>CM076572.1:1021793897-1022393897 GCA_034641835.2 Pinus albicaulis
TAAAATCCACTCTTTCACAATTGATACCTTAATTAGAAAAATTCACATATTATTTAATAGTTGCAAAATGTTCAAAAGCTTGTCGAAGGCTTTAAGGAATTTTCTGTGAATTTTTTTGAGGGTTTGTCCTTTATATTTCCTAACCCCAACCACTTTGACACAATGCTTTAAGCCTGGTATTTGTCATATAGGCTTTCATTTCAGTCCATAATTCATTCCAGCATGAGCCCACCCTGAGCCTCATCTTTGGGATCACCTACCAGAGCTTTCTAAATTTTGTGTAGATAATGAATTCCATCTAAATGTGAGACATCAAGTATGTTTCAGTTTCTTAAGATGTGTATCATTTCTGCACAGAATGTAGCAAAGGAGATTTTTTGTTAATGGTCCAAAAGTGTTGCTTGAGCCGTGGATGTATAATCCAAACTTCAATCTCAAGTTGTACCAAGAATTGCCTCCTCCTCTCTCTTTCTCAGATTCACACTTGCTCATGCATATAATCCAAAGCTTGGATCTTGATTTTCACCAAGCCAGCCCACCACTCTCTCTCTCTCTCTCTCTCTCTTATGTCTAGTTAACAATCCTTCTTCATTAGCTGATTATACAATACTAAAGCCTCCACAAACAAGCCAAATGGCATAAATGTTGGCTAGCTCCAAAAAAATATGTATTCGGCCATATGAATGAAAGAGTAGCCTATAAATTAAACACCGCTACCTTAATTTCCTCTCAATAGAAAATATCTACAAAATTATTTGAATAAAAAATTCTTCAAACCATATTTTCATGAGAATGGTTCATCAACCCCCAAATTTTCAGTAGATGACCTTCATTGACAAGATCCATAGAGGGTTTCCACATTCATATCCTATCTATATAATTTCTAAAGAATTGCAAATTAGTTGGGGGATTTTAGGCTATTGGGTTTGATAAAAAATTCATGTAGATTAACAATTTTGAAATTTGGTTTTTTGGGTTCTTGTTTGGAGAAACCCCCCCCAAATAATTCCCAAAGGATGGTGGCAAACAAACACACCTATTCTAAGCCCCTATGGCCCTTTGCCTTGAGAACTTATGTCAACTTCCTTAACAGTCTCGACTTTCCATTAAACAATAATGTTTTGTTCCAACTTATTACGACAATCTCATCCTCTTGACTGGAATACATAAGCCATTGAGTTCCGATGCAACGAATAATAGTTTTGGAAGCACCATATTCTACCCTACATCCTCTTTTTCAAGGGCTTAGAACAGGTTGGGATAGAACCTCTGAAATTCTAGCAGTATTTGTTTTGGAGTCACTGCATAGAATGCTTTTATGCCAAATGTTTTGGGTCAACACTAAATCATCTTCAGGGTTGAAGAGAACAAAAGGTAAATAATAAGTTGGAGGAAGCTAAGGCAGTGGATATATCAAGATCAGAAAAGTGGGAGAGAAAGGACAATAAATGATTAAATACTGACATAGAAATAGGATTGAAAAGGAAACCAAGTAAACAACATGTTGAAAATAAGAAAAGTTGAATGGGGAGGAAATAAAGAAAGATGACGTAAGGAGAAGAGTAAAGGCTTAGAATAACCTATGGGAAGAAAAGGCTACGATGAAGAGTAAGAGTGAAAAGAGCTGTAAATTGATGTAAATGTTTATTGTAAACAGTAGGCCATTCTTAATCTTGTAGAACAAACTTTAATTATGAACACAAGTATTTGGGACATTGATAAACTAAATAGGTTGGCTGCTGTAATGAGAAGCGTAAAGGCTTTAGATTAACCTAGGGGAAGAAAAGGCTACAATGAAGAGTAATAGTGAAAAGAGCTGTAAATTAATGTAAATGTTTATTGCAAACAGTAGGCCATCTTTAATCTTGTAGAACAAACTTTGATAATGAACACAAGTATTTGGGATATTGATACACTAAATAGGTTGGCTGTTGGCATAATTTCTTATTCCCCTCCTGTATTTTGACAAATTCCTTAATGTTGTCGGAAGGGCTTACCTGAAGACAAATATACCTACTTATCCTACGGTCAAATATCTGATATGTGACTTTTGGAAAACAATCTCGCTAATGAGTTAGGAAACTTGTTTCAAAAACAAGCAAAATTGCAGTAGGAGGTTCATAAATTCTAACCCAAATAGGATAGTGCAGCTCAGTTGCTTTATCAACTAAGATATTCAAATAATCACAATAAGACACTACATACTTCAAAGAATTTATCCTCACAAATAATAGCCTACACTACACTACACTACACTACATAATAGCCTCACAATATTTATCCTCACACTTTCAGACTTGGATTTTTATGCCTGCAACTCTCTTAGTCAACGAAGAGTGTCCAATAAATAGAGAAATCACTAGAGAAAATGTAAGGAAGAAAACAAGAATCGGTAAAAATAGCTTTGAAATATGACAGTCAATGTCTAAAGTATCATTGCCTACCGAATAATATTGACAGAGCAATGTCGAAGATCTATGAAATTAGGTAATGAGAAGGCCACTGAGAGATGCGAGGAATAAAAAGCACCTTGGTCCTGTTACAGATTTTGAAACAATAGCCGCATTATACAAAGCTAGTGGATCAACTTAACAGTGGCCTTCTCATTACTAAATTTGATAAATCTTTGACATTGCTATGTCAATATTATTTGGTAGGCAATGATACTTTAGACATTGACTGTCATATGTCAAAGCTATTTTTACCGATTATGGTTTTCTTGCTTACATTAGCTCTAGTGATTGCTCTGTTTATTGGACACGCTTCATTGACTAAGAGAGTTGCAGGCACATCTCAGCCCCGACAATATTTGTATAATACGGCTATTGTCTCAAAATCTGTAACACAACCAAGGTGCTTTGTATTCCTCGGATCTCTCAGTGGCCTTCTCATTACTGAATTTGATAAATCTTTGACATTAGACAAGTAAAATGCAATAGCCTATTTTGGTACTACCATAATGGCACGCATGTACCATTGTAATGGCACATACCCATGATGTAAATATTTGTATACACGAACATTTAAATGACATCCTACTGAGAGCCCAAGGGCAAGGCCTTATATGTAATTCCGTGCATGAGATTATTTGTTCTTTAGTGGGGCAATGTCCCAAAGTTGTAAATATCAAATCATGAGGACCTTGTAATGTGACCATTAATTAGGAGGCCAGGATGGGCTATTTTGCATTGAAGGATTCCTCATTTTCCCTTACCATGAGGAATGAGTCATCTATGAAGTTCCCATTGACAACTTGGCCACCATTTTTCTCGGGCAAAAAGCTACCTCTGATTTTTCCTTTTTCAACTTTCCATGCTATAAGATAACCAAAGGTTGCAATTGCATGTAGTCTTATTTGATCAATCCAGATAACCCAATCTCTATTGGTTTAACCCCATCCATTGTGAGACAAGTTGAGGCCTCTGATAATAAGGCTTTGATTACCTTAGTAAAAAAGATTCCAAAAAAAGAGCCTGCAAAATTCACAGGATAAATGGACACATGTCAATTACAGGCCTTAGACTCCGCATCAAACCATAACCATAAAGTACACATCAAACTTCAGTCTTTTAACTTCGCATAATATCACAATATTTCTTCTGAATGCCTTCCTGTAAAGTAGTTCGAATATCTCAAACTTTTCCAAATGCACATTACTATTGACAAGCCACAGTCCTTGCTACGCATTTAGTCGCAGGCTTTATCTCGCATACGAATTTGGTTTATTCCATGCCCTCCCAAATTTCCGAGGATATAGCAGTTTTCCAAAATCTTGTAAGTGACACATAAGAGAGTTATAGGCCTCCAACTGATAATAAACTCGAGATCCCTCACCTTCAAGATGAATTTGATGTTGATCTGGTTAATGAGCTCACCCAAAGACTATGTTCTAATGTATTCATAGAAGATTTGAAGTAGGTTTGAACCCACAAAACCCTAGGAATACTTACAAACTTTGTAGGAAAATTCCTCTAGGCCCAATGGCTTTCTGTCATATGTTGCAAAGCAACTTAGAAATCATCCAATGAGAGGGGCTAGTAATACAGTTTTTTGTCTTGTTAATGTTCAAGGGACCACATTCACAAAAATATGCAAGGCCACCATACATTCTTCAATTATTCCTTACAACAAACAAATAAGCATGTAGTTAGAAAATCCACTCTTTCACAATTGATACCTTAATTAGAAAAATTCACATATGATTTAATAGTTGCAAAATCTTCAAAATCTTGTCGAAGGCTTTAAGGAATTTTCTGTGAATTTTTTTGAGGGTTTGTCCTTTATATTTCCTAAACCCAACCACTTTGACACAATGCTTTAAGCCTGGTAGTTGTCATATAGGCTTTCATTTCAGTCCATAATTCATTCCAGCATGAGCCCACCCTGAGCCTCATCTTTGGGATAAATAATGTGATTCATAGTTAGTGAAAAATATATCTCAAGTATGTATATCATATTAGTAAATAATGTGATTGATATTTACCAGTTGGTTTTAAGCTATGTGCAAATAATATCTCCAAAAAATTACCAAATCCAACTATACCTATCTTTAACACAAAGTTCTTGTCCAAGTCCTCATCTTTTTTGAATTCATAATCAAATGGCTGAGTAGCATCCAACACTTTAATCTTCAGTTGGCTTCGACCTCTATGATACAGAAGGTGGGGAAATACACATTACATGTTTCAACAATGTTGCTGATTCTTTCTTTGATAAAATCCAAGTTGGAAATTACATGTTTCAACAACAAATTCTACCATAACTTTCTTTTCAAATATGAAAATGCAATGTCTATTTCAAACATTATACATTCTATATATATATCTCCAATGACATTCAAATATACATATACAATGACACATCAAATTAATTACAATTTATCTCTTTCTAGCATCTTCCTTACAGCGTTTCCTTTGCAACATTAGGTGCAATTGCTAGTTTTTATAATTTATAAAATTTAAACAGTTTAAGATGAATTATATGCTTGAGCTATTTTAGCTATAATTAAAGTTTATTCTAAGTTTAGGTTGTATTTATACCTTCAAATGATTAATGTATACAATTTGATTGTTTGATTGTGTATTTTTGTGCAATAAATATTTTTTATTGACTTTAAATAGGAGTTGGTCACTTGGAAAACTCCACTAAGTCTATAAATTATGTCTTTTCAAGGAAGAAGAGGACAAAAAATGACCAAGCCAATAAAGCTCCGAAATAAATAAAATAAAAACCAAGGCTAGGTAAAAACTGAAAAATAAGAACTAGTCTACTATCGAGTGGTGTCATTTGATGCAGAATGTGATCCAAGGACTGGAGAATATTGTCAATACCGTCATGCATATCTAACATTAATTTAACTAGTAGAAACATATTATCTAATGGTTTCAAGGAGAGGAGAATATTATCTAGACTTTCATGCATATATAACATTAAATTACCGAGTAGAAACCTACTATCCAGTGGTATCATTTCATGCCATATGTAATCGAAGGAAAGGAGAATATTCTCTAGACTTTCATGCATATCTAACATTAATTTACGAAGTAGAAGCTTCATGTGTTAGTTTATGCACACATTTACTTAGTAGAAGTTTCATGGGTTAGTCTATGCACACCATGTACATGTATTTATTATATTTACCACATGTCTTCTTAGTTTTAAAAACTTAATACTCAACATTCGCAAGAAAACCATGTACATGGATGGATTATATTGAGCACTTGTTTTCTTAGAATTAGAAACTTAATAATAAATACTTGTAAGAACCTCAATGTTCAAGATAATTATTCTCTATAATAAATATCACATTTAACATCAGCAATCTCTGATTGTAAAGGTGGGGGAGTAAGCTCCCAAAAGAATATGGCCGAATCATTTTCCCAAACCTACTCTAGAGTACACCCATATTCTTGATAATCTGACATCCCCACTATGAATACAAACACACTGATGGGGTATGTATGTAACTCAAGGAGTAGAACCTTTCTATGGATGAATGAAAGAACCCCATGGGATGGGATGGGATGCAGATAAGAAGAGGAGAAAACAATGGCCTTGTGAGGATCCCTAGATAAAATATGGAGCTTTAATATTTTTGTAGAAAAAAACCAATCCCTTAGACTGAAGGGGGGAGAGAGAACCACCTAAAGCTACATGGGCCCCTCATTCACCAAGAGATGCAACATCGTTGATGAGAGTAAAATTGAATTCAAGAGAAAAGACAACGGAGTCAGACCTATAAAGAGAGTAGCCAGAGAAATGTATATTAGGAGAGCTAGCCCAATGAGCAATAGGTTTCCAGAGAAAAATGTTTTCCATCCCTTCTCCAATGATTTTTCCTATTACCAAAACTTAACAAGCTAGTAGCTGAGAATGGGAAACGTTGGTTCCATTCAGAAAATTCTCCATCTTGCTCGCTTTTCTAACCTAAAAATCTGAGCCTTGGGCTTGAAGAGAGAGACATTGGGAATGGAAAATCATATCGATATATTGTGATAAAAATGTACACCTACAACAAATTTTGGACAAAAAAAATTAGTGCCACAAAACATTAAAACTAGGCAACCAAATCTGGAAGAGAATGCCATGTAATGAGAATATTGACATGCTTACACTACAATGTTAATTCAGAATTTGAATAGCCACCCAAAATGATGTATTGGCTGTATTGGCTATCAAATAACTCCAATGAATAAGATTGCTAGGACACTATAGTACATGACTAAAAGCCACTTCTCTTTTGGTGCAGTCTAAATGAATTTCTTGGGGATTTAAATGATATTGATATACTCAAGACAAAAATATTGTGGGGGAGAAAAAGGGAAAAGTTGTTTCTAATGTCACGTATAGACTCATATGTCCATTTAAATAATTTTCAGTTGAAGGGTCACGAAAATAGAAAAATCGTACATTAAAACAAGAGATATATACCTCTTTAATTTCGGTGGATATACCTAAAGTTCACTGGTTCTTTTGGATCACACAGAGCTACTTATCAAAGATGATTTTAGTAGAAATCTATTTTTTTTTTAGAATATAATTCCAACCATGTTATAGGTGTCAAAAAGTCCATCCATGTGTCCTAGTTAAGTTTCAGTTAGTCGAGTTTAGTCAAGTTTCACTCGAGTCATTTATTTATGATCTTTCTAATGTAATCTCATTTAACTATTTTCTAACACTAAAAAGAGTAACATTCTACTCCACTTCCTTTCGGTTTTCAATTCTTTTCATGGTACCAATGCTAATTTGCATATGAAGAGCTAGTTTGCAGAAGACTTCCTAATAGAGTAGCAACATGAGCGAAGTTGGATCAGAAGAGAGAAGACACTAGCCTTCATAAGACTCATTAAGAAGAACCTAGCCTACAAAAGTTTTAAGAATTTTAGATAGGCCTCTTTCATCAAAGTAGCAGAGAGAAAGCCATTTCAAGAAGAAGGTTGATGTTTTAAAAAAAAATTGAAGCAAGGGTAACGCACCCCCGTAAATAAAACCAAAGCATTATACGCGGGCTCCGAAGGTATGGATCTGTGTTAGTCCAAAGAGTTAGTAATGCTCAACTCCAATGCATAAGATCGCGGTACTCTACATTCCTTACATGCTTTTCTGCCGCAAGTGTCATCCAAACAATACACAATAGGTTATAGTTATATACGACAAAGGTACAAGGGCAAATGATCTCGTTTTTTATTGAAAAGGAAACAATCTCCAGTTTTTTTTTTTTCAAACTACACTCACTCGTTTTTCAAAAGGCTTCAAGTGTTTATTCGAAGTTTTCTTTTATGGTAAAATGTTCATGAATAACGGGCATGGTAAATCAGAAAGAGCACATATAACTATTTTTTAAAGGGATTTTACTATGATATGCGTTTGAATTTCATATGAAGGAAGGACTTACATTTTGCTTAAAGGAGGTAGACGTAATGTCTTTAAAAGTGCATCATATTGTTTCGTTTTGAAAAAATCACTCATTCATAGTTCCCTTTTAAGAGGATAAAATATTTCCTAAAATCTTTGACGATTTATAAAAGCTTTTGCAAAAACATTATGGTTTTAGAGAAATTTGAAACCCATCGGTTTGTGGAAGAGCAGTAAAGAAGCTTCCACAAAAGATATTTGCAAATTAGTTTTCTTGTTGAGTGGTAGTCAACAAATACTAAACAAATGGGAAAAGCGAAGAGGCTAAAGCGATAAAATTAGATGTTTGAAATCTTTCTAGATCTAGAACTGAAGAAGCAAAATGATGCATTTGCATTAAAATGCATAAAAGAATATGTGGACGACAACATACATCCCCTGATTTCATATGTCAAGATATCCAAGGAGGTTTGGGATACCCTTGAGAAGTGTTTTGGTGTAAGGGGGAGCATTGAAGTTGAAGATAAATGTGGATCTATAGCAGCGATCTATAGTGAGATGAAAAAATTCAGCCACATGTAGATGATGTGTGTGAATAAATTGCAGAACCAGTATAGAAAGAACACGAGTATGATTGTGAACCCTATTGTCCACAACCACAAGTGAACAAAAATTTGGTGATTCTAGAAACAAAGCTCACTGATGAAAATTTTGTTATAGAAGCAACAAACCTTGCTGATGAGAATTTGGTGATTCCAGCAACATAACTTGCTGATGACAATTTGATGAATCCAAGAAAACAACTTCAAAATGAAAATTTGGTGAATCCACCAACAGAGTTTGTTGAGGACAATGACACCAAAGCAGTCAATGTTGATGTAAACTTTGATCAAGATTTGTTGGCTAATAATGAATGTTTCCAGATGATGGGACAAAAACATGATATCGACATGGTTCTATTTGGTGAGATAATCCCACTTGAGTTAGTGGAAGACAATATGTTTACAGAAGCACATGTTAGTGAAGGAGAGTCAAAGACATAGACAAAAATAAATACAGAGACAAAAACAAAGATAGAGGCATATGCACAGAAGGAACCCTACAAAGAGAAGACATGGACATAGGAAGAGGCATCGAAGGAAGTGCAACAAGAGAAAGCTTTCATTGCAAAGTGGAAGGATCGAACCAATGTTGTTCTAAAAATATTTTTAATTCTAGCATTGATTTCCAGTGTGTAGGTATACATGATGATTATAAAAACAAGTTAAATTTTCTTGAAACATGGCTTGCAACACCATGTCTAGATGAGGTCTACATAGAAACTGTAGATGTCAATGTTGATGACAACATGCATGATGAACACATTAACAAAATTTTGACTTATTGGAGTTTTGAAGAGATAAAATATTATTCTCATCTTATGTTGCAGCAGTCCACATACAAGGCATTTGTTGAAGAAGTCCACGACATGATTAGACTACCTGAAACAATAGAAAACCCACACCAAAAAATTTTGAAACAAAGTTTTCAAGAATACAACAAAGAGAAAAAGATGAAACAATTTAGAGGCTACATGATCTCGAAGAAGAGAAGAAGAAAACTAAATCTAGTTTAACTTGTAAGCATCATTGAGACATAGACCAACATGTATATTAATTGATTTTCTGTGTGGGAATAATTAAGAGGTAGTGTTAGAGAATCTAATTCCAACCACCTGCTAGGTGTCAAAACTATCCATCCAAGTATCCGAGTTAAGTTTTAGTTAGTCTAGTTTAGGAATGTGGTTCTATGATCCATAAAATGTGTATAAAAACTTTCGGTGAAAATCAAAAGTAAGAAAATTTTGTGGACGCATTTGGAACGAGCTAGTGTGGTTTATCATTTGGACAAGATGAGAAATATGATCAAGAAACCTATTTAAATAGATAAAGAAAGCTCCAACTAGCCATTGTAAAATTATGGCTAGTTTTGACTAGAATAAAAAATTAAATTATTATTATTTTTTTCATATTTTATTTAATTTTAATTTTACTATATTTTAATTTTAGTATATTTGAATATAATCTAATATTAATGCTTTTTTTAATAATTTAATATTAATATCTTTTTAATATAATTTAATATTTTTTATTATATAATGAAAATTCATTTAAAAAAAAATACATAAATTTCTTATTTAATTTAATTAGTAGGTAATTTTATTATTTTAAATCATAATATAATAAGGATAATAAAACTCATAATAATAAACCAAAAAAATAGACAGGAGAAAGAAACCAGGAAGGAGAGTTGAGGTAAGACCATAGAAGAAGAGAAAAAACAACTAGGATCTAATATTTGCTAACAGTTTACTCATAATCATTGTTAAGGTTAACTAGTTTTCTTTAAATTTCCAAGATTTCCATGAATTTGAGGTGGTGGAAATGGTCAATTTTCTCAATAACCTGAACATGTTCAATACAAATGTGATGATTTGTCTTTTCAACATGCTCTACTAAAGCAATATAACCAAAAATAAAATATATGTTTGGATTGTAATCATGCTAAAGCTCTGTGTGGCTGCGTTGGGTCAAGTCCTCTCGCCTACCCACAAACGGAAAACCGTGTCAATTACGTTTCTACATTCCTTATTTCATAAATCCCATTTTGCAGAGAATATTTCAGAATTTATGAAATCTGATTCATCCAAACCATTATTAATTTTTAAAGAACAGAAATTCTGTAACCCTTTTCTGGTAATTATACGTGGTTCGGCCTCTTTCCACATCGGCCAATAAAACGTGAAGAAGGGTATTTACATAGCGTCATGACCATTGAATGGCAAACACAAATAATTGTGCCCACAACTTTTGCTTGTCGCCCTAAACACTTGATATTGACATTCTCCTGTCTAGTGAAACAAAAAACCAGTGGAACGAGCATCATGGAAAACCAGTGGAACGAGCATCATGGAAAGCTTACATGTGAAATATAGATCACGCACTCTAACTCTCTCTCAATAATCAATAGAATCCGTACTTGAAAAAGATTTGATTTGGCTCCACGATAGGAACTACCGACTACAGTAAAATTTGGTGAACGAGACCTAACGAGACCTAATAATATTGATATCACATCTTGTGGCTTGGGAATGTGACCATTGCAAGAACGGGTACAAGATTACCGCTGCTCAACCAAACGTAGAAGAAATGTCGTACAAGCCTGGTAGAAGACGTCTAGTCACTTCCACGAATAAAATTTCAAACATGTATGGCCATGTCAAAGGTCGGGGTTCTTTTCTGTCATGAATTCCAATTGGATTAAAAAAGGGACCGTGTAAAATCTAATACCGAAAAGAAAAAGAAACTATAGTTACTAGTGCCAAAATTAGTGATAAGGTGGACGTTCTTTTCTTCCATGGTCGGGGTTTTTTTCTGTCATGAATTCCAATTGGATTAAAAAAGGGACCCTGTAAAATCTAATACCGAAAAGAAAAAGGAACTATATTTACTGGTGCCAAAATTAGTGATAAGGTGGACGTTCTTTTCTTCCATTGTTAACCCTAATTCTGTTTACGTTAAAAAAATCACTAGTGTGAAATCGAATTAAAAATTTGTGCAAATTTAGCCGTGAAACTAATAGTGAATAAATTTATGAGTGATTATTATGAATGAATATAAATTTATTTGTTTTTTTTATCTTTGTTATCTTAATTTATTATTTATCTTAATCTATTATCTTAGTCTATATTTCCAATACCTACAACTAGCACAACCACATTTACCAATATGATTGATATATATCCACTACCCACCACATTAATAACTTTAAAGTGTATTTTGTTAAATAGTTACTATCTATAATTATTAATGATTATATGAATAATAATAGTCATAGTATTTTGTATTTATATAATTATGTTTATTATGTTAACATTATTCTATACATTAATATAATATGCAATTGTTGAATAAAATTTTGATAATATATTAGTATTTATATTTAAAAAGTTAATATGATTCACATACTTTTTATTAATAATATACATTTTACCAAAATATGTATTATATATTTATTAATATAATTACCAATATTATCACCACTATCTAGGGGGAATAATATATCACCATGATGAGGAATTGAACCAATCACTTCACCATCTATCAAAGATCCAGTTAACATCCTAATAATATAATTAATCTAAAAAACATTTATTTATATATTAAAATATATAATATTATATTATTTGATAATAAAATATATAATAATAATATACTATTAAATTTTTTCAATATATTAATATTAATAGTTATAACTCTAGCAATAATATAATACAAATATAAAATAATAATAGTATTTTATTATTATTTATAAAACATTTTTTATATTTATTAATATAACTCTTAATATATTTCATATAGTTAGTTTATGTAAATTAAAAATATCAACTAAACCTGAAGGATTAATAAACATATGTGAATATTAATATTATAAACGGAATTAACTAAAAAACTGAACATTTTAATATTATAAATTTGATTAACTAGTAAACTCAATGGATAAATATTATAAACAAAAAGGATCAACAAACCCAAGGAATTGAATTAGAAAACAAAGGATTAATATTATTATAAACTGAAGCGATTATTAATATTATAAACACATGGGACTAATAAACCCAAGGCATAAATCCCAAGACTGTCAGAAAATAGGAGGTAGTACAAACTCTGCGTTCCTTGCTCTCATCCCCAAGGAAAAAGGCGCCAATTCCTTCAACAGATTTCGCCCCATATCTCTCTGTAATATTGGTTATAAGTTGATCACCAAAGTAATAGCAAACAGGCTGAAATATCTTCTCCCCACAATCATTCCAGAAAATCAAGGGGGCTTTATTCACGGTAGACAGCTAGTGGACAATTTCATTTTGGTTCAAGAGGCAATTCTCTCAAGCCAGCAGCGTAAGGAAAGAGGTATGGTTGTCAAACTGGACTTAGCTAATGCCTTTGATCGAGTCAGACATTGTTTCCTTTTGAATGTTCTAAAAAAATTTGGATTTGGGGAGAAATTTATAAACTCGATTTGGGCCTGTATCTCAGAGCCTTGGATTGCTCCCCTTGTTAATGGTAGAGCAGCGGAATTCTTCAAAGCCTCAAGAGGACTAAGACAGGGATGCCCTCTTTCTCCCCTTCTGTTTGTCCTCCAGGCCTCCATTATCAGCTTCTATCTAAACAAGAAAATGCAAGAGCAGGAGATCACAGGGCTTTGCATTGCCAGAGGAGTTAAAAGCATCAACCACGCCCTCTTCGCTGATGATACTTTGCTGCTGGGGGCTGCAACACTAAATTCAGCTAACAGCTTTAAAGAAGCCATAGATGAATATTGTATGGTGTCAGGAAGCAGCCTCAACAAGGGGAAATGCCATATTTACAGTTGGAACACTCCTCTCAGCTTGCTCAGTTCCATTGCAAGGTGTTTTGGCTTCGCAGCCTCTCTAGCTTGGACTTCTTTCAAATACCTTGGGCTTCCTATCTTCCTCAAGAGGGCCTATAGTAAGGGTTGGCTCCCCCAAGTGGAAAAATTCAAAAATTAGCTCCAGGCTTAGGGGCTCACCTGGCTCAATCTTGCGGGCAAGTTTGTTCTCATCAAAGCTGTCCTATGCAGTCTTCCCCTATTTCAGTTCTCTGTTCTCTTGGCCCCAATTGGCATCCTTCAGAAAATGGATCAGCATATTCGAAACTTCTTTTGGAAGGGGGGCAAACATAATGAGAGGAAATTCCCACTGGTTAACTGGGAGACTGTCTCCAAACCTCTGAGGGAGGGGGGGGCTAAACTTCAAGAATCTCTCTCTTCAGAACATAGCCATGGGAGCCAAGATGCTCTGGAGAATCACTACGCCGAATCCTTTCTGGGCCCAATTAGCACTCTGGAAGAAATATTTTAAAGGCAAGAGACTCAGATGCCTAGATAGTCCTCTCCCCCAAGGCGTCTCTCCCTTTTCTAGGCTCTGCTCCAAAGCTGCCCCCCTGATCAGCTCCAACGCCTATTGGATTCTTGGAAACGGTAAGAAGATAAATATCTGGACAGATCGTATTCTTGGTCGCGACCCAATTGGTGATTGTTCCTCTTTGAACGTGCTTCATTGCTGGTTGTCTTCTGCTGGGAAAACCACGCTATGGGATATCTCCATGTGGGATGGGACGCATTGGGCAGGCTGGAATTTCTTTGATGTGCCTCCGGAGCTCCTTCAGGAATGCAATTGTCTTCGCTCCATGCTGAACGGTATTGCCCCCATTCATCTGCGCAGAAGAGATTCGCATGGATGGGGATTACTGGCTGCAGATTACACTGTAGCCCAAGGCTACGCAAATCTCACCTTGAGGCCTCACGTCCCCCCGGACCCTGCCCCTTGGACTGCAATCTGGCGTCTACACTCTCTGCCTAAAATCGACATGTTCTGTTGGCTTCTTTGCCACAAGAAAATCCTTACAGATGACAAACTGCAAAAACGAGGTTTCCATGGTCCGTCCAGGTGCTCTTTGTGCAGTGAAAATGTGGAATGTGCCACACACTTGATCATGAATTGTAAATTCGCTGTGCAGGTTTGGAGCGAGCTAATGGATTACTGGAACCCCAATTTTGTTCTTCCCTCCTCTATTTCTAATCTTTTTACAAATTGGCATAACAGTTACCCCGGTCCTCCACCCAAAAACAAAGTGATAAAAAAGGCGTGGTATGCCCTCCCCAAAATCTGCTGCTGGTAGATCTGGCTTGAGCGAAACAACAGAATCTTTAGAGATACTAAGCATGATGTCAAGGTGGTGGCGGCCAAGATAAAATTCCAGTTAAAGGAGAGCTTGGAAAATAAAAAATATGCCTCAAATATTAATCAATTAGATTCAGTCTGGGGTGCCTCCCTAAACCTGCAATTTCTTCAAGCCACCAGCAACATTTCCCCCATTAAATATTGGCAAATAAGGGGGAAGAACAATGCTGAGTTTCAAGAAGGGATCTCCAAACATTAGGTGCACTCTTTCTTCTTTGATGGGGCATCAAAGGGTAACCCAGGAAGGGCTAGGGCAGGAGGTATTGTAAAAAATGCTAAAGGTATTTTGATCCACAGCTTTGCATGGGGTCTCGGGATCAACTCCAGCATTCAAGCAGAGGCATTGGCCCTCCTTCAAGGCCTTAAATTTCTCTTGAATCTAGAAATCAAGGAGGTTAATGTTTTTGGGAATTCCCAAGTGATAATCAAAATTATGGTGACAAATTCCTCCCCCCGGGATCTTAGATTGGCAAGGCTGATATCCAGAATCAGAAGCTTGGGGAAATTGTTTAAAAAGCTGAGCTACTACCATGTGTTGAGAGACAACAACAAAGAAGCAGAACTTGAAGCAAATAAAGTTGTCCTCATCTCTGCTGGAGCAATAATTCGAGACGGGGATGAAACATGGGATTCAATTCCATAAGCTGCCAGCTTAAAGGTTTTACTGCTTGCTATTGAATCAGTTTGTTTGTATTTTTAAACTAGGGGAAATCACAAAAATCGAGTGCATAATTGTAGTCAAAAAGAGCTGGAAGCTGTCCACAAGTCTCATAGCACTTCTGGCTATTGATACTTCCTGGGCCCTTCTCCCTCTCATTGTAACCCGAAATCTAGCATTTAGACCCAACAGTTAATATATCTCATAACCGTTTCTGTAAAAAAAAATAAAAATAAACCCAAGGCATTATTAATATTATAAACCTAAGCCATTAATATTATAAACAAAAATGATTAATAAGCCCAAGGAATCAACAAAACGAGCAAAATAATATTATAAACCCAAACTATTAATAAATATTTAATAAAATAAGAAAAATATACATAGTTGAGCATGATCCATTTTCATATTGAGACAACCGTTGTTGCAATGTGATGTTCCATCATGTTTGATTTTCAAATTGAAAAAATATTTGTCGTGATGTGACTTTGGACCATAGTTGACCATGATTATAAACACAATGGATTTGTATTAAACCCAAGGGTTAATATTAAAAAACCTATGAATTATTTATACCCTTGGAATATGAACATGTAGGTAAATAAATCCATTGATTGATATTAAAATTCCAAGGAAATAATAAACCCAAGATATTAATACTAAAAAACCAAGGGTTTATAAACCTAAGGGAATAATATTAAACCAAATAGATTAATATTATAAGTCTTAAGAATATATCCTCTTAGATAAATACTCTAAAGTGTGAAATAAAGAAGGTTGACAAAGCTTGAATTAAACATTTAGACAATATTTTCCACAATGCAATGTTCAACCAAGGATGACCATGGTTGTCCATGATTGATTTTCATATTGAGATAATATTTGTCATAATGCGACATTCAGCCATGGTAGACCATGATTGACTATTGTCGATGATGATTGATAATGGTTGATCATGGTTTATTTTCATACTGAGACAATATTTGTAATAATGTGACATTGGACTATGGATTAATATTAAACTCTACTACTAATATTTAATAGTTAATATTGATATTTAATAAACTTAAGGGACAAAAAAACTCAACCGATTAATAAATCCTAGGAATTAATATTTTAGACTCAAGAGATTAAAAAAATCCAAGAAACTAAATGATAAAACAAAGAAATTATTAATATTATAAACTTAAGGAACAAATACACCCAAGCATTTAATATTATTTGGATTTTATAAACCAAGGATACTAGTATCACCAACCCAAATAATTAGAAAGCTCAAGGGATGAATGTTATAAACCAAATGGATAAACAAACCTACGAAATTATTAATATTATAAGTACTAAACATCAATAAACTCTTGGCATTCTTAATATTATGAACTCAAGATATTAATATTATAAATACAAATTATTATTAAGCCCAGGCGATTAATAAACATAAAAAATAAATAAACACATCAAGCTTATATAAAAAAACCCCAAGTAATTTATAAATCCTAAGAATTTATATTTTAAACTCAAGAGATTAATAAACCCAATGGTTTAATATTATAAACCCAAAGAATTTTTGAACCCAAGGGAAAATATTAAAACCCTAGGGGTTCAACAAGCCCAATGAATTCATATTAAAAAAAAAAGAGATTAATAAAGCCTAGTATATAAACCCTTATATAAATACTGTAAACCATGAAATAAACATGGTTCAACATGCTTGATTTAGACATTGAGACATTTTAAAACTAAAAAAAAACTAATATTAAAAAACCAAACAATTCATAAAGCCTAGGAATTAATATTTTAAACTCAAGGGATTAAATGACAAACCAAAGGAGTTATTAATATTATAAACTTAAGGAAAAAATAAACCCAATCGTTTAATATTTTAAACCCAAGAAATTAGTATATAAAAACCCTTAGATACATACTATAAATCTCGAAATAAACATCATTGACCATGCTTGATTTAAACATTGAGACAATTTTTGTCACAATGCGATGCTCAACCAAAAATGACCATGGTTGGCCATGGTCGGTATTTATATTGGGACAATCTTTGTCACAATGTGACATTCAACCATGGAAGACATTGATCGACTATGGCCAACGATTACTAACAAAGGTTTCCCATGGTTGATTCTCATATCGAGACAATATTTTTCATAATGTGAAATTGGGCCATACATTAATATTACAATATAGGAATAATATTTAACCCTTAATATTTGGATTTAATAAAATGAAGGGACTAATATTACCAAACCAAGGAATTAGAAAACTCAAAAAATCAATGTTATAAACCCAATGGATCAACAACCAATGGAATTATTAATATTATAAGCACAAAACAACAATAAACCCAAAGAATTATTAATATTATAAACCCAACAATTTAATATTATAAATAAAAATTATTAATATTTCCAAACAATTAATAAACTCAAAAGATCAATAAAACCGACAAACTAATATAAAAAACCTAAGAAATTAAATTTTAAACTCGATAAATTAATAAACTCAAAAGATTATTAATATTATAAAGCAAAAAAATTAATAAACTTAATATTAAACCTCAACGAATTAGTGAAGCCATTTCATTTAATAAACTAAGTTGATTCTACATTATTAGCAAACATAAAATAACCCAATTTTATATAAAATATGTCTCCTCGCTTCCACAAAGAAAATTTGAAACATTTATGGCCTTTAACCAAATTTTATGTAGAAAATGTCTACTCCCTTCAACAAAGAAAATTTGAAACATACATGGCCATGTCAAAGGCTGGGGTTCTTTTCCGCCATGGTTAACCCGAATTCCGATTAGATTAAAAAACGGATTGTATAAAATATAATATATAAAAAAGATGATAGTGTAAAATTGGTTAACCCTAATTCCCTTTAGATTAAAAAATGATAGTGTAAAATTAAGACGTCAAACTAATAGCGACGATAGCGGCGGGCGATTATTGTCAATGAATATATATCGTTAATGAATATATATTAGTAGTTGCTTTAAAAAGTGTAAAGAGTAGTTGATAGGATTGTTAAATTGTGATAATTTCAAAGATATGTATAATTGAATTCAACATCCTAATATTATTAGCTTTCAAAGGATAATACAAGATTATTTATATAAAAAATAAAAAGTATAATATCAACTCATTAATTGATTCAAAACCTATAAAAATAGATATGTTAATCTTAGTTCACACATACATGATTGACACTTTCTAAATTGCAACTCTAACATTATTTGCACTTCTTAAATTTAGACTATTTATAAATTGCCTAAAATTGCAAGCTAACTGAATGTCACTTGGAGATAATCTCCAACATTCAAAATATTCTAAAATATTAATTAGAGATTAAATCCTTACACATAGCAATGTATTACATATTTACACAGAAAAAATCTTTCATTTTCCATTTAAAAATCCTTTTACTCCTTTGAAAGAAAAAATTAATTTAGAAAATGGTAAACTCTGTTATTCCATTATGATTTTCCTTTTTTTTTTTTTTTTTTTTGTATCTTCTTACTTTCTCTTTCCCATTTTATAAGCTTTTCAAGTCTTTGAAAGGAAAAAAGAAATTAGAAAATGGTAAAATTTCTTACTCAATTACCATTTTTAGAAAAAATGATATTAGAAAATGGTAAACTTTCTTATTCCATTATGGTAAAATAATTTGAATCACAAAAATATGTTTAAACAAATGATTATATAAAAAAATTAGCATGCAAAATGTATAACAACAAATCCCGAGGTCAAAACCTTTCTCAACATCCTAACCCTAACCCTGGAAATATATAAAATGTTGATTCTCTATTTAAATTTGGAATTATTTTAAAACCAATATTTGAGAGAGCTAGTTTTTCTGAAATGCACTTACAATTTAGTAAGATTGTAGAAGAATTCTTCAGCCATATTGAATTATTATTGCGAGAATTTTGCATAGTAAAAAATGCTATATAAAAATAATAGGTTAAAACTCACTTTAAATACTATTGAGGTTGAAATATATTTTTTAGAAGTTTAAATAATATTGAAGTTGAAATATATTTCTTACAAAACTAGTGATAATGAACTTAAGTAAATTCATTTGTTTTATAAATAAATTCATTATTTTTTTATTATTATGAATAATTTAATAATTAATTAAACATATAGGTTAACCTTATAAGGTTTTTTTAATTATTTCTCATTCTTTCGTATTGGGATCTTTTAATGCTCAATGTATTTAAGCAAACTAAGTCCTACTCACATTCATGATAGCTAAAGATTGTTTCTCTTTTACATTCTAATTTTACTTTTTAACTCTAAAATATATAAAATAGAAAATCATTAAATATTTATGAAAAAACTTACCAAACATATTTTAAATATATTTACATTTTACCAAAAAAAAAATGCAAAAATTTCAACACCATATAAACACATTTACAAATTGAAAATTATTATATTAATTTTTTCAACTTTCCTACAAATAAATTTGGCTAATTTGATATAATTCAAAATTATCTTATTAACTAAAAAGAAAATATATAGTAATTTGATAATTATCATTAATCCAAATAAAAAAAACCACTCTATAAATTTGTTTATTTTATTCATTTGAATTATGTAATATTTCTTTCAGTGCTTCTCCAAACAATAACCTGCCATGTCACAAGATGGTAAAATAATTCCTATCATCGTCTCAATGCACCGCCATTCACAATAAAAGGATAGACAAAAATTACTAAGTCCTAAAATATGCTCTTTTGAAAATATCAAAGGTAAAGAATTGGAGGGATAGGCTTGCAAGAACGAAAAAAAGAGTGTCAGAAATGTCTCAAGTGTTGAGATAATGCCTCAATTATTACGCTTACTTAGTTTGGATTGGGTTGTTGAAGAAGTTGAGAGATTCTCTCAACTTCTCTCTCTAAAATTAGAAGTAGTTCAACTATATATTTGATGTATCTGATGATTGCAATATAGAAATTAATTATTTGTGTGTGTATCTCTGCTCTCTCTAATTTCTAATTTGGTATCAGAGTAATTCTGGGCATGACTCCCTCACGGGAGGGCCCTGTACGATGTGAGAAATATGGGGTTAGTGTACAGTAAGGTAGATTATATTTTTTGAGTATTTTCGTGCTGTGTGAAGATTTTCGTGTGCTGCGTCGTATAGGTGTGTTTTCATTACAAAGGTCATCCTGTGTGTAATCTGAAGGAACCGGTCATTAAATAAGCGCAGAGAATATATAGAGGCAGAGTTTTGTACTGATTCAGTTAATCTAGTCACTGCGAGCCGAAAGAACGTCTGATTGATCCAGAGTTGTGCACGGGCCTCCCTCACTGCTCATCTCGGGTTTTTCGTCAAGAGAAAAGAAGATAAAATCATAGGTGGGTATGGCCAGGTCTTCTGGTTCCTGACTGGGGAACGAAATGAGGTTATTCTCTCCGGCCTCGAAAATTCCATCCTGCTGGTTCCCAACACGTTCGGTTTTATGACTCTACGACACTGGTTCTCATGGGTGCTGCTGGGCTAATGAAATGTGCTTTCATCTTCTCGGCCACATTTGCAGAAGTAGATAGAGAACAATCCCAGTGAGATTTTCTCCCTTGAAATTCGTTTCTATGAATCTTATGGCCACCTCTGTGTTGGCACAGGCTTTCCTGTCGATGTTGTCATTTCAGACATCGGCTGACAACAAGTAGTGTCCAGCAAAGGACGTCGTGGTTTTGATGGCTCAAATTTTTCTGGCGCATTTCTACTTGCGCTACGATTCATTTACCTTAAAGCAGTCCACATCCTGCCTCATTTTTACGGAGCTCATCAAGGCTACTGTGTGAGAGCCCATCCGGGCTGCATTAGTAACAGTTTATTTTGTGGAGTATTTCTGGGTTGTTGCAGGTCTTCTTGTGATGGCAGATCTTTACAATTTCTGCCAATCAAATGGACTTCTTGTTTCTCTTAGTTAAGATGATTAAAATGGCACAATATATTCAACAGTTTAATCAAATCCATGGGATGCTATGAATCGATACCCAGTACTTTGATAGGAAGGCATGGAAATTATATGAGGCGAAGATTTGGGAAAAAATTGTTGCAGGTGTCTGCAGTATCCAACTAAGAAGGGGCGACATGATTTTCTCAGGTTTTTAAATCAGAATTAAAAGCGCTCTCTCAAATTTTGAAGGTTTCTCGTGTTGATGGAGGGGAATGGCACGGTGTTTAAAGTTCATTATTTTTTTTGTAGAATATGTATTGTAGTGTTGGGTTATAGCTTATATTTGTTGTTATGAGATTTGTGTATTAGAGAACCAATTATTGAACAAATTAGCATTATTTAAATTAGTCGTTCTTGACGTCCTACAGGGACGAGAGAACAATTGGCTAATTTGATTGTGTGAATTTGTTATATGCTGATCTTGTTGTGCTACGGGCCAAGGAGCATCAGTTACAGGTTACAATATGAGAAGAAGGTCAAGTTGTTCGATTAGCTCTTGGACACATTCAGTATTCAGACCATTTTCCTAGCCACTGATGGATAGCCGAAAGCGAAATATCCGACAGATGGTGATTGGTCTATAGGATGGTTTATCACTTGTCAGCTCTTATCGCAGAAGCCCCGATGAGCCGAGTTGTCAATACTGTTGATCTTGCAAAGTTCATTATTGTTGGTCAGAAACAAATGTCTTTTAAATGGGTTGAATGGTAGCTCGAAAATGGTGGAGAAAAGAGCATTTCATATGAAATCTCAGAGTGGGTACAAATGTTAATGAAGACCAGGGCAAACAAATGTTTGTATTGATTTAGTGTGTTCTCCATTTCTGTAATGTAGGCATTAAGGGGGGGTGTTGAGATAATGCCTCAATTATTATGCTTACTTAGTTTGGACTGGGTTGTTGAGGAAGTTGAGAGATTCTCTCAACTTCTCTCTCTAATATTAGAAGTAGTTCAACTATATATTTGATGTATCTGATTATTGCAATATAGAAATTAATTATTTGTGTGTGTATCTCTGCTCTCTCCAATTTCTAATTTCAAGTTCTACTATGTGGCAACTTATGCATAATACCTTCAATTATTTCTAAATTACAAAAAGTATACAAGATTTTAGAGGCTGAATATTTTCCTTTAACAGTGGACATGCACATATCACAAATTGCAAGGTTTTAGAGAATACGACTATTATGAGAGCCAAAAAACTAAAATGAAAACTTAAGCTACACCGTCGTGCAAAGGATTGCCAGATATTCTCATTCTTAACCAACTCTGAAGTAGAAAATAAAGTATCAAGGACGTATGCAACAAATCGCCCAGAAAAAGTTAACAAAATAAGATTAAATGGCCATAGATTACACCATCTAGTGCTAAAATTTGCAGAAACTTAGAATCAAAGAAGTTAATGTGTTTGGTCAAAGACTTCCCACCATGGAAACGAAATGGTGCATGAGGAGCAGGCCTTCCTCCTACAACCAAAATTTTAAAATTTAGATGGAAGAACAGGTAATCAAATAACATATTTATATGGAAACCTTTAAGCTCAAATTGGACAACTTAGAAGTTCAGGGCTACTTTCTCTAAAGGAAAATTTAGAAAGATTCTTGATTCTATTGCCAAAAGCATCATTTATCAAGAGAAATTCCTAAAAAATTAGGGAAATATGTGACCTTACTAATGTTAGACCAGGTAACTAACTACAAAGCAGACATGTGTCACTAGTGACATGTTTCAGTATAACAATGAATTGGTTGACTAAAAAGAAAAAAAAGTGATTCAAAAGAGAAGGCCTATCAGCCTAATTATGAATATATATTCACTCAACCTTTAACTTATTCTCTTGGTAAAAAAAAATGGTTTTTCTCTACTTTAACTTATTCTCTTGGTCAAACAAAAAGAAAATTTAGGATATATTTTAAATATTTATGATTATATATTATTATTGAATTTTAAGGTCACGGTCAAGCAAATATCAAACTGGTGTATGTTTGGTGTATGAGATTTTTTTATTTGTGAGACAAGAGACCCATCTCCACTAGCTTATAATATCTTTTTATTTGTGAAACAAGAGACCCAACTCCACACAACAATTTGAATACTAAATGCTTAAAATTTATTAATATTATAAATTAAAAAAATATGAAAATAAAATCTAATAATAAAATTAACAAAAACAACTCAAAAATAAATTTTAAAACTTGAAATATTAAATATTAAAAATAATTAAATAAAATTGACATACAACAACTTATTCAAAATTAAAATTTCTATTTGAACTCCACTCTAGTGACCCTTATAATAAGCTCGTTGACCACCATTATTCTAATCATTATCCTCGAACTAGTTGTAATCGAAAAGAATCATGACAATTTGAGAAATGTTTTAAAATTGTTGAAATTTTGTAAATATAAAACTTTAATTTCATTAAAAGAAAAATTAATATTAAACTTATTTTTTCCTATTATTGTAATTTTTTAATATAAAATTATATAATTTTTATATAAAAATTATTGTTCTTCTAAAATAGATGGTCTTACCAGGAATCTACAAATTATTTCCACCAATACGGCAGAACTTGGTCACAATGCTTTCTGCTAGGTGGCTGACCAGCTGAAATAAATCACATCCATTTACCCATTATATAATATCTCACCGATTGCTCACTCCCCCACAATTAGATATTTAACCCTTTCTGTATAAGATGTCAACTACTATTCGTTTGCACTCCAATTGGAGAATTAAGTGTTTAATTGGTAAGAAAATTAAAATCGTTGAAAAAATATAAGAGTAGATCTGAACATCGAGATAAGAGATAGAGATGGGTGGACACTTCATTTCTAAAATGTAAACGAATTTCTAAAATCTAAGCGACAGGAGCAATAGTTCACGATGCAAAACAAACGGATTCATACCATCCATGAAGGCAGTTTTGGCGATGACATGCGTCCTCGCAGATGTTACATGAATTATAATCCGACAGGGATGTGATTTTAATTTCAAAATTCAAAGGATAAAACCAATACATTAATTCTCTAGAACACGAATAATAAAGCGGTTGATAACAAATGGTTCATACTGACAATCTTTTTCAATTTTAATATCCAAAGAAATGAGAAACAATTTCTTATTCATTGGTTGTAATGATTGCCACATTTATTTTGGATTTATGATGAATGTTATACAAATCCTTCTTATTTGTGTGTGTCTTTTTTTGGGTGCTACTATTACCTCTCTCTTATAGGTTGAAGTTCCTCAATCCCTTTTTAGTAGAAGAACTTTGACACATCCACAACCAAACACTCACCAGGGACACCTTGTTATTTTTCAAAGGAACCATTGCATCTCTCTCTCTTACTGACAATTAGAGACAAGGAAAATATGTAAGAATTTGGAAACCAAGACTTATTTCGAATGGGAGTCCTCCACCAAAAAATGTGAGTTATAATTGAGAATTCATATTAGCGAGCTCCCATGAATGTTGGCGGGTTTGACACTGTCAACATTTATTGTGCTAGAAGGAGGGAAGACAGTTTTTTATGGCTCATAACTTCACCAACCCCAATATTACATCTTATGGTCAAGGAAACAACATTCACAACACCTCTTCTATTGGTATTCCTTAATTTGGTGACTCTTTTCAACCCAATATTGTACAAACTTGTGAAATATCATACGATCAAATTTGTGTCATCTATCCTATAACTTTCTGGTTTGGAAAAGATATTGGATTAATTCTAGGAGTACACAACCTTCCATATATTATAAAAAATAACCCAACAACCCCTACCGGTATAGTGGTTTCTACTATTGAATTTCTGGCTTTTACCACCATTGAGGACTTAGCAGATTTTGTGGTGAATGCAGAAAGCTCAAAACAACCTCAACTATGCAATGGTGATGAAAAAAATAGCATTGTACTCTCAGATGATATTTTCCATGGGTTAGGAAATGAAGAGGAAGAGGAAGAGGAGCTACCATATTCTGATAAAGAGGAGGAGGAAAAGACGAATACATTACAAAACATTATTTGGATTTGATGTCTCTGGGCCCACTTGCAACTCTCGGTGTTCTACGCAAGATTCCAACACATCCGAAGAAGCTCGTAATGAAGTACGACCCTGACAAAACAATAAATGTGGATGACCATTTAGACAACTTCTACCTACATTTGGAAACACTAGAGGTACTCTATGATCATGTTGCATGTAGACTTTTTTTGTGCACCTTATATGAAAAATAAGTTGCATGCTATGAGAATCTTCCTCCGAACTCCATCGAGAATTTTAGGGGGTTTAAGAAGATTTTTCTTGAAAAATTTGTCGATGATAAAAGACCCACTATGTTATTAAAATATCTGGGAAATATCAGGATGGAAAAAAAGGAAAAAATTGAAATATTTGATTCAGAGGTTTAACCACATTTTCAATATATTTCCACCAAACATGAAACACCATGCCTCCATCACCATTGATTACATTGCTTACGATACTTATGCTTTTCCATCAAGCAGTGTGAAATTTGTAAAGAGAACTTTGAAACAAACACTTCTAGAAAATTAGAAAGAGGAGACCATGGTTGAACAGGAATTGTGTGAAATTGGGGTCATTTTAGATGGTAAACCAGAAAAATACTCCAAATACATAGGAAAAAGGTCTCAAGCCTCCATAGGCAAGGCCAAAGAAAAAGAAACTTTTGATCTTGAAAGCTTGACTTGCATCATCAAGAAATTTTCAAATGAGTTGGCAGAGTTGAGACAGTGGTCAATCAATATCACCATGAGTAGCAAGCCTCCCAATTTTAACTTGCTAAGAAGGACTTCCAATTACAACAGAATTAGTAACCAGATGATCAAGTCTGCAAAAATATCGAACATTGTGTTAAATATTGAGAGTATGGGCATGAATGATTATTTTCAATTTTGTCAAGAATATCATTCAGATAAATCCTTCCCAGAATGGAACCATAGCATGAACACTCTTTCTACACACTTTATTGATATAGTACATTCTGATCAGCAAACTAATGCCATGGAAGAAAAGGAATAAATTTTTGCTACCAAGGAAATTCCAGCCATGGGACATGTAGTGAATGCATTCAATTGCGTACATGTAGCTAAAAGGAGTGGTACCGTGAAACAACCTGAAAGCAATGGCTCGGCCTAGGCGCATAATAACCATTATATTTTGAAAATCGAAGGGCTAACCATCAAATAATACTTGAAGAAGCAAAAATTCAAAAAATATTTGTTAAAAAAGATCAATTCACCTGTCAAATCAGCAAAGAGCACTCAAAGAAAGTATGGGAATGCAACTAGAAAAAAAAGTGCTCCAGCAAGTAGTAAGAGTAATACCATTACTTTGGAAGTCAGAAAATAAGTTAAACCTACAAATACTTCATTTATCTCTTCCACTTTGGATTATAACATAGTTGAAGAGATGAATAAATCTTGAGCAAAAATATCAATTTTCAAACTAACAAATATCGAGAGCTAATGGGACATGCTCCTACGCACACATGGAAATTCCACCTCATGTAACAATGCTTCTTCATAGAAGGGATATAGTATGTCCTCTGATTCCCTCAAATTTCTGTTTAATGATTTAACGATAAATGCAAATGCACTCTGCCCTGCATTCCTATTAACTTTCAAAATTTTCAATTACAATGTACATAATTTCTTAGTTCATTATGGTGCATCGGTGAAAATAATTCCCTTATCTGTCGCAAAGAAAATAAATGTAAATTGGGATAGAAAAAATGCGCAAATTATTCAGCTGAACAAGACTCTTGTCCATGCAAATGGTGAACTCAGAAATGTGCTCATCTGTTTACCATCCGATGAATGAAGTCATTATTGCAAAAACATAGTAAATATGGAAATTTTAGCAGTATATGGGATTTTTAAGCATAGATATTTATAGCAAGCTATAAGGGTATTTTTCAATGGAATAGTAACATTTATGGCTTCCACATAAAGGAAAAAATAACTAGATCCAATCGAACTCAAAACAGTACATGAAACATATTGTTGCTCCCTTGGGTTGAAAGATGGAGCCAATGGATTTTGTAGATATTATCTTCAGAAATTGATTTTTGGGAGCTGAACTGAGGTGTTACCTTTCTTATCCATTCTTAGTCCCACCTACAGTTGAAAATCCTTCCTAGTCCAATTGGTGAGAATTACATTTATATAGTTAGTAGTAGTAATAATAATAATACTACTGTAGCACTAGTCCTTATACAAATTATATGTTGACATTGTATTTTGATGGTTCCAAAATGTAGGAGGGATCTAGAGCTGGTTATATTTTAATATACCAATGATAGATGAAACATATGATCTCCATAAGCTTGGAATTTGAGTTCACAAACAACACTGCATAATATGAATCACTCATCTTGGGTTTGTAAACAACCACTGAACTAAACATTCTGATTCTCAAAGCAGTAAGTGACATAGAAATTGTTGTACGACATGTATGAGATACCATATATTGTGTGTAACCTCATCTCAAAATTTGTCAACAAGAGGTATGACATTTGATTTCACATTTCCAAGATTTTAACATTAATTTCGTTCCTATAATATGTAAAGTAATTGTTTATGAATTGACAAATGTTGGTGCTAGTTTGTCACCACTTAGGGATGATTTTTATCTAGAAATTATGTATAATCCACTCGTTTCTAATAATATTACTAATTTACATGTTTTCAATGTTGCATAGTAGATATTGCACTTTATGGTGAATGTTGATGTATTCAAGGATGCATCTGTCGATGAAGATGAGCATGAGAAAGCATTTCAGGATGAAGCTAGCAAAATAAAATAGAACCCCATTCCGAAAGGCATGGCATCATTACAAAAAGTGTGTGACTTGTAGAATCAATTTTGAGGGCAAGATAATGAAAAAACCCATAGCTCAACGTTTTCACATGAGCAAAGAAATTTGGGGATATAAAAGGATATGAAATTTTATAATCTTCGTACTTGGTGCACACTATAGGACTAACATGATTTTACCCGCTTATTCAAGAAATACAGAGATATATTCACGTGGATGCATAACAAGATCAAAACTTATGCAAAGCGAATTTCCATCACGTGATCCCAATCAAAGAAGGGCCAAGACATTTCAAAAAAATTTGCATAAAGAAATTGAATGCTGGAGCATCTCATTGAAAAGGAGATAAGGAAGTTGTTGGATTCTCAGATCATATAACAACTGTGACATTATACAGGGGTATCGAACTTGGTCCTGGTTATAAATAATTCTAGATAAATCTTCTTATGTGTTTGTTTCCTCAACCTAAACTACGCCTAAAACTAAGACAATTACCCCGTGCCATCTATGGAATAGATAATGAAAATGGTATCGAGGTATGAGATTTTTTATTTATTGGATGGGTATTCTAGATATAACCAGTTTCTAGTCTCTGAGCCTAGCAGACTCAAAATACCATTCTAGTCAAAGAAGGGTACATTCACATTGAAGAGAATTCCATTTGGATCGATAAATTTCGATGCAATATTTCAATGGCCATGGACAGCGCATTTTGCAGATAGATTGGGTAGAGCATGGAAGTCTACCCTGATGATTTCATGGTGTTTTCGAAGAAGATATCTTGCCACATACACCATTTGAGGAAATTTTTTGAGCAATTTTGCAAGTACGGGATATCGCTTAATCCCAAAAAAAATATTTTTGAAGTTTCTGATGGTAATATCTTGGGACATATCATTTAGAAAAGTGATATTAAAGTAGACCCAGAGAGCATCAAAGAAATTACATAGATTCCCTTCCCAGTGAACAAGAAATTTATGTAGCCCTTCCTAGCGAAAATTAACTTCCTCCGCAAATTCGTTTATGATTACGCTCATATTGTCAAGGAAATTCAGGAGATGGTAAAGGCCGAAACAATCTACATATGGGATAAAAGGGAAAAGGACACATTTTTCTATATCAAGAAAGAAATCACAGAAGCACCTACTCTATATAGGCCATATTTCAGCAACACTTTCTTCTTTACCATTTTTTTTCTGAAAATTATCTCATCATTATGATTACACAAAAGGATTGTCAGAATAATGAGCTACCAGTATCTTTCATGAGCACTAGTCTTCAAGGACCTAAACTTAAGTATCCCACCGTTGGTAAACACACTTATGTAGTATACAAAGAACTAGAGAATTTTTGGCCCTGTCTCCAAAAAAATCATTGTTTTATCTTTGTTCCACACCCAACAGTTAGATCAGTGTTCATTCAACAAGAGATGGGTGAGAGAAGAATGACCTAGATTACTATTTTATAGGAGTATGATTTATAGTTCAAAATAGTTCACATAATCAAGGGCCATTGCCTATTTAGACTAACAACATAAGTAGTGGACAAAAAAAAAAGAAGAATATCCCTCTAGATGGGATCAAGAGATCGAAATTTATAATTTACAGAAAAAACTCCCCACTATTATCATAGACTCCTGGTAAGAAAAAGTGCACCAATACCCTCAGAATGACATTGTACCATCCCATTTATATAGATAGAAGAAAAGGGCACTGAGACATAAAGAATTATCTTACTAGTATCACCAAAGCACCATAATGGAGTATTTTTTAGGTGTTTAGAAGCTCACAAGTTAGAGAAAGTATTGTGTGATCTCGAGGATGGACCAGACAAGTAAAATTTTGTGGCAAACACAATTGTGCATAAATTTATGTGGGTTGGTTTCTATTGGCCTAAATTATTCAAAGATGTTGATGCTTATGTTTTCAATTTTCTGGTCTATCAAATATGTGTCGTCCAAAATAAGAACTCAGACACCCCATTGTAACTATCATAATGGAAGAGCCATTTCAAAAGTGGGGCCTGTTTTTCATTAGAGAAATATTTCTGCATTTGTCACAACAACACCACTATATTATGACTTCCACAGACTACTTTATGTAGTGGATAGAAGTAGTTCCACTTAAGAATGTGAATGATCAAAAGGTCATCAATTTTCTTAAACATAATATCATTTCCAGGTTCGTCATTTTTGTTAGGGTCCTATAATAATAGGGTTCATAAATTTTGAATTGACTATGATTAGTCTTGTAAATATGTACATACCTTGATTTCTACAAGTTGTTTCTCATATTTTGAAAAGTAATAAAAAAATTAAAAGAGGGTGAACGTCCTAAAAGAAGGATCCAAGGACTTAAAAAGAAAAGATAAAATAAAAAAAAGGGAACTCCAAAAGAGAAAAAAGAGATAAAAATAAGACATGAAAGTGAGTAAGTCAAAATTCCACTACTATTTACTTTTACTCCAAAAATAATGATTATGTACAGACTGTTCAAAATGCCATAATCCATGATGAGTTAAATAGTTTAATCTTAAATTTTCATGCTTTAAATTTCATGTTTTAGATAGAGAATAAATATATGTCAAACTATTTGAACATGACAAATCAGTAGATATTTTGTAACACCCCCAAGTTTCTATGCTTTCAACTTAGACATTTGAGCCTAAGTCCAAAGGGGAGTTGACCCCAATGGATAATTATGGTGTTGATGTATTTAAATATTTGTTTATGAATAATAAATAGAATGTTTTAATGTGCACTATGACCAAATGAGAAATTGAGATCACATGCCTAATCCATGAGGTTATGGAAAAGGTAAAGACTTTCTCCAAAATCTTTCAAAAATCCTTCATAGAAATTATTTCTAATTTATATTTTTGAGGAAAAATATAAATTCCCCAATGATGAGAAAATTAGTTGGGAAGAGGTAAAAAGCTGGAAAAGATGGAAAAGAAGAAAGCAGCTTTCAAGTCCCTAAATAAGGGAAGCCTAGGCAAACAAGAATAAAAGCATCCTGAAATTCTGGATGCATAATTGGAAACAGGCTTTGGGGAGAGCATAGCTTAAATAAGCTGCTCCAGAACAGATTGAGGTTAGTCTATCCTCGGAGGATCTCAGCTTGGGGGTGAGTTCTAGTGATAGAAGAACTCTAAGGATGGGAGGAATGGTCATAGTATTGGTATGCATGCTTGATTTTGGAGACTAATTTAAGTCTGTATTAAGTATATCAAGGTTATATGAATTGCTATGTTAGAATTTATTATGCAAATTTTAGATTGAATATTTGTTCAGTACCTCATGCAGTTACAAACTGGATATAATAGCTGAAAATTTCAGCATGTTTAATAGGAGGGAGAAAATTAAGTAGGAACCATCACCTAGAATGTCAAAACCAAATATGGTTTGGATCTCGGGATAGGTACCCTACAGTAATAAATTTTAGAGATGATAGATCATCTGAATGTCTAATTTAATAACAAATTTAAAGTTGTAGCTTGTTGTCTTTTAAATGAAAATTTAGTTGGTCTGTTGTATAAATAGAAAATTGTAATAAAACAGTAAATAGGAACAGCAGGTGGAAAACAACTAAACCTGTTATAGAAGTATTGATTCAGTATAATAGCCTTACTACAGTGACAGGAATTGTAGAATTAAGAATTTAAATTGTTCTATTACATGGAAGTTTAAATATATCAAACCAGAAATTAAATCCTAACTAAGTAACTATGATCTGAAGTTAGTGAGTATAAAATATTAAATTCGGTTTTATTACTTCCATTTGATTGAAGAAAAATGATCTATGTTATATATTTCCAAGGGAAGAGTTTAATATACACTAAAATCACAAATATGATGAATAATTATAACAATAAAATAAGGAAAGAGTCCTATTGAAAATCTACTTATATGTGATAAAAGTATAGGTGTAAGAGAAGAGTGAAAGCATATTTAAAATACTGGAAAAGAGCATCTATCCACCTTCAATATAAACTGCTATAAAATTAGTTGAAGGAAAGGAAGTAAAATGAATATATGTAGATGTATATGTATATGTATATACCTATACATAGCTGCTGAAACTCTATAATTATAGATGCTGGAAAGTCTATAAAGCTTGCTAACTGAAAAGTTAGAGGAAGGGAATATTGATATGTTAGAGTTGGACAAAACTCTGAGGAACTGACGTGAGAAATACAAATGAGTATATGTTTATATATACATATAAATATAAGGCGACTAGGTTGACTGATAGGAATTGAGGTCAAGCCAAAATTTCTCATGGGAATTCTTATAATAACAAGAGTACCTGTAATTACCAAAGAGAAATTAAACACCTGATAAAAGTATGAATTTGTAATTGATTAAACAGAAAATTTTTGAATGGTATCGGGTGCATAAAAGTAGATTATATCTGAGTTAATGTTATGAGGATAAGAAGCTGGGTATGAAAGACGTTACAAATGGTATCAGAGCACTAGTTGAAAAACTGGGCAATTTATGAGCTCACAAAGATAACAAGAAGCTGTTATAAATTTCATATACAAATATATTGGATATACTTTCAGGTAGCTTGGATATATTTTCAGGTATACTTGTAGGAAAATCTAATATCCAAGATTAAAACTTTCCTATAGAGCTTTAGCTATACCATTGGGCAATTCGTATACTCACACAGAAAAATATATTGTAGTTGAAAGAAGGTACAAAAGGAGATACATATTAAAATATGGAGTGGAATTCAATGTTAAACATTATTCCAAACTAAATAGTTGCATATAATAAACCATGATTAAATAGCTAGATGAGATTTAACCATGGAAATGGGAGAAGGAAATGGGTAAGGTGGTAAGAACTACCGCGAACCCTTAATTTTGCAAATGGAAAATTCTAGCACTGAACGTATTGATCGGTTTTGTATAATTACTTGATCAGTTTATTTCTGTCCTGATAGCTAAGACACAGTGAAGAATTTTTCATCCTATTTAATATCACAAATACATCTTATTGTTAGATAGAAAAATATTGCATGTGAAACTTAAATTAGATAAAATCAGAACCTTAAATGCAAAACAATAGAACTTTCTATATTCTATGGTACTGATTTTATGAATATTAAAAATGAGGTATCTTACTCTATGGCTAATTTATTTCCATTCTTGAAACTATAGTTAAAAATCTTTAGAGATAACAGAGATGGACAGTAGCATTATCCAATTACAAAGCATTGTATTAGGTGGTGATACTTTGTTAAGAAATTGCTATAGTTAGAACTTTAATATTCTACGTAAATTAATAAATATCGGAAGAAATAGAAAAGAAGAAGAAGAAAAGGCTGTTGCAATATATATATATATATATATATATATAAGAGAATTTATATTTTGAAATCGCATTAGTGGGATATAGATCAGAAATAAAATTTTATTTTACATTAAGAACACAAAATAATAGAAACAAAACAAGGCAATTCCATTTAAAGAAAGTAATTACTTTATTTCATTAAAGAATTAGTAAATGGAAATTTATGAGCCATTGTAGAGAAGAATAAGTACGTTCGAAAATATGTAGATATCAACTCATGACTTTAGAACACAAATATGCAGACAAATAAATATTTCCAGTTCAATAATATATAAAATTGAACGAGGGGGTAAGAAAAGTCATAGTTCCAATGAATATTATTACAATTTATGTCAGAAAAAAAATAAAAAATAAAAAATTGTTACAATACTTCTAACAATTGATTTTTGAAATTCTACACTTCGTCAGATCGAGTGGAATGGTTCTCGCAAATTTTGGCCATCAGAGTAAGATAGTCGAGAAGGCGACGAATTATCAACCTGTAATGCAAATGGAACTGCTTAATAGGTCTCCTCAGGGCTCGAGGAAGAAACATTTTATAACTAAACTCAAAAGAAAAAAGCTAAAATAAAGTTAGAAAGGTAAATTTAAGTGAAACGAAATTAGAAAAAGAGGAAAATCCAGAAAAAAAATAAAATAAAATAAAATAAAATAAATAAAAAAATAAAAATAAAAATAAAATAAAATTTCTCTTACCTGAAACAAATATTGAAGTTAGCTATGAACCAGAAATACATTACTTTCTCCTTACATATAAAATGAAGGGGAACCAAGTGAATGAAAACCGTGATTTTGACCTAGATCTCTACGTTCAGAGGCATAAGAGACAACCAGAATGGACCCAATGTGGCTGGGAATCGAATTTCAATTCCTATATACTGACATTTGAGGAGGAAATGTTGTTTGAGAAAAATCCAAGAAAAGAAAAACGGAACTGAAATTTTAGAAAATACCTGAAATAAAAGTCAGAATAATGTTAGAGGGTAAAGATAAGTGAAATGCACTTAGAAAAATGAGGAATTCAGAAATAAAGAAAAAACATATTACCAAATTGGAACATTCTAATTGAAAAAAAGGATTCTCTGTCGTTATGAGCCAGTTACACATAGTTATTGTGTGTTGAGAAAATAATAATAATAATAATAATAATTTAATATCGACCATAATTTTGGAGATGTATAATTACCAGAGTCGTACTACTTCTGCATATGTGTTGTGGAGATTTCGACCCTATGTACAGTAGTTGCAAAGTAAGTTAGGTCTCTAGGCCAGTGCTGGTAAGAGTATCGAGAGTTAAAAAGAATTCGTTCCTCTGGAACGATATGAGTACCTCTCTAAAATCTTTGTTGATATAAAAAAGAGGGAAATAATGGCGCTACTCTGTAAGAAGAGCGAGGGTGTTAATAACATTCATAGCTCATAACAATACGAACGAGAAACAAAAAATGAAATGAAAAAAATTTAAGTGAAAAACATGTTAATAGCTCAAACTGAATGCGGAAACTGGAAATGGTTTAGTAAAAGATTTAGATATCAACATGAAACTCCATAAAATATAATTGATATAGTAATATCATGAAAATTTGGCTTACCTGATAACATACCCATGAGAGAACAAGCTTTGTCTAAGTTAAAGCGTAGAGAAGAAGGGGAAAGGCATTTTCCCAAAATGTTAATGCGAGGATTTTTAGTAGAATGGACACACCTGAAAAGCAAAAACGTAGTATATAGTTTTTTGTACTCTTGCACACTGATTTAGAGAAGTAAGAAATAGAAATAAAATGGATATATCAACTATGGACTTAAAAGAGAGTGAATAATACCTTACGATAGGTAACGATGGGTCTTACGATTCTACCCTGAGAAACCATTATCATAGAAAATTTTAAAACGAAAGCCACAATAATAAAAAGAAATTTAATTAACCAATAGTTGGTTCTCTGTTCCAGGCGAGAAGAATGTGAAACCTCCATATACTCCACTAGCGAAGAAGATTGCAAGAAGAAAAAAAAAAAATTGCGTCAATGAAATTTATCATACCAATATTTGAGGTGCGCTCCGACTAGCCACGCCTTGGCCTGATCGCTAACAAAATTATTTTTTCAATCGTTGGTCAGTAAGCGAGAGAAAGCACTGCAAGACTAATAACTATGGAAAAATTGAGTTTTAAAACTGAATTAGGGCTTGAAACCCTAATGGATCTATGCCCTATAGATGTCAACCAACTGTGGAGTTCTTGCGGATCGACATCCTTACACAGCTATGTATGGAGATCACGTGAATTCGTCGTAAGAAATACTAGACAATAACAAAAAATTAAATAGACCAGACAATAGTATATACGGTTACGAGGCTCGATACAAAGATGTTGTGTGGGTTCCATTGAACGAGTCAGTCTCATGTCCCAAAAATATTAAATGAATGTAAGAGAAATTTAAAGTATGATAAAAGGAGATGTTTCTCATAGTTATAATAATCTTTATGTAAAAGGAAAACGAATCATATTGCAAATGTGAATAGACCTGAAGTTGGTGCGAATTAAATTCCATCGGGGTTAAATTAGTTTAAACAGGATTTTATAAAGGTTGGAATGGGACATATATATAAATAAAATAAAAAATTTTATAATCAAATATAAAATGAAAGGATTAATTTATAAACATATATGTCGTCTTCCAATGAAAATTGAGGTAACAAATAGGTTAATTCGATCATCGAAATTGATGGGAGGAAATATTGAAATATATAAAGAAGGAAATAGATATTATATATATGAAATAGAAATATAAGAATTGAAACCATTGCTATTGAATTTATATGTGTACATAAGTTATAAGGGTTAGTTTTTTAAAGTTAAAAGTGTAAATTATAAATTAACATTAAGGAATAGATTGCATTCATATGTTAAAATATAGGTGATTTTGTTCTAATTTATAAAGGTAATTTTGAGGAGTTGTATGAATATAATATTTTCATAGGTAAATAAATTTCAAACTTTATACCCATGGGAATAAGGGATAAAAACAAATTCACTAGCAAATTTTAAAAGTGAATTCGCCTAAAAAGTTTACAAGTAAAGTGGAATGACATATTTTACCAGAGGCTTGGAAATATTGTTACTCTAATTATGGTTAAAATAGTAATAAACATTATTGTGGTAGATTAAGTGGTAAAATTATAGTATGATAAGGAAAAATTGGATGCTGGTATTTAGTAAAGTTACCAGGATGATTTTCAAGTCATGTGTATTTAAGTCATGAATAAAGTATTTTGTAATAAGCATATTTTAGTTCATGTACATGGAAAATAATGAAGTGGTAAGCTTAAGTACGAGTTATAAATATAATTGAAATAGTTGATTTAGTAATTGTGGGCCATTTCATATTAAATAATGTATTGTGGACCCATTACATTGAGTTATGAATGAATGAATGAAGGGATAAATCAAATTTTCCTGATGATTTAATTAAAGAAGAATTAAAAGTAAATGTATAAATTCTGGTGATTTTTTAAAAAGGGGGAAATTGTGTCAAATTCATTTTTGACGTTATCAAGTATTAATTCTTGTGAATGTGATGAATTATAGAAATTACATATATCACTATAAGAGAAACATGTACTCACACTATAAAATTATGTTGGTGTAAATTTTATTAAATTTAATTTCCCTGAGTCTTAAATTCAAGGACCAAGTAATAGTGTGAAATCATATAGCTACAAATCGGGAGAAAGGAGAATGAGCTGTCTTTGGACTTGGGTGTGGGGGAAACCCATGAGATCCAAATTTATTCACGTAAGTTTTGAACTAGTGGATAAAATTGAGGAAACTTAAAAAAAATAAAAATAATGAAACATAAAGTTGTACATTATTGCACACTCTAGAGGTATTGTCAGTAGGAATATAAAATTCATAAAAGAGGTTAGAGAAAAAATTTCATGTGTGAAGTAAGAATTGAATTATAGAAATTATTAACGAGTCTGGTTATTACTAATTAAATTGATCTGCTAACAGAAGAAAACAATGAGAAGGTACTAGAAGTACAACTATGAATGGATAAAGGGTAAACATAACCATGAATATGATACTATTGTTTTCTTTCATTCATAAATACTAATGAAAAGTTGTAAATTTGTTTAGCCAACTGTGTAACAGGAAATTGTACACTCCGGAAACAAGGAGAAAAAGATGAAAGTAAATGCATATAAATCACCTACCGAACTGGACCAAGTTTGCGTGAGGAGAAAATCTCACTGAAAAACAAGAAAGGATAAGTAGTTGTACTAAAAGTACACTAAATGATTATGAACCTGAGTGGTTTGACTAATAACTGAATTTCTTGAAATTATTGAAATTCACAATGTTGTTGTGGCTTATCAATTATATGTATCTAATATTACTTACATAAATTGGTATGAATTGTGGACAGTGAGAAAACGGAATAAAATATTTCCAGACAAACTTCTTGCAAAGAAGTAAGAAGAAAATCAACTTCATAAGGCATCAGTAAATAGAGTGGAAGCAGAAGAGTACTCTGACAAAAACTGATTAAAGCCAGGAGCAAGGACGAAGGAGAAATATTTGTCAAAGATGAAAAATCAACGTTAAAGTGTAACACCGAGGAAGGTGTTGGAAGGGGTGGAACCAGTGGCCTATAAATTGGCCTTGCCCTTGCATATTAAAGTTCATGAGGTGTTTCATGCCTCCCTATTGAAAATATATATATATATATATATATATATATATATATATATATATATATATATATATATATATATATATATATGATGTTTCTCACATAATTGATTGGAATGTGATCCAGGTGGAAACAGAAGAGAAATTCCTTCCAGAGCCGCTTCAAATTTTGGAGCAGGAAGAAAATTAAAGTGCGGAATCGAACAATAGCTAGAGTAAACATGCAGTGGAACAACTTTACTGCTAGAGAATATACATGGAAAATAGAAGCTGAGATGATGGAAAAATATCCATTTTTAATTTCAAAATAAACTCTAGTAGTTAGCTGTTAACACCGAGGACGGTGTTTGTTTTCAGGGGCGGAATATGTAACACCCCCAAGTTTCTATGCTTTCAACTTAGACATTTGAGCTTAAGTCTAAAGGGGTGTGGACCCCAATGGATAATTATGGTGTGGATGTATTTAAATAGTTATTTATGAATAATAAATAGAATGTTTGAATGTGCACTATGACCAAATGAGAAATTGATATCACATGCCTAATCCATGAGCTTATTGAAAACGTAAATACTTTCCCCAAAATCTCTCAAAAATCCTTGAAAAAAATTATTTCTAATTTATATTTTTGAGGAAAAATATAATTTTCCTAATGATGAGGAAAGTAGTTGGGAAGAGGTAAAAAGCTGGAAAATCTGGAAAAGCAGAAAGCAGCTTTAAAGTCCCTAAATAAGGGAAGCCTAGGCAAACAGGAATAAAAGCATCTTGAAATTATGGACGCAGAATTGGAAACAGGCTTTGGGGAGAGCATAGCTTAAATAATCTACTCTAAAATAGATTGAGGTTAGTCTGTCCTTGAAGGATCTCAGCTCAGGGGTGAGTTCTAGAGATAGAAGAACTCTAAGGATGGGAGGACTGGTCATAGTATTGGTATGCATGCTTGATTTTGGAGATTAATTTAAGTCTGTATTAGGTATATCAAGTTTATATGAATTGTTATGTTAGAATTTCTTATGAAAATTTTAGATTGACTGTTTGTTCAGTACCTCATGTAGTTACAAACTGGATATAATAGCTGAAAATTTCAGCATGCTTAATAGCAGGGAGAAAATTAAGTAGGGACCATCACCTAGAATGTCAAAACCAAAGATGGTTTAGATTTGGGGATAGGTACCCTGCAGTAATAAATTTTAGAGATGATAGATCATCTGAATGTCTAATCTAATAACAAATTTAAAGTTGTAGCTTGTTGTCTTTTAAATGAAAATTTAGTTGGTTTGTTGTATAAACAGAAAATTTTAATAAAACTGTAAACAGGAACAGCAGGTAGAAAACAACTAAACATGTTATAGAAGTATTGATTTAGTATAATAGCCTTATTACAGTGACAAGAATTGTAGAATTAAGAATTTAAATTGTTCTATTACATGGATGTTTAAATATATGAAACCATAAATTAAATCCTAACTAAGTAACTATGATCTGAAGTTAGTGAGCATAAAATATCAAATTCGGTTTTATTACTTCCATTTGATTAAAGAAAAATGATCTATGTTCTATATTTCCAAGGGAAGAGTTTAATATACACTAAAATTACAAATATGCTTAATAATTATAACAATTAAATAAGGAAACAGTCCTATTGAAAATCTACTTACATGTGATAAAAGTATAAGTGTGAGAGAAGAGTGAAAGCATATTTAAAATACTGGAAAAGACCATCTATCCACCTTCAATATAAATTGCTATAAAATTATTTGAAGGAAAGGAAGTTAAATGAATATATGTAGATGTATATGTATATGTATATACCTATACATAGCTACTGAAACTCTATAATTATAGATGCTGGAAAGTCTATAAAGCTTGCTACCTGAAAAGTTAGAGGAAGGGCATATTGATTTGTTAGAGTTGGACAAAACTCTGAGGAACCGACCTGAGAAATACAAATAAGTATATGTTTATATATACATATAAATATAAGTCGACTAGGCTGACTCATAGGAATTTATGTCAAGTCAAAATTTCTCATGGGAATTCTTATAATAGCAAGAGTTCCTGTAATTACCAAAGGGAAATTAAACACCTAATAAAAGTATGAATTTGTAATTGATTAAACAGAAATTTTTTGAATGGTATCAGGTGCATAAAAGTAAAGTATATCTGCATTAATGTTATGAGGATAAGAAGCTGGGTATGAGATACGTTACATATTTAGAGAATAAATCAGGACCTCAATAGTTTAATCTGAGCCCTCAGATGAAATAAGGTTAGAATTAGATAGTTTTATGCTTTAAAAGAAAAATGGATTTAGGGTTGCAAGCTTAAATGCACGCATGAAAATGAAGTAAAAAATTATAGAATAATGATGGGTAGGTAGAAAGCATTTTTTCAACGCATGTAATAAAACATCATTTAGAAAAATTACTATTTTACCCCTCCCCCACAATGTTCCAGTATTCAAAACCTTCAGTTAAAGAGGCTTAGAGAATTTCTCTGACTTCTGTTGGGACCTGACCCAAGGCTTAATAACTGACTGAATAAAAGTACTTGATTCCCTTCATGAAATCCCATTTCCTCAACATATTCTCCATTTCGAAAAATATAATCCCTTTTCCTAAGTAAAACACCTTTTTTCATAGAAAAAGTAAAATCCCCTCTTAATTAATTTCATTCCATCCAAAAACACTAAAAAAACCCATAAAATACAATTTATCCTAAGTTTAAGTGTAAATGTTTAAATGGTACTGTAATTGTGCTTAAAAATGTTTATGTTACACTTTAATAAGTTTATTTTATGTATTTTCATCAATTAAATTCATTTCATATTAATTTTTAACATAATGTATTAAATCCTTTTAAGCTACCCCTTCTTGTATATATAATTAATTCCTTTATTTAAAATATCCCAAAAAAACCAATTATTAACTTTTAACCTATGATTATATTACCACACATGTTATATTATCTAGCCCATACCCCATAGGTTAAAAAAACATTATATAATAAAATCCACCCCAATGGTTATAAAACACATGTAAATATTTTATTTTGATGTGTAAATACATATCCCGCATATAATTGGATTATATATTTGAAACTATGTTTTGAACGTATTATTTGAACCCCACCACATAAGATTTACTGGGCCCCATGTCCCACATACCAAGCAACTATATGATCTCATATCCACCGTTCGCATACATATTACTAGATCTGACGACCCAAACACGATATCACAAATATAAAAGCGCGAACGTTAATCATTGCAAAATTTGTGAAATGGGAAGTTTTGTGCCTTTACCTCTCCTCCACGCAGCACCTTACTACTGGATCGCATTCAATCCAAAGAAATCTCTTACCACCCTAAGCCCGTACGATAACCACATATGGTTTTCTCCTTTGCGCACCAAAACCACCCTCTGCTCTGATATGACCGCCATTCAATGCTGATCTGCTTTAAACCTAAAAACATTATAAAGCTTCCTATACATGCAGTTAAGCCCTTTTTTCCATTCTCTGTGCATTTCTATATACCTTTGACTGAAGAAATAGTCTTTGTATACCATTTTTTCACCCAAGGAACCAGAAAGGCCATTGGAATTGCTACCAAGACCATTGAAGCTTCCGGTTTTCTTCCAAAAGACTTCTACAACCATCATAGAGCCTTTCCAACGCCTCAAAAACCATTAAAATACCAAATACCTGCATAAAAAGGTATTCTTCGAAGAAAAATAACCTTCCTATCATTTGAAAAAAGTTTTATAAGAAATTCAAACCTATTGAAGCCTATTTTTCCCATAGAAATACCTATTTTACCATAAAAGAATGAATTTGTTGTAAAAACAATGATAAAACCCCAGTCTTGATACTATATCTGCTTTTTAAAGAAAAATTGAATATATTTAGCCTTTGTAGACCTTCAAAAGAATTTTAATTTATCTACAAACTCTTTGCAAATAACACTAATCTTTTTCTGACTGATTTGAACTAGTTTTAGTCCAGTTTATCAGAAACTCTTGTATACCATTTCCTGAATCTGAAAATTGTTTGGAGATCAGTTTGTAACCAAATTGAAAGGTTTAAAACAAAATTAAAGCTATTTTATGCCTATTTATATTCGAAATACCTCTGTTAAAGCTACAAATACCTTCTGTAAACATTTTAAGCTTACAAAAGGGTACAAAAAAGTCCAAATACAAAGTTTTAACCATTCAGAAGATCAAAAATGTCAAAATAAAACCCAATAATGTCTTCCAAAACCACTATTGTTGTAAATCCTCTAAAACCTCCTGTTGTAGATGTGGAGCACACACCCCTAGTTGATGTGAATTACAAAATACTTGATCCAGTTATAGAATTTAATCTTTTAGAACTCCACTGCTGGAGTCTTCAAAAATCATTAGATCAAGGGGATGAAGTCTAAATTTGGGAGTTAAATCTACTCAAGTATGCAGTCCCACATACTCATCAATGTCCATAAGTCATTAGGTTGTGTCAATCCTATTATTTACCTCAAAAAAGAGCCATGGTTAATGATAATAAAGAAATATTGTTTACCATTACTGCAGATTCCATTAACCTATTGCTTCAAGTGAAACCAGATCCCAATGCAGTTCCCTTATCCATAGAAGCACTCAAAAAGATTTACATAAATCTAGACTTTCCTTAAAGGTTTCAGATTTTCCAAAATTTCATGCCTGCTTATGATGAAATCGCAAAAGTAAACCCTCCTTATTATACTTCCAAATTTCTTGAAGGGTCAAGGCATGTGATATTTATGTTATCCTTCATCCTAGGTCATTTTACTGATGAGCATATAGATGAGTCAATTATAGGTTTCATATCCACTTTTTTACGAGGTCAACCTCCTTCTGTTATCTACAATTATGCTAAATACACAGCTGATAATATCCATGATCAATTTGTCAAATTGCCCACTGAAGGAGTCCTCAGATATTCATCCTTCCTTTTCCACATGTTTCTTTTCTTTTAAGCAGATAAGTTCCCTATAAACCTCCATAAATTGGATGTAGAAGGGAATCCTATATCATTCATATTTTCGACATCTTTGATCAGAAAAGAGTCTGCAGAGTTCAATTATGCAAATTTTACATATTCTTTTATTCATCCATTGGTTAATATGCTTAAAAATAAAGTACAACCAAGAATCAATTATGAAATAAAGAAAGTTATACAACTATGAGAGAAAAGTAAAATTGGAGATTGGTATCTTTATAAAAATCATACAGAGATCAGGGTTTTTGGGTCCAATATTTTATGCTATAAACTACCTAAATATGTGTGAATGAGAGTGTTTTCCTTGGAGTACATCATGAAAATACTAAATTCAAATTATGTCAACTTCTTCACTGCCAAGAAGAAGACTAAATTCAAGTTGAAGATTCAGGTAGGACCATCCATTTGCAAACATAGGGATGCAGGAACGGAGGCAACAAAATAGTTTCTGGAATACAAATTTAAACTCATTTTCTTATGGAATTATGATCCTGAAGGAATTATAAGTAAAATGAAGATAAAATGTAAATTGGCCCCTTATATACATGATAAAAGGCTAGAGATAGAACAGTTCGCTAATCAAGCAGAGTGGCTAGAAAATACCTTAATAGAAGCAGTAAGACAGGGTGATACTAGTCACACCTTGAAAACTCTAAATCAAGAAGACACAAATACCAAAAGCGTTAGAGAAGAAGATACTTACACTGCTAAAACAACTACAAAGACTAGGTTTAAACTCAGATATAATAAAAATCCCAAGCTCAATCCAGTTGTTAAAGAAAAATAGACCATAGAAGTGGAAGATACAGACGTTCGAGAGACAAACACAGATGCTACTATAGCCATTATAAATGAGAAGGAAAAGGATAATTTAGGCACATAGGTAATTGAGAAACAACAAAATATGGAAGAATCCTCCTCACAACTGGCAGAGGATAAAGATATTGACATCAGAGAGAAATACAAGCAGATAAAAGCCAAGAATGAAGAAATCAAGAATGATATTTATTCTCAGTTTCTACAAAAAACTCGAGGAATCTAGAATAGACTTCTGTTAGGTTTTGATTATTCAAACAAGAAGTTTATTATGTCATTACTTCAACCAATAGTCAATAAACCCAAAAAAATAGCAGATTACAAGAAATTTGACCTTGAAGTACTTGTTGATAACATCCATCCATTAGATCAAATTGAATTTCACATTCAAACTTCAGAGATGATTTATTCTATTATGACTAACAAGGAAATGAGTGCCCAAAATCTCGAGAACATGGTAATAAATATGAGAGATCAAACGAAAGTTCAAAAGGCTTCCTCATATGCTAAATATATTAGAATTAAGTCTTTAGAAGAGTTGGTAATTCAAGTTGGATGTGACCCTACCAATGTGAAAGGTGCAGAAGACTTGGTAAAGAAAAATAATGCTAATATTGTAGCACTTAGAAAACAACTCAAGCTTCCACCAACAGAACATCGAAAAACCAAGGAAATTGTTCAAGAGGTAAGCCAAAAATATGATATGATGAAATTGATTTTATAATTAATAGCTCAGATTAAAGAGATGGAAATCCAAATGGACAAGCTTTTTCGTGAAAGAGAAACTACAAAATCACAAGAAGTTCCTATAGTAATTCCCATGGCAACTACAGATGTCCCTTCAACACTGGTAGAGGAATTGGAACCAAAACTACCACTAGCAACAGTTGCTCCAGTGAAATCTTCCACTACCTCAGCTACAGAGTCATCTACATACACAATAAAGCCAAAAAATGAAGCCAGAAAGATTATCAAATCCATGGAGGAAATGTCACTTCAAACCAATAAAATCAATAGATTGCAGAAAATGATTGAAAATCTGGAAGACACTGAGAATTTGGCCCAAATTATTGCCAAAACTCAGGAACAAAGGGCTAACAGGTTGAATGTTGAGTTGAGGAATTTACAAAAGGATTCAACCTTCAAAGAACCAATGTCCTATGTGAAGAATAAATTATGTACCAAAATCATTGAATCCATAAATGATGTTTGGCCATCAATACAGGTAATATATGAGCAAAAGGATTTACTAAAGGCATCTCAAGAGGAGATTTAGAAAACAAAGGATGAACTAGGTGCCAAACCTAAAGAGGCCCTAGAAATCATCAAATTTCTCAATAGTAAGAACAAACATGAATTTGATGAGATAGAAATTATTGACAGAACAGAGACAATTTTTGAAACAAGAAAAGTAATTTCAAAGAAAAATCCGATGAAATAGCTAGAAGGAAAGTGTGGAAACATGAAGATAGCCATAAGAAAATTTATGGTTAAATTTGAGATCTTAAGGCCAAAAGGTTTGCCAAAAATCCTTGTTCTTAATTATAAACTTATGCCACAAGAAGACTACAACAAGAATATTAGAGATGATGCAAAAAAGCAGGTAAATAAAAGAGAAGGATAAGGAATTCCTACAGGAAAGGTTCTACATAAAATCTTTGAAGACTTTCTTTTTCTACAGCATGAGATAAAAAACTTATTTGTAGTCAAACCAAAATTTTCTAGATACAGAGAAGCAGATGAGAACTTTAGGAAGTTGAAAAAGATCAAAATTCTAGATGAAGAATTTTGGGAAAAACCCACTTACTGTAAAAAGTAAAATTGTAGTGAAAATGATAAATAGACAGTTTACTATTTTTGCACAGTAAAAATATATTTTATAACAGTAATGTAGTTAAACAATGGTTTAAAGTGTATAAGTGAGTAAAGAGTATCATAAATAAAGAGTATCAGATAAAGGATAAGATTACAAAACTGATCAAAAGATCTTTGCCAGAAAAGAAGACAACAAAGGAGCCAGTTGCACCCAATCCAAAATAGTAGTTCTATTTTATTTAGATAAATACGAAAACTTGCTAGTTGTTAAGAACACTATCACTATTTTTTTGTAAAAGATATTTTTTTCCTTAGAAAAATCCTATGATCATTCTAGGAAATTTTGTAAACATTTTTGTATAAATACTTCAAACTTTGAAGTATTATTGTGGAATAAATTCCTGAAGATTTCTATAGTTAATATTTCTACACCTGAAGGCTTTTTGTAGCAAGTTTAAGTAGTACACTGGGTCAAATCATCAAGCATCATATTTCAGGATTCATGTCATGAGCCATTGAAGTGAAGTAATTTCTACTGTCATTGTTTATCTTCTTATGTTTTACGTGCATCCATATATGTCTTTTAAATTTGAATGATAAATTAGGAATATTATTACAGGATTTGTTAAAAGCATCTTGTCTTTAACTATTTATCTTTTCTATCTTTTCTGTTGATTTCCAGAGTAGGGAACCCTTAATTTATCCCTCTTTCGAATTACCCTTGTCTTCTCCTTCATTATCCAAATCAAAGAATCCTTGACTTCTCTTTATCCTGATCAAACCACTTTCCCAATCATCCTTCCAAGATCTTCAATGACTTGTCTATCCTGCCTTGAAAATATTCGACATTTTTACCTTGATCCTAGTCATGTCTGCTTGGCATTTGAATCCTTATCCCAATGGACAAACAGATATATCATTATCCATCTCATTAAGTGATTTTTTCTCATGAAACCAAACCAAAACCAAATCTTAAAACAAATTTGCACATCATAACTAGCCTAATATCATATAATTAAAACAGAGATAAAACTTATAAAGAGAGCCCTCTTTGAACCCTAGGAAGGCTATATCCTAGAGTTTAAAATTTGGTTTATGTTTACCTCCAATATTCTTAGACTATAAATCAAAATATCACAACTTAAGAATTATTAGAGTGATAAAATACTAGCATCCATACTGGGGAACTAACCAATCCTCAGCCTTAAAATAGATCTTAAATGAAATCATTTTCATCATCCTTTCACCTGAAGACTATTTTAAAAGTTGTCAGTATCACTTTTATCAAAAAAATGTAATTTTGGCTTCTACAAAAATCTACTATACCAGGTCAAAACCAGATCATAAACATGTTTTTATAGTAGAAAATCCAGATAGAATTGGAAAAAAGAATAAACAAGTAGAAAAATTTGGTACTAAAGTTTCCTTAGTTAAAGTAAATTCTCTTCGAAAGTAGTTGACAAGTATACAAGACATAGAGTTTGACTTAAATTTTGAACATTCTTTATTCAAAAATAAATCATATAGTGATTTAAACAACATTGTTATAGATCCAAATTATATTTCATCCGTTGAAATTGAAAAGCAAACTGTTTCATTAGATTCTGAATATTTTTTTTTTTGAGATTTATGATAAACTTGATGAATTAAATGCTATTGTACTGAAGGAAATAGATGAAGCTCTGTTTTAGCATTCAATTGAAATAGCTACCTTATCAACATATAAACCTAAGCCCTCTACTTCTCAGTTAGATACCCACCTTTTAGAATCTGTAGGTTCATCCTTTAACACCACTACATCATCTATAATTTCTACCACGCTCCAATCTACAGATCCGTTCATCCCTGTAGCAAATGCACTATGAAAATAACACAGATATAGGAGCAAAATGCGTAGTAGGGGAAAGAATGTGTGTTGGCCTGATGCCAAGATCTGAAAATAGGCTCTCAAGCTTCCAAACTAATCCTCCAAAGCCAAGAAAGACTCTCCCTCTGAAAAACAAGCAATGGAAGTGGTGTTGTCGAGTCTCCACGACAACACCCTACAACAAAGTATTATGTTGCTATAGCAATAATGTTGTCCTGGAGGATGATGCTTAGGTCTCGAACCAAAATAATGATGGGACAACCTCACTCGATTAGGCACTCTAAGTCCCCCGGGGCTGAGGGTAAGATCTCCGAACATAGACACTCGGTGCACTAAACAGTGCTGCAGACTAGTTAAACAACTAGCGTGCTCAAGAAGTCGAGATGACCAACTCAATATCATAAACATATACATGAATGGAAATAGCTATCCTCCCCTCCATTTATATAAAAATTGGAGACTCCTCATGGGCCCTTACTCTAGAATCTTCCCTTCCTCTAGAAGCTCCCCTCCTATGTAGTGCTTTCCAACTCATACCCTGTGCTGGTTGATTTGGTCAAACGTCTTTGCAAATATCTCCTTTCACACATGAGGGTGTGAAATTTGGTTCCATGGCTGATCCCCTTTCATACTAGAGGGATTTTATTTATTTTTTTATTATATTTGGGCCTCCTTACCCAATTATTCATCTCCTAAATTAGTTTAGACAAAATTTAATGTTCCAATTTATTAAAGAAAAATTTGGAACATTACAATCCTCCCTTCCGAAATGTTGCTTGTCCCTAAGCAACCGCAACGATAGAACTGAAGAATATCCACTCAAGGCATGGAGTCTGGAATATAATGAGGAACATCTCCCTCATGTGGATCCTCCATCCCCAACCAATCATCCAAATAAAATGAGCCACCTCCCAACGAGGAAACTCTTGAAAATCTCCTTCCACCTTAAGCTCTGATAATGAAGGTCGGCTAAAAATCTGAAATTGGAAAACATCATAGCTTACGCAATGCTATCCTTCTCTCCACTCATGACAAGTGTAGAGTGTATGCTAATCTTGGGCTGCAAAATTATTTCCCTCCAATGGCAAAGTGAAGAACAATCCTCCAAAGAAGGCTCCTCCAACAATGAAGAACAAGCTGGCCCAAAACAATCCATCCATTAAGAATAGGACATGGTCATCATGGAAAATCCTCATGAGAGGTTTGCTGAAGGTTTTACATGATGATATAGGATGCAAACAGTTTCTCACAAGGATACAACGTAGTCTCATCCATTGCAACTTCAGAAAATTACATGGCAAGCAATGTCCATGTTTCATCACATCTACTAAAGGATAGTAAATGGTTGAATGTAACAACAATAATACATGATCAAGAACTTGCCCATGGCTATACAATGGATGAATATCAGTATTGTGGCCCACCTCAAAATAGAACAAATATTTTGCTGTGGTGGCCATATCTCCTCTCATGCTCCCATTAGAACATGTAGTGCAGAAATTGTGAGAATTCTTCCCACTCATGGACACATCCAGCTCATGTGTCTCCCTCATAATCAAGCCTCCCATACAAATCTGATCTATATCAGAAAATGAAGACATGATCAGCAGAAAAATAAAGAAAATTTTGAAGGTCACAAGTGATGCAATAAGGTACCAACAGCTTTCCCCATAGTGACAGCGCATTTTTACAAGTCGCTTCTTGTTAAGAGTACATGGCAAAATATTTTTTTTTACATGGTTAATCATGCATGTCGTTATATGATACATGTTATAGTTTAGAAAACGAACATACATGTAGTGATAAAACATTTTCCCATGGCCACAAAAGAGATGGCTACCTCCATCATGTAGATTGGCCCAATACAGTTCATGGAGCAATTTGACGAGCTTGCCCTCTTGTGAAGTAATGCACTACATAAGAATGGTAAGAGTGTGCAAATAAATGAATGTATAAACAATCCCATTACCATATGCTAGAAGTAAGATGGTACATGGGTCCATACATGAGTCCTTCATAGTGTTTTGTCATGTTATGAAGAAGAATGAACCATGTGCTGCAAAAAGATAATCCTCCTTATGCTTGAAAACCCAAGTCATGAAGAATATGCCATAGATGTCTCTATCATCATTACCTCCTCTTTGTTAATAAAGTGCAACAAATATGAATTGATCCTAGGACCTATGGGTTATGGATCCACCATATCTCTGCTGGGCACACTTCATCCATAAGTCTTTACTCCAAGGTGACAACGATGTGAGCTTATGCAAACAAGCCCATGTCAATACAAAACTCTATTTTTTGACATGCTCCTTGTCAAAGATTCTTCCAATAATGTTGCAAAAAATATGGAATACCTCCCAATATGGAATTGCTTCCCAATCATTATCAAAGATCAAGGAGATAGTGCCATTCTCTCCTTTTGCAACATCATACAAAGTGTGAGAGCAAATCTTCCCTTGCTCTCCCAAGCAAAGCAACAAATTATTTTGTTGCCTCCTCATACTTCCATCATACATCTCATGTGATGAAGACACATCAACATCATGCATCCATTCTCTATGATACTCAATGATGCAAGTATCCTGCCATATTTTATCCATCTTTCCACCCTTAGGAAGAGTGTTTGTCAAGTGATGGCCAAACTCTTTCAAGAGTAACCAGCGCATCCAAGCCTCCTGATGCCCAGTATCATAGATCTGCAAGTAGCCTCCTAGCTCCTTTCTCATCAACCACATCCGCTCAATCACTTGTGGATGCCTCCTTCTTCTCCTCATCCTGGTACTCCTCCCATGAGGGCTACCATCCTCTCAAATCAAATTCTTGTCTTTACACTTTATGGGATTTTTAAATGTAAGCTTCTCAAGTATCAATGAGACCCTATCAAGAATCAAATAGGTGGTGGTAAAAAACCTCCCATCATGATGTGTATGGCTCAAGGGATGTCCAACACAAGCATGAGAGATGTTATCCATCCTGAGATGTCCTCCATCTTCTATCTGCTCTTGTGAGAAGGGAGGAAAAGTATTGCATTCCATGGGGTGTCAAAGTGCATTTCCAATGAGATATCTCCTTGAGACCTCCCTCTCATCCATAGTCTTCCAAAACCAATGAGGTCTTGGATCTGAAAGTAGAATTTCCTCTTTGAGCTGAGAAGAGCTCATTGAGAAAGTGTCATCTTGAAGGGAGAAAAGGTTTCTTACTCCAAAATGTCTACCATCAATCTTCAAGGCTTCAAACCCCAACCTCCAATGTGACGTAAAATCCAACAATGGCTCATGAGAATGATGGTTTGATTCCTTCTTGAGTGTTTCCATGTTGCACAGCGCAGTGCAACCAAGCTTCCCTATAGTAGCAATGAGATTTGACTCTTGGTCATGCAAAAGTAAATCTCCACATTGATCAAAATAATTTGCTGCAACAATGGAAAATGAAAATCCTTTCATACCTTGATGTGCATTTGGAAGTTCTTGTAGGGCTACAAGAGTCCCTTCCTCAAAAGTGTTGGCTACCCAAACTGTTGATGCATGTGGCTGCTCCTCCATGAGTGGGACAACGTTATCACAAGCCTCCTCAAGAGGTGATGTGATCTCTTCTTTCTTTGTTCTTTCTCCATCAAAGGTTTGGATCAAAATTTGAGTGAAATCTGCAAAATTATTCACCCTTGCATGGCTCAATTGCTGCACCACCAATCATAGGCTTCACCCTCCAAATGCAGTGCTGAGATTTCAACAGCTTCTTCCCCTGATACAGGATGTAGTATGAAAAATGCCTCCAACTTTCTCACCCAAGTTCTTGCATTAGATGACTCATCAAAGGTAGAAAACAAAAATCTATTGCCTTTGATTCATTTTCTACTGCATGGCCTCTTCTCTTCCTTCAGCTGGATGAAATGAGGAAAATCTAGAGTCTCCTTGAAGGCTCTAGGTTGAGATCCATACTCAACAAGATAATCACTAAGAATATGATGATCCAAATATTTCCATGCTCAATATCTTATTCTTGATGAGAATAGGAAGCGCATGGTACTTCCCCTTATTTTTCTTCAATCTTCTTGACCTCCTCAAAGGTGGATGCATTTCCTCTGGATCTGAAAATATATGAGAATAAACTCATCTTTTTCAATGATCTGATCTTCTTGGGCTTAGACTCACAGGGATTAGTGGATCCCTCATACATGGGAAAAGGTGACCTCCCAGTGGTATGCTGCAAATTTGAACTCTGCATGCTAGATCCCTTATTGTTCCATTCACTTCCCTCCTGCCTGAGCTGACAGTAATATTTGAAAGGAAAAGCTACTCTGAATTCTTCCCCCATGGACTGCCATTTACGGAAATAGTCTCCAAAGGGTATATGATCATGCTGCCTCCCTTTTTCATTCGGTACTGGGGGTAAGAATGTAGGAATTTTGATAATGTCCCCATCATTCCTCTTTCATTGTTGTAGATAACTAGTTCCATAGGCTGAGCCAGAACTATGCTTTGATACCATTGTAATATCTTGTTTCGGGGATATCTCTAAAACACGACAAACTCCAACCAAAGATAGACTGGCAGGGCATTTACCGGATATTATGCCTCCGAAAGAGGATGAGATCTAGAGGCTACCTGGAACTTTCCAGAATCTGTCTATAGAACCGCTTGAAGAATCCCACTCAAAAGCTCTGATACCACTGTAATATCCCAAAAATGGATTTCTCAGCAAATCATGCCTGAAAAATGAATTTTCCAGGAATATGTGCTTTATATACCATATAAAGTGTTTATAAACACTCATAAACCCACTCCAAATACTGCAGCAACCTTTACTCAGCTTTTATGGGACAAACGGTGGGGAAAAGTGAGGATTTTGGCACTAAAATAAGTATATAAGAAAATATGTGTAAAAATAAGGGTCGAGGTTCTGTAATATATTATATTAGGTCAATATGGATATTCATGTATAATTTCAGAAAAATAAAAGGTGTTTTACTAAGTTAAACAGTTCCTCCTCCCCGACTAGTCAAGAAAAACCCTGATTTCCCATGAGTTTGAGTATGCAGAAATTTACTGAAGCAAGGGAAGTGTATTTTATAATTTTATAAGATTTAAAATAGTATTAAAAATCATATAATTATTTTAGGAACATGGCATAAGAATTAAGAAAGGTTAAACAACAGTTTTACATAGAAAATCCCTCAAGATTGAGGTGCTGCAAGACAAGAGAATGACCCAAAAACCCTTAAGCGTTATTTCTAGGAGGCTGAAGCTTATTTTTATTATATTAAATATTTTAAACTGATAAATATATTCAAATAGAGATCTATAATGAAACAAAATTCCCAAAGGGCTCTTTATTACATTCCCCTTGGGAATTTGAGCAATACATGAAAATTCTGGAGTAGCTGGGCAACTACGGCAACTATGGAAGTAGAAATATATAGATAAGTCTGAATAATATGAAAATATCTGAAGTAAACCTCCTCCAATGTATCTCCAAAGTGGAAGGCTGATCCTTACACTTGAGATCCCACCCTCCAATCAATCTGCAAAACCCTGCAGCAAATGCACTATGAAAATAACGCAGTTATTGGAGAAAATTGTGTAGTAGGGACAAGAATATGTGTTGGCCTGATGCCAAGATCTGAAAATAAGATCTCAAGCTTCCAAACTGATCCTACAAAGGCAAGAAAGACTCTCCCTCTGAAAAACAAGCAATGGAAGTGGTGTTGTGGATTCTCCACGAAAACACCCTACAACACAACATTATGCTGCTATAGCAATAATGTTGTCCTAGAGGATGATGCCTCAGTCTCAAATGAAAATAATGATGGGACAACCTCACTTGAGCAGTCACTCGAAGTCCCCTGGGGATGAGGTTGAGATCTTCGAACGGAGACACTCGGTGCACTAAAGAGTGCTGCAGACTAGTTAAACAACCAACATGCTCAAGAACTCGAGATGACCAACTCGATATCATAAACATATACATGAATGGCAATAGCTCTCCCCCCCTCCATTTATATAGCAATTGGAGACTCCTGATGGGCCCTTCCTCTAGAAGCTTCCCTTCCTCTAGAAGCTTCCCTCCTATTTAGTGCTTTCCAACTCATACCCTATGCTGGTTGATTTACTCAAACCTCTTTGCAAATATCTCCTTTCACACATGAGGGTGTGAAATCTGGTTCCATGGCTAATCTCTTTTCATACTAGAGGGATTTCATTTATGTTTTTATTATCTTTTGGCCTCCTTACCCAATTATTCATCTCCTAAATAAGTTTAGATAAAATTTAATGTTCCAATTTATTGAAGAAAAATTTGGAACATTACATCCAACTTACCTCCTAGCCAAGCTAAAATTCAAGCTATAGCTGCTAGCTATGCTCCCTTAGTCCTTCCAGCATAGTTACATGATATGCTTAAAGATTACCAGAGAAAAATACCTTAATTTGATGCTACCACTCATTATACTTCCCAACAACACATTAATAAGATGACAGATTATTTTGAGCTTCATGAAATAGATGATTTTGATGTAAAAATGAGACTCTTTGCTGAAACATTAATAGGGAAAGTTAAAAAATGGTTTAAAGCTCTTAATCCTGGTAGTATAGTTGATTTAGTGGTTTTTCATAGATTATTTTTAAATAAATTGGAAAATAAAAAAAATCCACTTCAAATATTATTTGAATTTGATGCAGTGAAAAGAGCTCCTATTGAAATAGTCCAAGACTGATGCACTAGATACAACATTGTTTATAATTCAGTCCCATCCAATCTCAAACCCACTCTAGACTCTGTCTTACTCAAATTCCCTGATGTATTTGACATAGACCTGGCTTATCAATTAAGAGAGAAAAATGATGAAACCTTAGAAAGAATGAAAATACATGTTGTTAATGTAGAGGTAAACATACTGGCTAGAAAAGCTAGATTAAGGAATGAGAGGAGGGTAGCCATAAAAGAAGAGACATCTAGTTCAGATGGAAAAATAGATCAATTACCTAAGAATTTAGAGAGAATGATGGATCGGTTAGACAATATAGAAATAAGACCACAATGGGATAACCAACAAGAAATTATAAATCCCAACTTCAGGGAAAATAAAAGCTCAGGAAAACCTAAAGAATCAACACTTGATCAGAAAATAAGACCTCCATTTGAAGAGAACTATGCTGAAAGTTTGCAACAGAATCATGATGATGAAGACACCATAAACCTAATGGCTATAAATGATGATAACGCTATCTTTCTCACACAAGAAGATCAAGAGTTATTCAGAATTAAAAAATTTCAATTAGATTCAAGTGAATCATTTGACTACAAACAAGGTTATGATTTTGCTATAAATGAAGTATATAAACAATATAAGCTTAGAAGTAAGAAAAACATTGAACCTTCTACTAAGAAACCTACGAAAATACAAAATAAGAAAACAGTAGAAGCTCTGACTACAAAATTTCTCCAAATTCTCCATAAGGAAAACAAGAAAAACTCTAACTCATCCCAGAGAATTGCCAGCCCCAAAATCTCACCCAATCCCAAAATTGTTGATATAACAGATGAGGCTATCCAAACATCAATAGATTCACAAAAATATGTTGTTGTAAAAACAGCTAAATTTCCTAAAACATCAATTTGAGATCCCAAAACACCCACTGCTGATCCAAAATCAATAGATCCAAAAGTTATCACTGCTAAAACAACTTTTGATAATTCAAAATCTGAGAAAACATCTACTGCTTCTCAAACCACTCCTAAAATGAAAAGTAAGAGTAGTAAGACATAATAAAATCAAATAGAAAATGAAAAGATAACTGTATATAGAAAAGACAAACCTACTCAAACTACAATTACTAAATAAGAGTTAATTTAGCTTAGTAAAACAAAAACTTCATTTAATATACAAGCTAAAATTGCAAAATTAAAAATACCAATTCCTATGACATAATTGGTAAAACATGATGTATAAAAAACAACTATCACTAAAACCTTATCCATGAAGGAGAAGACTCAGTAAACTTAAGTTATGATCAACCAATGTCGATTTTTGGTCCCGATGTTAATGAAAAAAACCAAGATGGAGCACTTCCATCATTTTACATTAGCTTAATTGTTCATGACCAAATATTATACAATTAAATGTTAGATTCAGGGGCTTCACACAATCTAATGCCAAAAGCAATAATGGAACCCTTGAACTTAGATATCACTAGGCCTTACAAAGATCTCTTTTTATTTTATTCAGGTAAAGTGAAATGTTTAGGATTGATTAAGGATTTTTGTGTCACATTAGTTCAATATCCTATTAAAAGTATACTCATGGACATTGTAGTAGTTGATATCCCACATAAATATGGAATGCTCTTATGTTTCTCATGGGGAGCCAAACTACAGGGATCTCTATAATTGGACATGTCATATGCCACCATATCAGTTTTTGGCCAACCAAATAAACTATATAGGGAAACATTGATGAAATATATGGTAAGTACTGCAGGAAGATCAATAAATTACCCAAATTACACTACACCTAATGACCTTGATTCATTTATTTTATGTAACTCTGAAACTGATAATGCAACCAAAATTGAACTAAAAAACAAAAAGAAAAATACATTTCTCTTTTTAAGGAATTCTAAGATGTGTTTGCTTAGATTTATGGGGACCTAAAATCCTATGACACTAGTATAATATAGAATAAAATCGCTATAAAATAATACCAAAAGAATTTTAAACAAAATTTAAGAAGGATAAATCCTGTTTTGATGCCTTTAATTGAGAAAGAGGTAAAAAGGATGTATCAGGCCCAAATAATTGTACCAATCAAATATTCTGATTAGGTTTCTAATCTAGTTCCCACTACGAAAAAGATAGGAGAAATCAGATTATGTGTTGATTTTAGGAATGTAAACAAAGTACCCTTAAAATACAAATTCCCTTTACCAAAAATGGATCACATTTTACAAAGGGTAGCTGGTTCATCTAGGATTTCACTTTTAGATGGATTTTCAAGGTACAAGAAAATTTTAGTCCAACCAGAGGATCAAGCTAAAACTGCTTTTACTACTCCATGGGGCACTTTTATGTATGTAAAAATGACCTTTGGGTTGATGAATGGAAGAGATACTTTTCAAAGAGCTACGGATATAGCCTTTGAAAAGTAAATTCATGAATTCTTAGTAATATATTTAGATGACATTATTTTTTTCTCAAAGACTCATTATGAACACTTGGATCATCTCAGGCAATTCTTTCTTAAATGCAAGAAATTAGGCATATCTCTAAACCCTAATAAAACTTTATTTGGATTAGAATAAGATAAGCTACTTGGACACATAATATCTAAAGAAGGAATTAGAATAGATCGTGCTATAATAAAGGTGTAACACACATCGATAACCTCACATGGAAATGTAAGGAGTTAATCCTTTTTTTATACAAGTTATTCATGGGTAACTATCCATTCAGCGTTAAATATTCCTTACTCATCATTATATAGAATGTTCACCAATTCATAGTGTAACCTTAGAATAATAATATTAAGTTTCTTAACGATTAAAATCCTCTATTGTAGTACATTAATGTAAAATTGTATGATATAACCCTGCATTCATTTCATTATTCATGCAGTCATCAAATACTTGGCATTATGAACATCACAACATGAAAGGAATCAACATCATCATCTTGACACAATAATCAATCACATCATTGAACACCAATATACCTTTGAAACCCTGTAGGGTGAAAACCAGCAAACATTTAATTTTATTATTAAACGCTCATGAAGGTGATCAACCCTCAGCCAATGGATTATAAGGGATACCATCCCCTAACCATAATTTAGAAATCTTACAAGGAAATATACAAATATCTAGCTTAAAGCCATTACAATAAATATGATACCATTTACCCACTAATTTAAATATCTTCATATCTTGGTGGCATGGATGTACCTACAATTGATATCATACATTGGATCATACTGCAGCTTGCACTCATCTTTATGAACCATAATCATTTACCTGCCACTAGGTTAAGCATAATATTTCCTTTGTACATGTCACCATCATTCCCTGCTAATGATTCCTTCAACATACATTGATGTCAAGATTCATAAAGTATTAATCAACCATTTCATATATCTATACTAGAGAGGCTTCTCCATCTACTCTTGTATATTCATGACATGAAAATAAAATATCTTGACATTCTTCCTTTAACAACACATATTGCATATGTGCTAGTTATAATTCGTCACATTAACTAATGTTTCCCTCGCATAAGCACACATTACTGCAATACAATAATTTCATCTCCAAAGATTTTCTTTAAATAAACTGATACATTAGTTACGATCTTCATGCATGCGATTTACATCAATTTAATCACAATAACTAACCCTTAAGCTATGAATTTTGGTGCATGAAAGGAAAGCTAGCATAACAAATGTTGTTCCCATGCATGCAAATGCATATAGATTCCAAAATATTTTTCCCAAGGGAATGCTTACACAACAGAGCACATAGCTTCGAAAATAGTCTTCCCAAAGGAATGCTAAACACAAAAGAGCATGCAACTGCAAGTTTTATTTTTGTAACACTAATGTAAATAAGCATACAAATACATGTCTTCCTTTTCAAATATTATACTAAAAATCCTTCCCAATGTAGTTTAACACAACATGCTATCTTTCAAACATACAAATATGTATATTATTTCCAATGAAATTTAATACAAATATTGCATGTCTATGCATGATCTTATTCCAAAAGAAATTAACATCATAACCATGATAACATAAAAGTAATCACACAGTTTGTTCTTCTAAAGAAATATAACTGAATAGTTCCTTTATCCATGAATTTATTAAATAAATAATATTTACCAACACCATGGTAATCTATCAATGGATTTATTAAATAAATAATACTTACAAACGCCATGGTAATCTATTGATGGATTTATTAAATAACTCATATTTACAAACACCATGATAATCTATCCATGGTTTTATTAAATAACTAATATTTTCAAACACCATGGTAATCTATATATACATACTCACAACATGGTTAATGTATAGAAACATATTCATAAAACTCTTCCAAGAATATTAATGTGAGAAACATTCATCTTTTCTTCTTCACTACACATGAAAATATTTCAAGAGTTACCCTCTTTAATCTATATTTATTTTCAAGAAAAGAACATCGATCTCTTATAATTTAACACACTCTTTTATTCTTCACTACACATGAAAATATTTAAAGAGTTACCCTCTTTAATACATATTCATTTGCAAGAAAAGAACTTGTGTTTCTTATCATTCAACACACCGGTACCAAATTCCTTTTAAAAGAAAACAAGTGTCCTATATTTTCTTAAATAAGATGCATATATATAAAGACAATAAAATTTACTTATTTATGTTTTACTACTGTTGAAATCTTTCAAGATACATAATAGAAATATTTGCAAGAACTCACATGGGTTATTCTCAACAAAATTAGCATAGTAAGGTTGTCTTTTACCATGGTATATCTCTAAGAATAAAATATTTCTAAAATATTAACATAATATAAATCTTTTCAATAACTTACATTGTAAGTTTGTCTTCTACCATGGTATATTTCTAAGGGTAAAAGTGGCTATTTTCATACAATATTTTGTTTTCTTTCAAAAACCTACGTAAAAGATTAGTATGCAAAATATTGAATACTCATTTATTTTCTTTCAAGAATATGATTAAAAAAACTAGTATGAGAAATATTTTACATTACTTTTATTTTATTTCAGGAACACAATAAAACAATAATGTAAAAAAATATCTTTCTTTCAAGATGACTTATCTTTTATTGTGTGTTGACTGTCTTGCACAGCCCAACGCCCACTTGCACATCTGAGTGCTCACGATTATTTTCTGCTCATGATTTATTTGCTTCACATAGGTCACATGTTTTTTTTAATGTCTCTAGTCTATGATTATATTAACAAATCCCTTGGATTCACCCCTTTTACTGCCTGGAAAATCGTGTACTTCATCCAAACTTCACGCTCCATCAACCCGGTAGGTGAGGACATACCCTGAGATTGGTTCCACCACCCCGTTTGTACAGAATTGTTTGATAGAACCCAACATAATAACCAAATGGATGCACATAGAATTGTTAAAATACATTTCCCGTGGGGGATCATACTTTTTGCAGCTCGCACAACGAGCATCAAACTATCGCATGCTTGTTGCCTTACTAGCATTCCTTTCACACACATGAGGAGGGTTGTGTGGCCACCCAACGGTCCTACCACCCCTCACTTAATTCATTAGATAGATCCCAAGAAGATATTTCTATATGGTAACCCCCAAACTCTCCAGAGATCTAAAATAAATAATGGATACTCATTCAAGGATCCATTTTACATAAAACCGATTCTTTATTTTCTTGATTAAAAAATTAAAGTAAAAATCGATTTACCATATGTATTTATGTTAGGTTGAGTAGGTATGTCACAATAAGCCATTATTAACATTAGTCCTCCTAGGAAGATTAAAGAGTTACAAGCTTTTCTAGGTAAAATTAACTTTCTTAGAAATTTCATCTCAAATTTAGCTGAAATAATCAGAGAGCTTAACAATATGCTTAAAAAGGACTCAGTACTTAGATGGATTATTGAAGCCAAGAAATATTTTGAATCAATTAAACAAGCTTTAACAAAAACTCCAGTCCTTATAATTCCTGATTTTAAGAAATATTTTATTATCTTCTATTTTTCTTCAGAACACACTATTGCTACAGTTTTACTGCAAAAAAGTGACCAGGGCTATCAGCATCCCATTTCTTTCTTTAGCAAGACACTTAGAGATGCCACTTTAAAGTACAAAATCATGGAGAATTAGGCCCTAGCTTTGGTAAAGGCCATTAAAGACTTTAGAGTGTACATTATTTATTCACATATCATTTCCTATGTCCCAAATGCATTTGTAAAGGACATTCTTACACAGAATAGTCCTGATGGTAAAAGAGGCAAGTGTATTGCCATAATTTTGGAATATGACATAGAAATAAAACCCATTAAACTTATAAAAGGTCAAGGTTTAGGAAAACTAATGGCTTAATCAAATTTTCATGCCCTAGACATAAATTTTATTGCCCAAGTAGATGATCAAGAAAATATGGCAACTCCAGAGATCATTGAAGCCTTTTTAGACTCACCATGATATGCAAATATTATAATTGTATTACTAAATTTACAAGCTCCTCTTGGATTATCAAGAACAAAAGCTAGATTTTTAAAATTGAATGCACTAAGATTTTGTATCTTAGAGAATGTACTTTTTTGGAAATATCATAGTGGAATTTTACTTAATTTTTTTCTTAAAGAAGAAGCTGACAAATTTTTAGAAGAATTTCAAGCAGGTGAATGTGGAAGACATCTCTACTAGAAGACTACTATAGAAAAATTCATGAGAGCTGGTTTTTACTAGCCTACATTGTTTGTAGATGTAAAAAGGTATGTGACCTCATGTCACAAGTGTCAAATATTTGAGGGAAAGAAAAATTTCATACCATTTCCCTTAAAACCTATCTAAACTGAAATTCCATTTCAAAAATGGAGTCTTGACTTCATTGGTAAAATTCACCCTCCATCATCAACCCAACATAAGTGGATTCTGGTAGCCACTGATTATTTTACTAAGTGGATAGATTCCATACCTTCCAGGAAAGCCACTGACACTATCATTATCTCATTTTTAGAAAGAAATATACTTTCAAGATTTGGATGTCCCCAAAATAGTATTAGTGACAATGTAGTTTCATTCAAATCTAAAAAGATGATTGAATTTTTTCATAAATATCACATTACCCTAGGCCATTCTACTGCATATTACCCTCAAGGTAATGGCATTGTTGATTCTTCCAATAAGAGTGTTGTAAACATCATCAAGAAACTACTAGAAGATAACAAAAAGACTTGGAACAAGAAGTTAGTTAATTCCTTATGGGAAGATAGACTTACCACCAAAAAATATATTGGTACATCCCCTTACCAACTTGTTTATGGAATGTATTCTATTTTTCCATCTTCCTTAGGTGTACCAGTAATGAATATGATTCAAGAGTTATAATTTGAGACCAATGACATTCAAAGAAGGATTAATCAAACCATTCACTTGCGGCAAATAAGAGAAGAGGTGTATTTTAAGTCTCAAGTTATCCAAGACAAGATAAAGTAAATGTTTGACAGAAAGAGTAAAGAAGATGATTTCTACATTGGTGACAAAGTGTTAAAATGGGATTCAAGGAGGGAAGAGAAAGGTAAACATGGGAAATTTTATATCCTATGGAAAGGACCTTATATTATTTATGGTTACAAATGTAACAATGCTTTCATTTTGAAAGAAATGGATGGATCACATCTGCTAGGTGGACCAATCAATCGCAGAATGCTGAAGCACTATTACTCTTCATAAATAACAAATAGTTATTTTTTTTTACTTTATCCATTGTACATAACATTGAAATGTTTTTTATTGGACTGGATGTTTTCCTAACAAATTTAAAGCCCGAAGAGAAGGCCCTAAGCTTTGAGAGGTAAAATATCATAAGTATGAACAATTGAAAATCATAATAACATTTACAAGTTTAGCACAGTCAAAATTAAAAGGCTACTAGTCTCAAAGTTCTTCACATTTCACCAGGAAATGCCATCCCCATGTGGAGCCACTGTTAGGGTCCTATAATAATAGGGTTCATAAATTTTGAATTGACTATGATTAGTCTTGTAAATACATACATACCTTGCTTTCTGCAAGTTATTTTCCCATATTTTGAAAAGTAATAAAAAAATGAAAAGAGGGTGAAAGTCCTAGAAAGATCAAAGGACTTAAAAAGAAAATATTAAAAAAAAAATATACCCCAAAAGAGAAAAAAGAGATAAAAATAAGACATGAAAGTGAGCAATTCAAAATTCCACTACTATTTACTTTTATTACAAAAACAATGATTATCTATAGATTGTTCAAAATGCCATAATCCATGATCAGTTAAATAGTTTAATCTTAACTTTTCATGCTTTAAATTTCATGTTTTAGATAGAGAATAAATATATTTCAAACTGTTTAAACTTGGAAAATAAATAGATATTTAGAGAATAATTGAGGAGCTCAACTGTTAAATCTGAGCCCTCGGATGAAATAAATTTATAATTAGATATTTTTACGCTTTAAAAGAAAAATGGATTTACGGTTGCAGGCTTAAATGCACCCATGAAAATGAAGTAAAAAATGTTAGAATAATGATGGGTAGGTAGAAATAAGTTGTGCAAGGCATGTAATAAAACATCATCTGGAAAAATTATTAATTTTCCCCTCCCCCACAATGTTCCAGTATTCAAAACCTTTAGTTAAAGAGGCTTAGAGAATTTATCTGACTTCTGTTGGGGTCAGACCCAAGGCTTAATAACTAATTAGATAAAAGTACTGTATTCCCTTCATGAAAGCCCATTTCCTCAACATATTCACCATTTCGAAAAATATAATCCCTTTTCCTAATTAAAATACCTTTTTTTCTTAGGAAAAGTAAAATCCCCTCTTAATTAATTTCATTCCATCCAAAAACACTCAGAAAACCCATAAAATAAAATTTATCCTAAATTTAAGTGTAAATTTTTAAATGGTGCAATCATTATGCTTTAAAAAGTTTATGTTACACTTTACTTATTTTATTTTATGTATTTTCATCTATTAAATTCACTTCATATTAATTTTTAACATAATGTATTAAATCCGTTTCAACTCCCCCTTCCCGTATATATAATTAATTCCTTTATCTAAAATATCCCAAAAAACCCACTTATTAACTTTTAACTTATGATTATATTACCCCACGTGTTATATTATCCCATCCATACCCCATAGCTTATAAAAACATTATATAATAAAAGCTGCCCTAATGGTTAAAAAACACATGTAAATATCTTATTTTGCTGTGTAAATACATATCCCGCCTATCATTAGATTATAGGTTTGAAACTATGTTTTGAACATATTATTTGAACCGTGCCACATAATATTTACCAGGACCCACGCCCTACATACCAACCAACTACCTCATCTAATCTCCACCATTCGCATACATATTACCAAATCTAATGACCCAAACATGACATCGCAAATCTAAAAATGTGAACGTTAATCATTTCAAAATTTGTGAAATGGGAAATTTTGTGCCTTTATCTCTCCTCCACGAGGCACCTTACTATTGGGTCGCATTCGATCCAAAGAAACTACTTACCACCCTAAGCCCATGTGATAACCACTTTTGGTTTTCTCCTTCACACGCCAAAACCACTCTCTGCTCTGATATGACTGCCATTCAATGTTGATCTGCTTTAAACCTAAAAACGTTATAAAGCTTCTTATACATGTAGTTAATCCCTTTCTTCCATTATCTCTGCATTTCTATCTATCTTCGACTAAAGAAATACTCTTGATACACCATTTTTTCATCCAAGGAACTAGAAAATCCATTGGAATTGCTGCCCAGACCGTTGAAGCTTTCAGTTTTCTTCCAAAAGACTTATAGAGCCATCATAGAGCCTTTCTGATGCCTCAAAACCATTAAAAGACCAAATACCTGCATAAACATGTATTATTCGAAGAAAAGTAACCTTCCTATCATCTGAGAAAGGGTTTTATGAGAAATTCAAACCTATTGAAGCCTATTTTTCGCACATAAATACCTATTTTACTTGCAAAGAACGAATTCATTTTAAAAACTCTGATAAAACCCCAGTCTTGATAGCATATCTGGTTTTTAAAGAAAATTTGACTATGTTTAGCCTTTGTAGACCTTAAAAAGACTTATAATCTATCTAGAAACTCCTTGCAAATAATCCCAATCTTTATGTGCTTGATTTGAACTAGTTTTAGTCCAATTTATCAAAAACCCTTGTATATCATTTCTTGAACCTGAAAAGAGTCAGGAGATCAGTTTGTAACCAAATTGAAAGGTTTAAACCAAAAATAAATTAATTTTATGCCTATTTCTATTCAAAAGACCTCTGTTAAAGCCATAAATACCTTCTGTAAAGATTTTAAGCTTACATAAGGGTACAAAAAAGTCTAAATACAGAGTTTTAATCATTTAGAAGATCAAAAATGTCAAAATCAAACCTAATAATGTCTTCCAAAAGAACTATTGTTGTGAACCCGCTACAACCTCTAGTTGTAGATGTGGAGCACACACCCCTAGCTAATGTGGATTACAAAATAGCTGATCGAGTGATAAAATCTAATATTTTAGAACTCCAGTACTAGTGTCTTTAAAAACCATTATATAAAGGAGATGAAGTCCAGATTTGGGAGTCAAATCTACCCAAGTATGTAGTCCCACATACTCATCAATGTCCAAAATTCATTAGGTTGTGTCAATCATATTATTTACCTGAACAAAGAACCATGTTTAATGCTAATAAATAAATATTTTTTACCATTACTACAGATTCCATTAACCTAATTCTTCAAGTGAAACTAGATCCCAATGCAGTTCCTTTATCCAAATAAGATCTCACAAAGCTTTACATTAATTTGGAATTTCCTAAAAGTTTTCAGATTTTCCAAAATTTCATGCCTGCCTATGTTGAAATCCCAAAACTAAACCCTCCTTATTATACTTCCAGTTTTCCTTAAGGGTCAGGACATGTCAATTCTATGTTATCCTTCATCCTAGGTTATTTTATTGATGAGCATATAGATGAGTCAATTATAGGTTTCCTATCCACTTTTGTACCAGGTCAACCTTCTTCTATTATCTATAGTTATGCTGAATACATTGTTGATAATATCCATGATCATCTTGTCAAATTTCCCACTGAATGAGTCTTCAGATATTCATCCTTCCTTTTCCACATGTTTGTTTTCTTTCAAGAAGATAAGTTCCATATAAACCTCCAGAAATTGGATGTAGAAGGGAATCCTGTATTAGTCATATTTTGGACATCTTTGATCAAAAAAGAGTCCATAGAGTTTAGTTATGAAGATTTTATAGATTCCTTTATTCAACAATAAATGATGAAATAAAGAAAGTTCTACAACTTTCAAAGCAAAGTAAAATTGGATATTGGTATCTTTACAAAAATAATACAGAGATCATAGTTTTTGGGTCCAATATTCTACCCTATAAACTACCTAAATATGTGCCAATGAGAGTGTTTGCCTTGGAGTACATCAGGAAAATACTAAATTCATATTCTGTCAAATTCTTAGCTACCAAGAAGAAAACTCAATCTGAGTTGAAGAATCAGGTAGGACCATTCATGTGCAATCATAGAGATGCATGAATAGAGGTAGAAAAATAGTTGCTGGAATACAAATTCTAATTTAGTTTCTTATGGAAGTATGATCCCCAAGGAATTCTAAGTAAAATGAGGGTAAAATGTAAATTGACCCCTTATATACATGATAAAAGGCCAGAGATTGAACAATTTTCTAATCAAGCAGAGTGGCTGGAAAATACCTTGATAGAAGCAGTAAGACAGGGTGATACTAGTCACACATTGAAAACTGTAAATCAAGAAGATACAACTACCAAAAGCATCAGAGAAGAAGATAATTACACTACTGAAACAACTACAGAGACAAGGCTTAAACTCAAATGTAATCAAAAGCCTAAGCTCAATCAAGTTGATAAAGAAAAAGAGACCATAGAATTGGAAGATACAGATGTTCGAGAGACAAACACAAATGTTGCTACAATCATTTTAAATGAGCAAGAAAAGGATATTTTAGACACACAGGTAATTAAGAAACAACAAAATATGGAAGCATCCTCCTCACAGCCAGCAGAGGATAAAGATATTGACATTAGAGAGAAATAAAAGCAGATAAAAGCCAAGAATGAAGAAATCAAGAATAAGATTTATTCTCAATATTTACAGCAAACTCCAGGAATCGCGAATAGACTTCCATCATCTTTTTATTATTCAAACATGAATTTTATTATGTCATTACTTCAACCAACGGTCAATAAACCAAAAACAACAACATATTATAAGAAAGTTGACCTTGAAGTACCTATTGATAACATCCATCCATTCGATCAAATTGAATTTCATAGAAAAACTTCAGAGATGATTTATTCTACTATGACCAACAAGGTAGTGAGTTCCCAAAAGCTCCAGAACACAATAATAAATATGAGATATCAAATTAAAGTTGAAAAGGCTTCCTCATATGCTAAAGATCTTAGAATTAAGTCTTTAGAAGAATTGGTAATACAAGTAGGATATGACCCTGCCAATGTGAAAGGTGCAAAAGAGTTGGTGAAGGAAAAGAATGTTGACATTGCAGCACTTAGGAAACAGCTCAAGCTTCCACCAATAGAACATCCACGAACCAAAGAAATTTTACAAGAGTCAAGCCAAAAGGATGACACGATGAACTTGATTTTACAATTAACAACTTATATTAAAGATATGGAAATCCAAATGGACAAGCTTGTCCATGAAAGAGAAACTACAAAATCACAAGAAGTTCCTATAGTAATTCCCATGGAAACTGCAGTTGTACCTTCAACACTGGCAGAGGAATTGGCACCATAAGTACCACTGGCAACAGCTGTGCGATTGACATCTTCTACTACCTCAGCTATAGAGTCATCTACATCAACAGTACAACCAACAGATGAAGCCAACAAGGTTATCAAAGCCATGGAGTAAATGTCACTTCAATCCAATGAAATCAATAGATTGAATAAAATGATTGAAAATATAGAAGACACTAAGATGCTGGCCCAAATTAATGCCAAAACTCAGGAATAGAGGGCTAACAGGTTGAATATTGAGTTAAAGAATTTACAAAAGGATTTAACCTTGAAATAACTAATGTCCTATGTGAAGAATCAACTATTGACCAAAATCATTGAATCCATCAATGATGTTTGGCCATAAATATAGGTAATATATGAGCAAAATTATTTACTAAAGGGAGTTGAAGAGGAGATTCAAAAAACAAAGGATGAACTAGGCGCCAAACCTAAAGAGGCCCTAGAAATCATCAAGTTTGTCAACAATAAGAACAAACAAGAATTGGATGAGATAGAAATTTTTGACAGAACGGAGACAATTAATTAAATAAGAAAAGTAATTTCAAAGAAAAATCTAATGAAATAGTTAGAAGAAAAGTGTGGAAACATGAACATAGCCATAACCAAATTTATGGTTAAATTTGAGATCTTAAAGAAAAAAGGTTTTCCAAACATCCTTTTTCTTAATGATAAACTTATGCCACAAGAAGACTAGAAAAATAAGATTAGAGATTATGCAAAAGGGTAGGTAAATAAAACAGAAGGTCAAGGAATTCCTACAGGAAAGGTTCTACATAAAAGCTTTGAAGACTTTTTTTTAGACAAAATGAGATAAAACACTTATTTGTAGTCAAACCAACATTTGCTAGATACACAAAGGCAGATGTGAACTTTAGGAAGTTGAAAAAGATCAAAATTCCTAACGAATAATTTTGGGAAAAACTCACTGACTTACTATAAAAATTCAAATTGCAGTGAAAACGATAGAAAGACAGTTTGTTGTTTTTACACAGTACAAATAGATTTTATAACAGTAAGGAAGTTAAACAGTGGTTTAAAGTGTGTAAGTGATTAAAGAGTATCATAAATAAAGAGTATCAGATAAAGAATAATATTTCAAAATAGATCAAAAGACCTTTGCCAGCAAAGAAGACAGAAAAGTAGCTAGCTGCACCTAATCCAAAACAACAATTCTATTTTATTTGGATAAATAGGACAGCTTGCTATTGGTTAAGCAAGCTGTCACTATATTTTTGTAAAAGAAATTTTTTTCCTTAGAAAAAACTATGATAATTCTATGATATTTTGTAAACATTTTTGTATAAATACTTTAAACTTTGAAGTATTATTGTGGAATAAATTTCTAAAGATTTCTATAGTCAATATTTATGTACCTGAAGGATTTTTGTCTCAAGTTAAAGTAGCAGACTAGATCAAATCATCAAGCATCATATTTCAGGATTCATGTGATGAGCCATTGAAATGAAGTACTTTCTACTGTCATTTTTTATCTTCTTATGTTTTACATGCATCCATATATGTGATCTAAATTTTAATGATAAATTAGGAATATTATTACAGGATTTGTTAAAAGCACCTTGTCTTTAACTCTTTATCATTTCTATGTTTTTTGTTGATTTCCAGAGTAGGGAACCCCTAATTTCTCCCTCTTTCAAATGAACCATGCCTTCTCCTTCTTTATCTGGATCAAAGAATCCTTGATTTCTCTTTATCCAGATCAAACCACTTCACTAATTTTCCTTCCAAGATCTTCAATGACTTGTCTATATTGCCCTAGAAATATTTTAATTTTTGACCTTGATCCTAGTCCTAACTACTTGAAACTTGACTCAGTCCAATGGAAAAACATTTCTATAATTATCCATCTCATTAAGTGATTTTTTCTCACCAAACCAAACCAAAACCAAATCTTAAAACAAATTTGTGCATAATAACTAGCCTAATATCATATAATTAAAATAGAGTTGAATCTTATAGAGAGATCCTTCTCTGAACCCTAGAAGGCTACATCCTAGAGTTCAAAATTTGGTCCGTGGTTACCTCCAATATTCTTAGAATTTAAATCAAAATCCCACAACTTAAGAACTATTAGAGTGATAACAATTTCTACTTAATTTTTTTTCAATAATACAACATACTTTTCATCACTAAAACTATACGATTTTGCAATAGAAATTGAAGTTTTATTTAAACATTGAGAAAATTACTATCCACAGAGGAATGGACTTGTTTATTCCATGAATAAGAACCCCATCCCTATCATCAAAAATACCATATTCTCTTAATAGAGGAACAGTAACAGTGCTTAGGTAACTGCTTTATGGGCTAATTGATTCATGCTAAAGCCCTTTCTAAACACCTCCCTTACTTCCTAGTGTATGGAAAAGTATCCTTCCTCCATCCAAACATATACCTTCCTGCTCTCGAACTTATGCAAGAATCCCAAGGCAAACCATGCTTATTAGTACAACGTATAATGGACACTCTTCACAAGTTATAGGAATAAAGGTTGAAAGAAAATGAAAAAATTTCACTTCATTATATTGATATCAAGAGGTGCTTCGACAATAATTTTATTGGGAAGAATAACTTTAGTGTGGGTTTCTTAGTCATGAAGTGGGAAAAATACCACGACGATAAAGGAAAACACATCAAGTTGCAATCCCTATGGATTGCACCATATAAATTTCATGAAAACCTTGGCCAACACATATCTTCTTCAATCACTTAACGGGATATTGACTCTCTCTTTGTCAATGGAAAATATTTAAAACACTACTTTCAATGATGTTATGGGTTTATGCCCTACAATATCTACATAGTCGTTTTTGTTGTTTTATTTTTGTTTTATTTTCGTCATGTGAATAAGTGTTGTACGTAAACATATTTTGGCTTCTTAGTATGTGTGTGGCTAAAGTCTAAAGAATCTTGTCACACTTAAACTTTTGGCTAAATTGTCGGTCCTTCTTCCTTGTGTTGGTTATATCTTTTCGTTAATGAAGTTCCGACGAGAAATGTGATGTGTCTATGAGGAGAGTTTTTTTCAACCATGAACTCATGTCTATTCAAAAATATTTATGCCTAAATTCGATTCTTTATTTTCTGGTGTTTTCATGTTTATCCAACTAGTAGAAGAACAGACGGGGAAAAATATAAACAGCAAAACATAAATCAAAGGTCTCTATATGCTTCTCTCAAGGAACAACATCTCCTACTCTCAATCCCTCTTCCTACCAAAAGTAATCAATTTCAATGCACAGTAATTTAAATAATAACAAATAAAGACGAAAGAAGAGAAAGGCTTATTACACAGAGAGGTGAAGAAGCAACTTCGAGAGGGTACCAACCAGTCTCATTGGTAGCGGAGAAATTCTTGTGTTCCCCTATTGACATTTCCGTGGTACTGTCAAGGTTGACTAACAGTGGAGAAACATGAGAGATGAAAAATTATACTCTGAAAATATTGAGCTCCCTAAATTCACTAAGTTTCCCATCTCAAAAAATTATGATATTGTTGAATTTTATGTCATTTTTAACCAAGAAGGTATAAAAGGTACTATGTGTATTAATGGCGAAAGTGGGGAGACCAAGATAATCGACATGATGAATCAAAACTCCCCAAAGAGACAACGCCCTACATGAAAGAGTTAACCAAGACAAAGAAGCTAAACTTCTGCCAATGGTTCGCCAATTGTTGTGGTTGCTACAACAATCTCAAAAATTTTATCCTGCACTTAATTTCAATTCCTTCCTTTCTCTTGTACATTTTCGTCGCAAAATTTGAATCTAATTTTTTTTTTTTTTTGAAGTGTTTTGTTTCCTTTTGCGAGTTAGGAAAAAAAATGTATTTTCACATGTTACTTGTCACATCATGTATAAAAAGTCGTTCTTGTGGTTTCAAGAGGTCATATTTGTGTAAATGATATTTTCTAACCATGTAAACATTCATCGCACAAATTTCCAATGTTTTAACCATTATCACACAAGTGTTGTCGCAGTCGTTGCAAAGTCTATCTTAAGTGTTGCACATGTCTTAAGTTTTCATAAATATATTGCATGGAGGGAAATTCATTCTTCATGTGTTATGGATGATCTATGTTGGTGTGTCGTCAAGTATTTTAAGTGTGTGATCACAATCAAAGTCTCATGATTGTTCACATTAGTCTCACTGATCCCACACTTAGCGATTTCTAAAAAAATTTCTCGACCAAGAAACATAGATTTAACTTGGCCTCCCAGAACTGTGCATTTCCCAGTCTCAGTAATCTAGTTGTGAAAATACCTCTTGGAACAATGTAATGTATAGTTCCTTCCTCGCAGGACATCTCCACTACAAATTTTTAGTGTTGAAGCCCTAACTTTGGCTCCTAGAATTGTGCAATTCCTCTTTCCAACCTCACCTTAACTGCAAATTGCATAGTCTCTAGCCTGAAGGTCATCCCTTAAGATCATGATTTTCATAAATACATAATTTCCAAGAATCACTTTTCTCCTAGAACTACGCATTGTCTTCTTTCAGTTCCCATCCCCTCAACATTTCTCACTAGCCTTTAGAACTATGCATTTTCCTCCATCACCCATCTTGAACGATGCATTGCATAGTCTCAAGGCCAAAGGCTCCCCCTTGACTGCTTTAATTAAACAACTTCACAACGACTTATCCTCATTCTTAGGTTTCCATCTGGTCCTTGTTTATTCAATGGATCAATATGAATAATCTTAAACTAAGGGGCTTTCATATTAATGTCATCAGATCCTAAGTGAATTGCAGGATCAAGTATCCTATCATGCATTAGCAAGATGATGAAGGAGTGAATCATGATGAAATAAATTCTTGTAGCTAAGAATTCATGTTGATCAATAAGGAGAAAGAAAAGGGACATCAATGTGTGACTACTATTCAAGATGTGAGATCATTAAATATTCCTCATCACCAAGCTAGTTTCAGGTGAAAATAAAATAATTCTTAAGAAGACGCTCAGCATATAACCTCCATAGTGTATTGACACTTCCACATAATCAAGAAACCTATGTTAGTGGTGTGAGTTCATGTCATGTCATGAGTTGAAACATGCCACACGATCACGGTGCATTATGTAATTATGTTTCAAAAATGTATTGTAAGGTGGAAGTACAAAGTAAAAGTGTGGAATATGAAGAGTCATGTAAAGTTGAAAAGTCATATGAAGTCAAACATTCATGAAGGTATATGAAAAATCACAAATAAGGTGAAGAATTACTTCCTCATTGATTATATACCCCCTCATTTTTATATAAAATGACTTTTTCACCTTGGCTCCTCTCGCAAAGCATTAGAGAGGTAAGAAAATTTGTTTGGGGAGAAAGGAGTGGCTCTAATGCTCCATTGTTGGAGCTATTTATTTTATTTGTATATACGTGTCTTGGAAATTATACTTTAACAAAAAAATCTTCCAAGGTTGGCACATTCTTCATACATGGATTATGAATGTTTGTAAGACTATTCTTTGGATGTTTGTATTTCATGTTTGGTTTCACATGTGCTAAAGTAGTTTAACTGTTTTTGTTATTTTAGTACTTATATTCTTGAGAATTTTCTATCATGGTTGTTATTTTTGTCCCGTCATTGTGTAATATTCCACGTGGTAGTAAATAAATATTTATTATTTATTAGTTCTAATGACCATCAAATTCCTTGTGGACTATTCCGCTGGATTTCAAACGGATCCTTCTTGTTCATGTGTGTCTCTTCTTGGGTGGTACGATTAGCTCTCTCTTATAGACTCAATTTCATCACTCCCTCCACCATATAATAAATTTGACACATACACAACTAAACACTCACCATACACACATTATTTATTTCCAAAGGCATCATTGGATCTCTCTCTCTTGATGACAATTACAACCAAGGAAAAACTTTAAGAATTTGGAACCGTTCCTTATTCTGGATGGAAATCCTACACCGAACAGTGTGAGGTCTAATTGGGACTTCCTATCAGGGAGATCCCCTTAATGTTGGCAGGTCCAACACCGTCAACCTAAACCTATTTTGGTATAGTAAATTGAGTACATGTAATCCTCATAAGCATACTAAATGTAGATCAATGTAATAAATGTAGTAAGCCTAGCTCAGCTTAATAATCTTAGTAATGTTACACCAACATAGCAAAACTAGTAAACCCAATAAAAATATCTCAACCTAGTAAACATAGATCGACCAGTAAAACATAGTAATCCTAGGTCAAACTTATAAGCATAATAAAACTAGGCCAACTTACTAAAACTATGCCATTTCTTGTCCATTTCTTGTCCATGAAATTGCGGCGTATTTTCTTGTTATTGAGATTGTGCTGTGAATGTTTTTTTAAATTGGGATGATGTTTGTTGTTTTCAATGACGAAATTATTTTTTGTTTCTCAAGTTGTCATATTTTTTTTTTTTTTGTCAGAATGCAATGTAGTTTACTATTTCTAACATTTTGATTTTGTTTGTTGTTTATCATGTTGTGAGATAGTTTTTTTCTTGTCAAATTTGTATGTTGTTTGTCACACTTTGACTTAGTTTTTTGTTTGTAACATTGTAAATGATATTAAAGTGAATATTGATGGAAATGATCGTACCCTTTGATCATCATACTGACTGTGGTTGGTCATGTTGACCATTGTAAATTACAGGTGACATGTGTGGATGTATCTATTAATGTAGAGTTAAAATGTTATCAATGAGTTAATGAGTAAATTAATGTATTATAAATTTATTAATATGTATATCAATGTGCTAATGTGTATATTGATGTTTTAGTCACTTTTATTGCATAGGGTAATGTCTATACAAATGGATTAGTAATCATTGTGAATAATAATTTTTCCAGATTTTAAGACCTTGTTTCATAAAACCATGCATAGTTATGCATCTAATTTTTTCATTTTACTCTTTTTTCTAGATTCGTTTATTTTTCTTTCCTTAATGTTGTTTATCTCATTTACATAATAATTTATTCATTATATTTTATATTTTCCTAGTGTTTGTATAACGTAATTGATTCTAAAGTTCTTTTATTTCACAAAGGAATAAGAAAAAAAAATTATTGAGGTTAATTCATATATATTTTAATCTCTATTACAAAAAAAAATTCTTTGTCATCTTACAAAAATGTATCTCTTAAGTATTCAATGCTATTTATTAAATTTTATAAATTAAGAACTTATAAAAATATATGTCACGGGTCAAAATGTTTTATGGAGCGAGTGATGGAGATTCTAAAGAGCATTAGGTTTTCCTTTGTTTGTGTGATTTGTTAAGTTACTTCGTTAAGCACATAATGTCCTCTTCCAAAAATGGTGATTATTATTGTGGGTTGGAGAAATTGAGACAAGGTTGTTTAACTTTACATGTGGTTATATGCGTGAATTGTAATAGATATTGTATCCAAGTTTTCTTAGTTTGGATGTGGTTAATATTTCACAGTGATGGTACACTTTCGTGTTGGCGAGAGAAATCAAGCAGAGGTTTTTTGGCTTTGCATGCAATCATATGAATTAGTTAGAATAGATCCATGATCTGGGCCTTCATAGAGTGGATATTGTGTTTACATAGTCTTTGGAGGCCATCAAAACTCTCAATTCAAAAGGATATAGCAACTCTTTCATGATTCACTTTATTAGAATGAGCTATTATGAAGGTTTCAAGGGTATTACTAGAGGAAGATATAAATTCTCAAGGAGATCTAAATTACTACCCTTATACAAATTCAATTAGAACAGAGGGATTTTGACTCAACAACCCGAACTGATGTTTCTATATGTGCTTCTAGATCTTCATTTCGAATAAATTCCCCCCAAATAACGACACCATAAAAAATATCAATTTGGAGGAGATATTTCATTTTTTTCAAAACCCTAAGTGATAAATCGTTCTTCTTATCGATTTTGGGTTCAAATATAGTACAATATTTGAAGGAGATCATTTATAATAAGTTTTGTATACTAGTGACTTTAAAAAAAATTATTTTTGAGGGGGAAATATTGCAAGATACAAAAAAATGGTCACATTATGGCATACAAAGGAACTCATCCATTATATTAAATTTGAGGCTGAGAGGAGGATTTCTAGGTATCAACATATCCAAAGGATTAGCCCCATTCAAACATGTGTTGAAATGTGATTTTGGGACACAACCAATCTCATATATTCCAAAAAAACAAAATACCTAAAATAGTGGAAGAAATGTAACAAGCTAGAGCTATGGTAGTTGATTTACCATAGGTAAATGATTTAGTCTTCAACCTAGAATTGTTATATGTCAATTCAATGGTTTTTGGCTGATATTAGAGGAACTACATAATTGGGTTTTCATGTCCTAGATACCAAATTATGAGATATATCTCTGCATCAAGGGTTTCTTTGTTGTATTATTTGATACAAAGAAAGATATGAAATTTTCCATCAAATGAGGTGGAATGGTTTTGGAGAAGATCAAGAATCTTCATAGCTCCATGGTTTCCAGAGTTTTACACTAACACTATGAAGATATCAATGATGATTTTCAAGGTGATACTATATAATCTCTCTCTTTCTTTATGGAATCATCAATTTTTAGAAGGAATTTGGAATAAATTGGGAATGTCTAAAAAACTGGATTTTGAATGAAAAGAAAGGAATTATACTTTTTCTTAAATCTGCATAGAGATATACCTTAGAAAATTTTTACCTAACCTCGTTATCCTATTTCAAATAAAGTTTGAGTTGACTCAAAAAGTAGATGATGAAAACAAAAAATTCAGGTGTTCGATCTTTTTTCAAGTCAAACATCTATGAAACACATGTACCGAGTGAAGACAAGCACCAAGAATGAAAAATATACATCCTCAAAATACAAGCATGAGAGGTTTCAAATCCACAACTTTCAGGATTAGAAAAAGAATAATAAGCAATGGACAACCCTACAGACATGGATATAAAAAATCAACAAAGTAATTAAGGGGACACAAGGGTCAAGGATTTATGCGGGTCAAAAAAATCCTTTTCACAAAGGAACTTAACTAGCAATGATTCAAATACTAGAATAGTATAAAAAAGGAAAGTCACAACACATAGGGTTCAAGTGGTACAAAAGAGAACTCATGCTTTCCAGAGCTCAAATTATGATAAAGAGGTGCCCCTCTACTCTAGTGATAAATAAATGGAAATAGTAATTGTTGATGTCAACCTCGTGGATTGGAAAAAAGTTCAAAAGAAGAATAGAAAATGCAAGAAAGAAAGTGACTTTTATCACGAGTAACTCTCACATGTCTATGTAAAATTTATCATATATTATTTTTTGGTTTTACTAATTTCATAAGTAAAAATACTTATATGGATTAATTCTTTATGCATCTACTTTTCTTTTATATGCATATATATTTCGTATGTATGCAGAATGTAATTTTATCATTTTTAATGAATAAAATTACAATTTCTTTTCTCTTGGGGAGGAAAAACTTATAATACCATGTTTATTATGTATCAATGGTACCTATTAACTTATACAATTGTTAATAATTTTTAATTTATATATTTAAGTTATAAGTCAATGGGGTATTAGATAGATGGTGATCAGGCGTGTTCTTAAGGCACACCTAGATGTTAGGTCACCGACACAATTCCTCTCAATACTCAGGTGTTATTCTTGGACATGACCATGATGTAGCCCCACCAATGTCGAACTTACAAAAAATAATTATAAAAAAAAATTGCTGTATTATTTTTTATTTTATTTTAAATATTTTTAGTTTATCAAATGTTTAAAATTGGATATTTAGATTTCCTTTTTTTTCTTTTTCTTTTTTTGGTAACCAGAGGAGGTAGCAGCTACTGAGTATTTTTATAACTATGGTACCTACAATGTTTCCTCCTCTCAATATATTGTGCTACTTTGGGGGATTTGAACATTGAATCTCTTGGTTTACACAATATTTCATATCATGAAGATTGTCAATTTAGTTTCACCCAAGGAACAAAATTGAATACTTATCGTTAAATATGATATATTTTTTATTTATTTTTATTTTGACATTAAAAATTTGATATATTTTTAATTAGTTAATTTAGACATAAAACGATTATTAAAATTAAAATTACATTGAAAACGAAAATTGAATTACATTTGAACATAGTGCACCAATATAAACTAAATTGATGGTAAAAGAAAATAAACATCGATCGATTATAAGGATCATAATGCTTCCTTCATGATATATCTTAATTGTCAAAATTTCAAAAATATTATAAATTAATTAAATTGTAGTTTGATTTTAAATTATTATTGTGATTATTATTGTTAAATATAAGAAGAAGAAATATATGAGTTAAACATATATATATCCATTACTTCATCACATGGATTATTAACTTATAATTAGGGTTTGTTATGTCATGGATTATAAATACCACATGCTCAAAACATCATAAATTTTTGCAAATGAGATCTACTTATATGAAATCTTTTGAATAAGTTACATCGCTTTTGAAATAAATTTCAACATTTTTTGTGAATATTAACAAGTGCTACAGAGTAGATAGTACATGAAACTTAGTTTAAATATATCTAAGTTAAAGTGAGAATATTGAGTTTATGTTAGTTTTAAGGTTTACAATACTATCAATTTAGATTTTATTGGTTAGTAAATTGATGGATTAAGTTAATTGTAATTGTGGGGTGGAGAATCCAATTATTTTTAAGGACTTATTGTAATGATAAAATTTTGTATGAAATGAAAATAATAATGTTTTATAGTAGTGATATGTTTTTAATACATATTAACTAAAAATTTATGGTTTGAATCAATTTTCACCTAGTTATTAGTGATTTTATGTGACAAAATTTGTTCATGAATAAAATTATTAAATCTGAATAATACAATTTTAAACCTTAAATATCAATATTTATTCATTTTGAACATTTTAGTTCATAATATTTATTATAACGTTCATGGGGTCTTGGATAGACTGTGATCGGGTGATATGTTAAGGAACTCCTTGATGTGAAGTCACAAGTTCAATTCCTTGCATGATCGGGGTGATATATTGGACATGTTGAAAATGTAGCCTTGCAAATATTACAGAAAAAATATAATCTTTATTATAAAATTAATTTAATTAAATTTCAAATTCATATACGAAACTGAAAAACTAATTACCCCCTCAGAGGAAAAGACTAGCATAAATTTTGTTAGGCAGTAATGACTAAAAAGTCAACACACTTACATATTTACTCCTTGTTATTAAAATGATTAATAAAGCATAAAACATGGTGCATAGAAACAAGTTGTAGTAAGAAAATTTATTTACATCTTCATCCTATCAATTTTGCATGCAAATAATTGCTTAAATTATGATGGGTAGTAATTGTTAGGATATTCCGACACATAGGAAATAGTTAAGTATAACTTGGTCTAGTGTAGAGTTAGGTAAAGTGTGTCTCTTTACTATCTACATTTGTAACTTATAATTTGGTGGTCATGATATGTAGTCATCTGATGCTTCACTCTATCCTCAATATTACGGACACTTGGTCCATGGCTTAGCACCCAATTGGGCCACGATCTCTATTTAAAGAGCATGGAGGCTCATTTTTCCAGTAACCATTTATGGGAGACACTTATCTAATTTTTTTTATATTAATAAATTTCCTGAAGTGGCCACATTGGCTGAGGCCATGGACTGTTTCCCTCTTCGAGCGTTTTAACCACGTCAAATATTGGTGTACATATTTGTGATCTATTTGTGAGAAACGATATTTGGTGTTTCATCTAAGGAAATTACCATGTAAATTCCTACATGGTATCAGATCCATTTTGAGGGTTTCATCCATTGTTGATCCAAATCCAAAGCTAGGTTACCTTCATGCGATTTTCGTTTTGCAGATCTACTATTTCTGACCACTTTCGGGCCAGGAGAACTACTCTGTTGTATCTGGAGCGTTTGTTACAATAAATAACTCCTTTCATTTCATGCGAAAAGGTTTTTGGTTGCCAGAGTTATGCTATTTTAGATATAGAGCTATAAAGTATCTCTTTTGCAATTATATTTATTAATCCTTCTGTTTGTTTCGGTTCCTTCTATTTATTTCAGTCTATAGTTTTTATTTTATTGTCAGATATATAGCCTCTTCTCTGTGTATTCTCTTTGCTCTACGCTGTGTGCGATCCTGGCAAATTAGAAACAAGAAGACAATTTTTTCTTTTCTACATATGCTCTTTCCCCACGTCTTTGTGTGATCTCGGGAAAGAAGATCTAGCAGAAAAAAGGATAGTTGTCAGTAAGACAAACAAAAATTCTAACTTTCTATCGCAAGGCTTGCATTTCATTTTTTTTTGTGCACGGATTTTTGTGTTTTTTTGTAGGAAAAAGCACACACATCGAAGAGCAAAAAAAAAAAACACCCTTTTTGATTTCAAACAATTATAGAATCCTTTTACTAGCTCACTTGGTGTAAATTTAGTTTATGAGAATAGAGATCTTGGGTTCAAGTCTCTCTCTGAAGCTTATTTTTGTAAAAAAAAAATTGTTTAGTTACCTTTTCTTATAAATCCCTTTGGAAAGTTGTTAGCTTTAAAAAGAGGGTTTTATTTGAAAAGAACATGTAAAAGTAACATTGTAAAATTAACTCTCACTTATCTATAAAAGTGGGTCAAGTAAAGCAGTGTTTTTTTTTAAAAGTGATCTTATTGTATTAAGTTTGAAAAATGGGGTTTTTTTTTCTAAGTAGAACGTCATCATCAGGTTTCAACCTTTCACGTAACTCTTCGGCATCTACAACACATGTTCTTCAAAAGGGCATAACTTCCTCATCCGAAAGTTGTTTTCCAGGCCGTTTTTTTTAACCAGCCTAAATTTTCGTGATCTTTCCATTGGAGTAGTTATTTTAAGAATTTTTAGCTGCAGTATTTAAAAAATATATATGGAAAATGCATGGCCAATTATTCTTAACAACACCAATTATTTACAATGAATATCCTACATGATAGACTTACGTAGAAGTAAAGGGCTTTATATAATAGCTTCAGGACAAGAAACTAAACCTAATGAATGAGATAAAGCCACTAAATGGGAAAATAAACAAGATCAATCATGAGGGTTGATAGGAATTCCATCGCTCAATATCTTCGATTTCATATCCAAGAAATTGACACCCCTGATGCATCTATGAAAAACCTTAATACTATTTTTGGCATTCAAAATTAAATCAAGGCCCACATATTTGAAAATGAGTTGCTTACTTTCGACCCCAATAATTTCTCCTCTATTGAAGATTTTTTGTCCAAATTAAAGACCCTTATACTTCTGTTAGAAGGTTTAAGGTAAAAAAGGAATATGGTAGCCTTATCTATTCCATTATTTCTAGGCTTGGACCTTCATACTTTGTATTTGTTTCCACCTTCCATTCCACTAGAGAAGTCCTCATTTCTCAAGGAACAACCTACTATTCCCCCTCTTTTGATTCCTTTTGTGATTTTTTTATAAGAGAGCAAGAAAAAATCTTACGCCTTGGTCTTATAAATACTCGAAACTCTTTTAAGAAAGCCTTAGCAGCCCAACAACAACCATATCAAAAGATCCCCAAGAATCAGTATCCTAAAAAGAATGGTCGTAAACCAAACAAGGGTATTAAGACATTTTGGTCACAAAATGCGAAAGAAAATCACCAAAATTATAAGGAAAATTAAAATAAAGGGAAGAAAACACACACACACACACACATATATATATATAGAAAATTTTGTAATCATGATGGCCATGTCGAGTCAAAATGTTTTAAGAATATGGAAGCCTTGGAAGCAACAATAAAGAAACACACTTTACCTAACTCTATACTAGACCAAGTTATACTTAACTATTTCCTATGTGTGGGAATATCCTAACATCCCCCCTTAAGAACAACTTGGGATATGATTGAAGGATTTACAAAGGTGACACAAAAGGAGACTATTTCCTATGTGTCGAAATATCCTAACATCCCCCCTTAAGAAAAACTTGGGATAGGATTAAATTATTTACAAATGTCACACAATAGGAGAGGAAAGGAGGCATTAGAGCCTAAGAAATGAAGAAGCACCACATTAATTTGGAGAAATTTTCAAACTCATCTTCAGGAATGGCACTTTTTGCTTATTGTTGTCAAGCATCAAGATCTGGCTAAGCATTAAATGTATCTTCTTCTTCTCATTCTCATGAGTGGTTCATTAATTCTAGAGCTTCTTACCACATGGCCAAAAATAAAGCCATGTTTTCTTCTTTAAATTATTGGAACACCAAAAATATTTATGCTGGTGCTGATAGATCTCTTAGTGTTGTAGGATCTGGAACAATTAATCTAGATAATGGCCCATTTAATGATGTACTATGTGTTCCTACCTTTTCCTAAAACCTTCTATATGATTATCAGATAACTCATTCAGTTAAAGGGAAAACAACAAAATTCTCAGCTCATGATGTTGTAATCAAGGACCTCAAAGATCCTAGACATATTTTAGCTACTGGCATTGTTGATGATTCCACAAGGTTATATAAGTTTGATAAATTTGGGTCATAATGTCTTCCCTCCATTTTCATTTCTTATAATGATGAAGTGAGCAAACTTTGGCATGATAAATTTGGTCACTTAAGCTATCAGTCTCTTCATGTTCTATGTAAAGAAAATATGGTGACATGTCTTCCTATGGTATCTTGCCGATATGGTGTTTGCTTCGGATGTGTACTCAGAAAGAATCATCAGGATAGTTTTTACATACGCGACTCTTGGCATGCTTCAGCCCCTTTTCAAATTCTGCACAATGATTTATGTCATCCACTTCCCGTTGTTTCTTTCTCTGGTTGAAAGTACTTATTAACTTTCATTGATGATTTTTCCAGATGCACTTGGGTATACTTCTTAAAAATAAAGAGTGGAAGTTTTAAGATTTTCTTGGCCTTTAATGAATTTTTTGAGAAACAAAATGGACATAAAATTCTTTAGTTAAGATCAAACAATGGAGGAGTATATGTTAACAAAAAATTTGTAAACTTTTTCGCTCAGCATGGCATTCAATTGCAACATAATGTTCCATATACTCCACAAAAAATGGTGTAGCTGAAAGGAAGAATCACACCTTAAAAGAAATGGCTAATTGTATGCTTCAATCTAAACGACTTAGTCTTAATTTTTGGGTAGAATAAATTAACTATGTCAATTACATAGTAAATGTTATGAAACTAGCTCAAAAAACAGAAGAAAAGAGAGATCAATGCCTTAGAAAAAATCCACTTGGAGGGGGAAACCTCCTTTACGTTATATAAATGAACAATTCCTGGATGATAAAAATGAAAAAACCTCCTTCTATATATAGGATTCTATGGGGTCACAAGATAATCCTAGCTGACCTAACAATAATAATGTAAGGGCACAATAATAACAATATTGGTGTTATAGGAGTAGAATAATAACAATAAGGGTGTTACACTAACAACAATAAGGGATTATACTATTAATATAGGGACCTAACATGCCCCTCTACTTCAAAAAAGTGTTGTCCTCAATGCTTGAGTAGCTTTGGATGCTTTTGTATAAAATTCTCATCCTCCCATGTAGAATCTTCATTAGGTAAGTTCTTCCATTTGACGAGATACTCTGAAATTGATCAATTTCGTAGATTATGAGTTCTTTTTTCCATGACTGCTTTAGGTTCCAATATATTTTTTCCTCCTCATCAAGTTTTGGTAATATTGTTTGAACTCAAATTTTGTCCCCTATAACCTTATTTAAGCATGAAACATGGAAAACTAGATGCACTCACGAAGAAGTAGGAAGCTCCAATTTGTATGCCATAGTACCAATATTTTGCAACACCTTGTAAGGACCATATTACTTTGGTGATAATTCATTATCCTTATTATATTACTTGACGAACATTTGTTTGTATGGTTGTAGCCGTAAAATTACCCAGTCTCCTACATCACAACTTCTCTCACTGCGATGTTGATCTTCTAGGTGTTTCTTTCGATTTTGTGCCAAATTTAGGTTATCCATTAAGGGTTGGAGAACTTCTTGTTGATGCTCCATGTGATCTTCCACTGCTTGAACCCTAAAATTTTCTCTTAAATAAGATTTTATGTACGGTGGATGATATCCATAAAGTGTCATAAATGGGGTCATTTTTACTACAATATGGAAGGAAGTGTTTACAACCAGTCAACAAGAGGTAACCACTTGACCCATTGTGTTTTCTTATCAGATACAAAACAACGGAGATATCCTTCCAAACATTTATTCACTATCTCAGTTTGACCATCGGATTGAGGATGATAAGATGAGCTATGAGCTAGATGAGTACCCAAACAAGAAAATAATTTCGTCCAAAAATTTTCAGTAAAAATGGGATCTCTCTCACTTGCAATAATCTTTGGTTTTCCATGTAGCTTTTGAATTGTTTCCATAAATGCAGTAGAAATTTTACTTGCATTAAATGGATTAGATAATGCACAAAAGTGTGCATATTTGGTAAGTCTATGAAATACCACCATGATGACACTCTTTCCTTCAGACTTAGGTAAACCTGTGATAAATTTCATTGAAATCTCCTCCCAATGTTTACCTAGAATGGATTATTATTGTAGAATGGATAAAGTCTTAATTTTCTCAACTTTATTTTGTTGGAAAACAAAACATTCCGTCAAAAACTTTTGAATACCAGATTTAAGGACATCCAAAAAAATTATTTCTTCACCCTGTGGTAAGTTTTTAAAAATCCCGACTGTCCTCCTAAAGAGGAAGTGTGCAATTCTAAAAGAATATTTTGTTTTAGTTGGAAATTCTTGTAAATATATAAGAGATCTTTGTACCGTAAGTTATCATTTTTCCGACTAAATGTATCACATGTGCTAGGATCTTGGTGCAACTTTTGAATTAGTGTCCACACTTCTTCATTCTTCTTTCGTTCATCCCTTGCTTCAGTTATCCAATCTGGTTGGATAATATAAATGGCACAAAGCAATGCTTCCACATGTTCATCCTTTCTTGAGAGTGAATCTGCAACAACATTTAGCTTCCCTTTTTTGTAGATTATTTGAAAGTCATAACCCAACAGCTTTGTGACCCATTTTTCCTGCTCTTTTCAAGATAGTCTTTGTTTCAAAAAGTGTTTAAGACTCTCATGATTAGTTTTTACCTTGAAGTGTCTTCCCATTAGGTAAGGTCACCATTTCTAGACTGGTGCTAGCCACATTGCCTCTTTAATATGTTCAAAGGCCTTAGTTGCTCCAGGAGTTCATGAAAATGCATCTTTCTTCAATAATGTTGTTAGAGGTGCTTCTATTATCACCTAATTCTTAAAAAACTTATGATAATACCCTGTTAACCCAAGAAATCCTTGGAACTTATTTATGGTTATGGGGACTTTCCATTCTATAATGGCTTTAATTTTTTTAGGGTCTACCTTAACACCCTTGTGAGATACCATATGATCCAGATATTCCACCTCTTCTAATCCAAAGAAAAATTTGGATACTTTTGCATATACTTTTTTCTCCTCCAATAGTTTGAGCACCCTATCAACATGTTGAACATGATCCTTCCAGTACCTGCTGTAGATTATTATGTCATCAAAAAATACTAGCACAAATTTTCTAAGCAACGGTTTCGAAATGGAATTCATCAACGCTTGAAATGTAGAAGGTGCATTGGTAAGGCCAAAAGGCATGAAAAAAAATTCATAATGACCCTCATGAGTTCCAAATGTTGTTTTCAAAATATCTTAAGTCTTCATTCTAATTTGATGATATCACAAACGAAGATCCAACCTCGTAAAATAAATTTCTCCATGTAATTCATCCAATAATTCATCAATCACAGGAATGGGAAATTTATCTTTAACAGTGAGTATATTGAGCTCCCTATAGTCTGGGCACATGCGTCATGATTCATCCATCTTGTTCACCAATAGTAATGGAGCAGAAAAAGAACTTTGACTAGGTTGAATTATAGCAGCCTCTAACATTTCTGAAATCATACATTCAATTTCGCTCTTTTGGACATAGGGATATCTGTAAGGCTTGATTTTTGGAGGAACACTTCCTGGAATCAAATGAATAGCATGATCATGATTTTCCTTTGGGAGTTTCAAACACCTTGGAATGATTTTCCAAGACTATTTGGATATCTGGAGAAATAGATGATTTTGATGTTAGACCTTCTACTGAGAATAATTGTGCAATTATTCCAGATTATTATTTGTTATGAAACGTTTTCATGACATTAGAGCTTATTATCTTTCCCGGCTTCCCTGCGATACCTCGTAGTTCGATTTCATTTCATTCTGAAAAAAAATTCAAGAAAAGTTCTTGAGAATTATAAGCTACCATCCCCAGAGATTGTAACCATTGTACTCCTAGTACAGTGTCAACACCTCCCATTGGAATGGAAAGCATTGGACTATTAAATAAATATTCCCCCATGATTAACTTGATATTATGGCATTTTCCAGAGCAATTTATAGTTTCTCCATTTTCAACCATCACTTGACATTCTGGTGCTAGGTATAGGAAACAATTCAATTCTTTGGCTACCTTACAATGAATAAAATTATCGGTACTACCCAAATCAATAAACACTATTACATTTTTCTTCTTGATATGTCCTTATATCTTGAGAGTTCGAGGAGTGGTAATTCCTGGCAATGCATTACATGATATGGTCAGACTTATGTCTTCTTCTTTTAGGGTTTGTTCCTAGATTATATACTCTTCTTTTGAAGTTTCTTGTTCATTTCGTCCTCCTCTTCACAATCTATGTAAAATAATTTCTTCTCGGCACACTTATGACCTTTAGTGTATTTTCTATCACAACTATAGCAAAGCCATTTTTCTCTTTTCTCTTCCAATTTTTGTGGTGTCAACATTGTAGGTTGTGGAAGTCTAGAAGTAGCAACACTTCCATCTTTATAGATGTGAGTGGTAGCTTTCCTTGTCACCATAATTTTACATTAAATTTTTCTTGCGAACCTAAATGCCTTCTCCAATGAATGAGGTTCCCAAACACAAACTTCATGTTGGATGATATTCTTTAAAGTCCTTATGAAGACATGAATCCTGTGTTCCTCTGGAATATCAGTTACCCTTATATTCAATTTTGTAAGTCCTCAATTTCCTCCACCACTAAACCTTTTGTTTGAGATTTATCAATAGGCTAAAGAAAATGTTTCTCTTTGTATCCTCATAATGTGCTATCATTTCTTCCTAAAAAATTGACCAAGTGGCAATTTTTTTGACAGGAGTAAATCCATCGATACCATACAAATGTATTTTGTTCTAAATGTAAATATTCAATCCGTACCTTTTGTGTGTTTTTCTCATTATTGAGATCAAAATATTGCTCTCATTGCAGTATCCATGTTATAGGATCCTTTCCATCAAAATTCCTCATATCAATGTTTGGAATATGGTGTTTCTTCAATCCAAAATTAGTGTTTATGAAATCATGATTAACATTTATTTTGTTGTCATCATGATTTTCGTCTACTATATTTACGCCATTATGAATCATTTCTTGTATTATACTTGCCATCAAACCTTCCATGTTTGCTTTTAGATAATTCTTCATCTCTTCCATGTTGTATTTCGTTTTTTCATTGATATTAGCTTCGATGATAGCTTCCATGCCATTCTTCAAACCATCCATGCCTTGCTTCAAAAATTCCATTTCATTTTTTGTTGCTCTTTGCGAGAGTGAAATTTGGTGCACTTGCTCTTGTAATTTTGATATGTCATGTTGCACTTCTTCCTCTTCATGACTCATAGTGGAGCCTTACGAAGGCTTAATGGGTGTTTATTATTTTTAGGTGGAATTTGAGAACCCAATACTAATATATATGCTTCAATATGCCCTTGGAATCACTTCAAACTGATCTTTCACATAAGGCATGCAATTCGAAAAAAAACAATACTCACATTTTTCTTGCTTTTGAGGAGCTCGATATTGAAACTGAATTATCTCTCTGATTTCGGATCTTCAATATCTAAAATTTGGCCATGTAGTAGCCCTCTAAATATTCTTTTCAATGTCATAGGTCTGACCTAATTTTTACTCTTTAAGGAAAAGTTAAGCCCAATCTCCCACAATGACCTAATTATGGACTAGTTCAGTAGAGAAAACTTGTAGGACATGCCACGTGTCACTATTTCCTCCTTAGGCTCTGAAATTGATACACAAGAAACTACAGTCCGTTTAGTCTCTGCCAATTTTTACATAATTTCAATCCAACGTTCATAGAGTGAGCTATGACGATTTTTCCACCGGCACGTCTTTGAGATGAAATTTGGGAGCCTAAAAAACCCTATCTTCCACATATTATCTCTCTAAAAATGTTGCAAACCAAGATCTGAAATTTCTACAGGAAGTTCCTCCTTATTTCGGCTTCGCTCTGTAAAAGTGTCGGCTTCTGATCCTTCGTAGAAAAAATGTTATAGCACAAATTCCACGATGTCCTGTTTTATGTGAAATTTGGGAGCCTAAAAAAAACCTAAAATCCACATATGATATCTCCGAAAATATTACGAACCAAGATATGAAACTTTCAAATGACTTCAGGATCTCGGCTTCACAGTGTACAAATTCCAACCACTAACCCTTCGTATAAAAAAGATTATAGCAAAAATTCCATGATGACATCTTTGTAGCAATGAAAGCCTAGAATCCAAAGCTTTTATACCAAATGTTATGAAACCAGCTCCAAAAATAGAAGAAAAGAGAGATCAAAGCCTTATAAATAAGCCACTTCGAGGGGGAAAGCTCCTTTAAATTACATAAATGAACAATTCTTAGATGACATAAATGAAAAAACCTCCTTCTATATATAGGAGTCCATGGGGTCACAATATGATCCTATCCGACCTCAGAATAATAATGTAAGGGCACAATAATAACAATATTGGGGTTACAGGGGTACACCAATAACAATAAGGGGTTTACACTAACAACAATAAGGGACTATTCTATTAATATAGGGATCTAACAATAAACCTCACTCCTACTAAGGTTTTAAGGAATATAACTCCAGAAGAAGCATGGAGCTCAATCAAACCAGATGTAACTCACTTTCATGTTTTTGAAAGTGATGCTTGGGCCCATATTCCATATGCAAAACATAAAGCCTTAGAACATAAGAGTGAAAAATGAATTTTTGTTGGACATTCTAAAGATGTCAAAGGATTTAGACTTCTTCTACCAAAATAAAAAAATATAATCATTAGAAAAGATGTAAAATTTGATGAAACTATATTGGCCTGCAAGCCTAGTTCAGCAGGTGTGCCATCTTTGGCCTGCGAGCCTGAATTGGCATATGTGCCACCTCTCTTTATCTCTTATATTTTTGATATATTTCACTTTTAGTTCAGATGATGATAGCGAGGATGAAAATACTCCTCCACCTCTTGAAGATATTCCTTCAGCTCCATAGCTTCCAAGATAGGTCCGCTCTACTCGCGATGAAGCAGGTTGTCTTGCAGGTGACCCTGCAGATCATCGTCGTACACGTTCTCAGTTAGAAAGAGCCTCTTCCTTATTGGCTCAAGTTCCATAAAATCCTGATCCAGACACCTTTGAAGAATATTCAAGTGATCCATATTGGGATGAAGCTATGAATAAATAATATCATTCCTTATTCCCAAATGATACTTGGGATATTCTTCCTCTTCCAAAGGGAAGAATACTTGTGAGATGCAAATGGACTTACAAAACAAAATTTGGACCAGATGATAAAGTGGAAAGACATAAAGCTCATCTTGTTGCTAAAGGATTTTCACAAGTTGAAGGCATTGGGTATACTAAAACCTTCTCCCATGTTTCCAAAATGAATTCTATCAACCTTTTTCTTTCCCTCGCTGCCTCTTTTAAATGGGAAGTCCATTAGATGGATGCTTAATCTACCTTCTTACATGGAGATTTGCATGAATAAATCTACATGGAATAACCCCCTGGATTTATCCAAAACAATTCTAGGCTTGTTTGTCACCTTAGGAAGTCTTTCTATGGTCTCAAACAAGCTCCTCGGGCTTGGTATGCCAAAATGGATAGATTTCTCTTAGATAATGGATTTTTTAGGTGTCATTATGACAACAATTTCTACAGCAAGAAAGTGGGTAAGTCCTTCATCATCCTTGTCATTTATGTTGATGAACTTATCCTTACTGGTAGTCATCCTAACCATATAAAACATGTGAAGTCTAGCCTCAAAAGAAGTTTGAAATGACAGACTTAGGACACTTGCATTATTTACTTGGTCTTCAAGTCTTATAAACCAAAGAAGGTACTACCCTTTCTCAGTCAATGTATGCATGTGATCTTCTACACCACTTTCATATGGAATACTGTAAGCCAGGCCCTTCTCCCTTTCAGTCTGGAGTCAAGATTTCAGTCACTTGTACTACACCTAAAGTTGATGCCACCTTATATCGCCAACTTGTTGGTAAAATTCATTATCTAACCCATACACGTCATGACCTTTCCTTTATCATTGGTCTTGGTGCTTGGCTTATGCACCAACCTCATGAAAGTCACTCGAAAGAAGCTAAAAGAATATTTCAATATATTCTAGGTACAATTCAGTTCGGGATTCATTACAGTGTAGGAACATCTCCATTGTTGATTGGTTTCACTCATTCTGATTGGGTTGGTGACCATCATGATCGAAATTCTACTGCAGGCTATGTATTCACTCTTAGTTCAAGACCTATTACATGGTCTTGTAGGAAAAAAAGTATCATCTCTCTTTCTTCGACAGAAGTGGAGTATTGTGGTGGAGTTGAAGCCAACGAGGAAGCCATGTGGCTTTGTCAGATCCTGTCTCAATTGGGTCTTCATCAGCAGCATCCGACTACACTTTGGTGTGATAATCAGAGTGCCATTCAAGCATGCAAAGATCGAGTTCACTATTAGCATATGAAACTCCTTGAGCTTCATATACACTTCATCAGAAATCTCATTCATGATCTTGTTCTTGAAGTGCAATATTGCTCAACCAATGATCAAGTTGCCGATATCTTTACAAAGGCTCTCACAGAAGCGAATTTTACCAAACTTTGATCTATGCTTGGAGTTTAGGAAAGTTATCGTTAAGGGGGGATAGGCTCTAATGCCCCCTTCTTTCTCCTATTGTGTCACATTTGTAAATCCTTCAATCATATACAAAGTTTTTCTTAAGAAGGGATGTTAGGATACTTCGACACATAGGAAATAGTCTCCTTTTGTGTCACCTTTGTAAATCCTTCAATCCTATCCCAAGTTGTTTTTAAGGGGGGTGTTAGGATATTCTGACACATAGGAAATAGTTAAGTATAACTTGTTCTAGTGAAGAGTTAGGTAACATGTGTTTATTTGCTATGTATATTTGTAACTTATAATCCAATGGTCATGATGTGTAGTGATCCGATGGTTCATTCTCTCCTCGGTATTACTGACACTTGATCTGTGGTTTAACACCTGATTGGGCCATGATCTCTATTTAAAGAGGATGGAGGGTCATTTGTGCGGTAACCATTTATGAGAGAAACTTATGTGAATTTTTATATATATATAAATAAATTTCTTGAAGTGGGCACGTTGGCTCGGGTCGCGGACTATTTCTCAAATACTAGTGTATTGATTTGTGATTTGTTTGTGAGTGGTGACCTTTGGTGATTGATCTAACGAAATTACCATGTAAATTCCTACAATAATTGATGGTATTTATGTGAGTATGAGTTGTTTTTGAGGATTTTGTTTTGTGGTGGTTCCCTATAATGTTTAAAAATAAAAACTCTATAGTATTTAAAAATTACTCCAAAATTTTTTCAACTACACCTAAAAATTATAGCAAACCATTCTAAGGAAATTATCGATATAACATTGTATTGTGCAAATTCTACAATAACAATCATTTTTACCATTCATATTGCAAAAAAGTAATTTTAAGTATTAATAGGACAGAATACAATTCAATCCACAATACTAAACTACAAAGAAGCTACATTTTTTTTACTAGGTAAAAATCAAAATATAATTGATACCAAACGAAGGTATAACAAGAAATGTTAGAAGATGTCAAGCAAAGGTTAACTATCTTCCCTATTCCACCTAATAATTATTAATAATTATATTAAAATTCTAAAATAATAATTAAAATTTAAGTGCTTACCTCTCACTTAGTAATTAAATTAAAATACTGAAATAATATTAAAAGTTAACTCTATACACTCACGTAATAATTAATAAGAATTAAATTAATATTCTAAAATAATATTAAAATGACTGATTATGTTAAAATTCGAAAGATATAATGAAACTTGTATCATTGTATATGATTCTTCAAATTCCCATTTCCCTGTATTTGGAAGAGGAGCTTTGGGAAACAGTGATATTGGATTGGAGTTGCGATTTTTTGGAGTTTCAAGTGCCAGAATCTGGTGAAAAAAATTGAGGTAAAATTTTAGTTATTGTTATTTAAATTGGTTTTTTTACTCTCTCTCTCTCTCTCTATATATATATATATATATATTCAGCACCCTCAAAAACCCTTCGATTGTGCAAGGTTAGCAATAAAACTTCTCTTTTCAATAAATTCCTATGGATTTTAGAAACATTCCACTGAAAAAAGACACCATAAAAACTTTCAAAAAACCGCACTAAAGACTCCTATTGGATTCACCAAAACCGTTGCATTTAAAAAAAATTGAAATTTGAGGACGGTGTAATTTCCGAATAGAATCTTTGGTCATCCCATTTCCTATTTCCAAGAAAATAGTTGGTGAATAACGTCGTTGATGAGACATATTGGACACACACAACCGTTGCATGCAAAAAGAACAATGAATTTTGACGAGGGTGTGAACAACCATGGATTGATATGGTTTCTGTAAATTTCAAAACATGAGCATCATTTAAACTACAATGAAATCACAGTGTTCCTAATTGAATCTCCGGGAAACAAGCCCATGCAAGAAACATATTGGACTCTGTAACAACCATCTACTTAACATTTACTTACCGTAAAAATTTTTTTATCACTCAGATCTTATGACTCAAACTAAATCATAACAATACTAATATATGTCACAGATCCGACCTGTACTACGGATAATGTGTAAACTTGCCTGTATTCATTATGAAAATCTGTCACCAAGATATAGGTTGGGTACTACGTTTCTGTGATTTTCAATGTTGCCACTTAATTGATTTGTCCGAAAGCGATTAATGATTGTGGGTATATGATTATTGGATTTATATGGTTCAACCCTTTTTGGAATCATTCGCCTTTTCGATTATTATAGTGGAGTTATGTATTGAAACTATTATTGTTAAGCGTTATCATTTATTTGTTCGTTCATACGAACTGTCAAATCTGGAGTAACTCGGAGGTCCGACGGATATGTGTTTTGAAACCTTGGTACCTTCGCCCTCCACGTGGGCGACGCTACGCCGTTGATGGAGATCATATCCGACGGCTGTGGTGGTTCTTGTTTTGCAATGACCCCGGGCATAACCGCTTCCCCACTCATTTGCACATTCGCTGAAGGTTCTGGAGGTTCTGCGAGAGAGAGAGGGTTGGGGGTTCCGGAGGCATTTTTCTCCATGGCCGCCACAGCGAAGGCACCCCATCCAGCATATTTCCGACAGGTAGCTCCTTGGCATGATTCCTGTAGAATTTTCTCAGTCGGTTCACTTGGTGTGTGCTCCTCTGCTCCTGTTAAGAAAAATTTCCGTTTCAAGCACTGCGTTTCTGGTTTGTTCGGCGCTATCACCATTCTGAATTAAAGAGTTGTTTTTTCTTGTCTTTATGGCAACAGGTTCCAGCGTTTACGCCTATTTGCGCTCCACAGGTTAACTCTCTTTCTCCTATTCTACGACAGTAATCTTGTGTTTTCTAGAATTAATTTGTTTCATACCCTAACTAACTCCATGCATTCGGCTTGCAGGTAATGGAAATGTGTTACACTGTTTGCTTAAGTTTTCCTGGAGGGTTCTGGCCGCGACAAGGGTTTCTAAATCCTCGACCTTGCTACATGTACTACGCTTTCGTGCCTCGAGGCCCCTTAATACTTGCTCAGCCGGCTTGTTCTGTTGTTCGGGAGAATAGATGAGGCTTTGTTAGGGTTTTAAGAACGTGTTCACACTCTTCTCTTAGTCGTATTCGGGACGGCTCTAGGGTTAAGCTGATAGTATCCAGCCTAGGGTTTACCGGTCGTTAAATCTGTATTCGAAGGATGTTTTCATGTTCTCAAGTTCCTGGGCCTTGACATTAAATGAAATCTTTGTCTATTGTTTATATAGTCGGGTTTCCGACCTATATTTTCTTGGCTTAGAACTTTGATTTTGAGTATTGTTCTTATTACTATGAGTTTTCTATGTTGGACTCGATATTTGAGAATTATAATGTTTTCAGACAGCCGCATTTAATCCTTCCATTTGTACTTATGGTTATCATGCTTAAGAAAGAGAGAAAGAGTTCGTTTTGTTTTACTCTTATTCTGCATAACTACTTAGTCTGATGTATAAGCACGCAGAAGCTTATATGAATGTTTCTTTCCTTTCTATATGTACAAGTGCATATGTTCTAGTCTTTGGGCTTATTTTATTGTTCTGGTTATAAAACCCGTGATTGAACTTCTGTAAACACCGTTTATCTTCTTGTGGACTATTTCTTCGTTTAAGCATGCTGTCCTTCTAAAAAGAAATAAAGAGTTTTCTGAAAAGAAATAAAGGGTTTCTGAAGTTTAATTATTTCTACAGAATTAGCATGTTGTCCTTCTAAAAAGAAATAAAGAGTTCTCTGAAAAGGAATAAAGGGTTTCTGAAGTTTAATTATTTCTGCAAAATTAAGTTCAGCTATCGGCCGTTCCTTTGTTTTAAGCTTAAAATTAGTCTGTGTAGGGTCGGTGTCCGAACCACCTGTCTCGTCCGAGCTGTTATAGTCAGGAGGCAACCTATCCAGATACCTGAATTCTTTTCGGGCATCCAGATTCACAGCTCTCCTGAATTTATTAGTTCTGTTTTCACATTGTTTATGGCTATGGTATTTATTAAAACTTATAACAGAAAGACTTATAATACATGCCTTAGAACTTTGTCTTGCTTATACAGTTATTTGTGAACAGATATTTGCTACCACAGTGCTTTCTCTCTTATTTGTTTCTATAGAACACAAATGCTATTAATGAAGTCTAGTAGCTGGTTTTCTACTTTTCCACAGTACAGTAAATAAAAGAGAAAATAAATACGTAATGTTAGCACACCTGTAACAGCCAAATCTTCTACTTCTATGAAAACCGGAGAAATAAACTTCTTGTATTTTTACTTATCTGTGTCCAAATCTAATTGATGGTACTCGTTACCTCCCATCCACGAACTGGGCAGTCACACCCTCCAATTCTCCCCCGAGCTCCAAGCCTGGGTCTGGTTGAACACATCTTCTGGAGGAGAGTTTTCGGGACAATCCGGTCCTACTCTCCAACTCCAGAGGAAATAGAATTGTCTGGGGAGTTCTCAGGATAGCCCGGTCCTCCTCTCCAACCCAGCATGCATCTGTTATGGAAACTTTTCCAGCTTCACAGATTTTCCATTCTTTTCCTTTTTCCACAGAACCCCTAACTTCCCTTGGAATTCCCCTTTTATTCCAGAGTTTTCTTGGGGTAACTGTATAACTGTCTCATTCTGTTCAACCAACCCAGATTTACTTTTACCATCAATTACTTTTACTAATGAAATAATTCTCACCAATTTAATCCTTCTTTATTAAAAAAAAAACAAAATTAATTTGTTCAGATACTTCTTTCAAAACAATAGTAATCACACATAGTCCTTAACAAATAAACCTTAACCATTTATTAGTGGCTAAGAGGGTGGTTACAGTTTCCCCCCTCTGGAAGAAAACACCGTCCTCGGTGTTGTTATCCCAGCTCAGAAAAGAGTTCAGGATAAGCTTCCCGCACAAAATTTTCGTCTTCCCAAGTGGCCTCCTCGGGTCCAAAGTGTTTCCATTGCACTTTAACCTGGGCGATGGCTCGTTTCCGGAGCATGATTTCCCTCCGGTCGATTATGCTGCGGGGCTCTACCAGAAATTCCCCGTCTGGTTCTACCTGCACAAAACGAACTTTTGTTAATTAAAATAAGCTTTTAATATCACATTATCACTTAGCAATCATACCCATTCACTACCTGTATGTTCTGCCAGTGAATTATGTGTCTTGGATCATGACCATATCATTTTAATAACGATACATGGAAGACATTGTGCACCCGAATGTGACTAGGAAGAGCCAAGCGATAGGCTACTGGTCCCACCCTTTCCAATATTTGGAAGGGACCACAGTACCAGGGTGCAGATTTTGCACAAGATGCCCATCTTAGTGTACTTTTCTTTGGTTTAATTCTGACATATATGTGATCTCCAACTTCATACTCCCGGTATGACCTATTTTTATCCGCATACACTTTTTGTCTATCTTGTGCTGCCTTCAAATTCTGTCGAATCTTCTTAACCTCTGCTTCCATTTCTGCTAGCATGTCTGGTCCTAACATCAGTCTATTCTCGGCACTGCTCCAGTTAATGGGGGTTCTGCACTGCCGCCCATACAGCGCCTCAAACGGACTCATCTTCAATGATTCTTGGTAGCCATTGTTGTAAGAAAACTCTATCAAGTGTAGATACTCCTCCCACTTAATTGGTTGCTGCATGACATACATTCTTAGCATGTCTTCCAGCACCTGATTTACTCGTTCAGTCTGACAGTCTGTTTGCGGGTGGTATGCAGTACTAAAATGTACTTGAGTTCCCAACCCTGTAAACAGTGCCTTCCAAAAGGCTGATGTAAATTTTACGTCCCTATCCGAGATAACGGTCTTAGGGATGCCATGCAGTCTGAAGATCTCCCGCATAAATAAATCTACAATCTGTATTGTCTTGTAGGTAGATTGGACAGGTATGAAATGTGCTGACTTACTTAACCGATCCACAACTACCATTATGGAATCATTACCTCGTTTTTTTTTTGGCAGTCTAGTGATGAAATCCAATGAAATCACTTCCCACTTCCATTCAGGAATTGGTATAGGCTGCATTAATCCCGCTGGATGCCTATGCTCTACTTTCACCTGCTGGCACTCCAAACAATGGGTTAAATAACTTGCCAAATCCTTTCTCATGCCGGGCCAATAGTAGTCTTTTCTTATGGCTGTCAGCATTTTTTGATATCCCGGGTGCCCTGCATAATTACTTCTATGATATTCATCCAGTATCATATTTTTTAATTCTATTATGTTTGGGATGACTATCCTCTTTCTAAAAATCAGCAACCCATTCGGGCCAATCTCATAGTCTCCATGTCCACCCTGACCTTCAGATTCTTGTGTCTGCTGCCACAAGTATCTATACTCAGGATCTTTGTCTGCCTCTTTTCTGATTTTCTCTAAAAATCTGGTTTCAATTTGGTTAACATATAACTCGTAAACGTTATGCAACTTCCTGCTTAAGGCATCCGCAACCTTGTTCTCCTTTCCTTTTACATGTTGTAGGTCAATGTCAAACTCGCTCAGGAAAGCATTCCATCTGGCTTGTTGGGAGTTTAAGTCAGCTTGCTTAAAATAGCTGGTTAGACTACTGTGATCAGTCTTTAACACAAATCTTTTCCCGAGTAAGTAATGCCTCCACACCCGGAGAGCGTGCACCACAGCGGCCAGCTCCAAATCATAAGCTGAATATCGCTGCTCATACTCTTTTAACTTGCGAAATTCGTATGCAATTACCTTTCCTTCCTGCGATAAAACAGCCCCAACTCCTTCCTTGCTTGCATCTGTACAAACCTCGAATTCCTTGTTTGGATCTGCCACACTTAACACCGGCGCTGTTGTCAACAGCTGCTTCAATCTTTCAAAACTATCCTGGCATTCTTTTGACCATTTAAAGATTTTCCCTTTCCTCTGCAGGGAAGTAATGGGGAAAGCTATCTTTGAAAAACCTTTTATAAATCGCCGGTAGTAACCGGAAAGACCCATAAAAGATCTTATATCTGCCACATTCTGTGGCACCTTCCACTCCATGATAGTTTTAATTTTCTCCGGGTCCACTGCTATACCCTCTTTAGATATTACATGTCCCAGGTACTGTATCTCTTCCTTGAAGAAATCACATTTACTGAACTTTGCATACAGCTGATGTTTCCTTAGTACCTCCAACACCATCCGCAGGTGTTTTTCGTGTTCATCCGCACTCTTAGAATAAATCAGGATGTCATCAATGAAGATTAACACGAAATTGTCCAAGTAGGGGTGGAAAATACTATGCATCAGCCTCATAAAAGTGGTTGGTGCATTAGTTAACCCAAAAGGTAATACCACGAATTCATAGTGGCCGTACCTGGTGCGAAAAGCAGTTTTGTGTATATCTTCATCCTTTATTCGGATCTGGTGGTAACCGGACCGCAAATCAATTTTTGAAAACAAAGTAGCTCCCCTTACCTGGTCAAACAGGTCGTCAATACGAGGTAGGGGATATCTGTTTTTAACAGTCAACTTGTTTAACTGTCGATAATCCATGCACATGTGCATGGTTCCATCCTTTTTCCTGACAAACAACACAGGTGCTCCCCAGGGAGACACACTGGGTCTGATATACCCCTTATCCAGCAATTCCTGAAGCTGCATTTTCAGCTCGGTCAATTCTGGCACACTCATACGGTAGGGAGTTCGCGAAATTGGTGAAGCTCCTGGCAGCAGTTCTATTGTAAAATCAACCTCCCTTTTAGGTGGTAATCCTGGTATTTCTTCAGGAAATACGTCTTTAAATTCCTGTATTACAGGTATATTTTCTAATGTAGCAACCTTGTTCTTGAGTTCAGACAGCCCGACCTGTATAGCGTACATTTGGCATCCTTTCCTCATACACCTTGCCAACTGAGAAGCGGTAACTGGTCGCAGATGTACAGGCTTCTTTAAGCCCTGAATCTCTTGGCGATTACCATTCTGATCTCTGTAGTAAACTACCTTTTCCTTGCAATCTATAAGAGTCCAATGTTTCTCCAACCAATCCATACCCAACAAGACATCATAAGAGCCCAAGGGCAGAATATTTAAATCCACCGTTAACTGCTGTCCACCGACTTGCAATGCACAATCTGTTATTTTGGCACTAACTCTTCTTTTAGCTCCTATAGCTAACTGAACCAACTAGCTTTTCTTAAATCTTTGACTTGACAGTTTATAGATTTCCACAATTTTAGGACTTATATAACTCAGAATTGCGCCTGGATCTACCAAAATAGAAATAGTTTGAGAGAACAATTTACCTTCCAGTTCTATCATGGTGGGTTGAAAATCAGCTTGCCAATCCTCCAATGCAACGTGAATCCTGGGTATGCTTCTGGCAATATCCCCCACCGTAGAGGCTTCCTGCAAATTATTCACGGTTTCAGCTTTACCCCGCTGTGGACAATCTCGATAATAGTGCGCTGCCCCGCAGCCCCAACATTGCAGAGGTGGTCTCTGGTTTTGAGGTTGCTCAGGTCTATTTGAAACTTCCACAATTTTATCTTCCCCCGGCCATCTAATCCTTTGATGGTTTCTACCGAACTGCTTATTAACTGAATTCCTGGCTGAATTTCTGAAGTTACTGGTTTTGTTCTTTTTGAAACCAGCACTGCTCCTATTTTCTTTCTTTGCTGGCCATCCTCTGCCTTGATCCACCTTGTTTTTTGCTTGTTGATAGCACAGCCTTGCTTTCTTGATAGCTTCATCCATCGTCCTAGGATTAACAAACTCAATACGCTCCTTCATGTGGGCAGGTAAACTGCTCAAAAATTTCTGAACCTTGGCCTTTTCATCTCTTAGATACGGTACATAGCGCAGTAGCGATGTAAACTTGGTGATGAACTCATCCATAGTCAATTGGCCTAGCCTTAAATCATGGAACTCTCGAGCTTTTTCATCGTAGAAATGCTCTGTCAAGTACTTGTCCTTAAAATATTGTTGGAACTTATCCCATGTTATGTCCTGATCCTCTATTCCCTTCACGTTCTTCACTTCTTCCCACCATAGGGTGGCTTTGTCCTTTAGCTGATAAATGGCTAATCGTGCCTTGAGACCACTGTCATAATCATACACTTGGAAGTACTTGTTCATATTAATCAACCAGGCCTCTGCTACTTCTTCTTTTTCTCCGTCAAAGGTGGGTGGCTTAATCTTTCTGAATTCTCCATGTAATTCCACCTTCTGTCTTTTTCCTGCCTTCCGTTCTGTTCCATTTTTAGATTCAGCTTCGTTAAGGTTCCTGTTTGAAATATTGCGCTGGGACAGACTTATTTCTTTTTGACTCATGTCTTGCTCTTCAGTTTTTTGTTCATTCCCCTCTTGATGTTCTCTGTCAGCACTGGGATTTTCATTTCTGTGATTTTGTTTATCGGACATACTTTTTAAGATTCTTTCCTGTTCCTACATCATCCTGGCGTTTTCCTGACGTACCCTCTCCATTTGCTCCTGCAACTGTTGTACTGTATGCAATAAGATGCGGGTCTGCTGTTGCTGCTCTTCCATCAGTCGGTTTGACCGCTGATGCTGTTCAATCCCCAACTGAACCCACATCTCAGGGTTGCCCCCTGGCGGAGGCTGCATTTCTCCAGCATTTCGCTGTGACTGTTGCGAAGGTGTCCGTCTCACTTGTCTTTCCATCTAATCGTCGGACTGTGCATAGATAACACACATTTTTAACGTTAGTTGGCCCAATAGGGCCCAGCGTTGTAACGCTGCTCTGATACCACTTGTAACAACCATCTACTTAACATTTACTTACCGTAAAAAAAAAATTATCACTCAGATCTTATGACTCAAACTAAATCATAACAATACTAATATATGTCACAGATCCGACCTGTACTACGGATAAGGTGTAAACTTGCCTGTACTCATTATGCAAATCTGTCACCAAGATATAGGTTGGGTACTACGTTTCTGTGATTTTCAATGTTGCCACTTAATTCATTTTTCCAAAAGCAATTAATAATTGTGGGTATATGATTATTGGATTTATATGGTTCAACCCTTTTTGGAATCATTCGCCTTTTCGATTATTATAGTGGAGTTATGTATTGAAACTATTATTGTTATGCGTTATCATTTATTTGTTTGTTCATACGAACTGTCAACTCTGGAGTAACTCGGAGGTTCGACGGATATGTGTTTTGAAACCTTGGTACCTTCTCCCTCCACGTGGGCGACGCTACGCCGTTGATGGAGATCATATCCGACGGCTGTGGTGGTTCTTGTTTTGCAATGACCCCGGGCATAACCGCTTCCCCGCTCATTTGCACATTCGCTGAAGGTTCTGGAGGTTCTGCGAGAGAGAGAGGGTTGGGGGTTCCGGAGGCATTTTTCTCCATGGCCGCCACAGCGAAGGCACCCCATCCAGCATCTTTCCAACAGGTAGCTCCTTGGCGTGATTCCTGTAGAATTTGCTCAGTCGGTTCACTTGGTGTGTGCTCCTCTACTCCTGTTAAGAAAAATTTCCGTTTCAAGCACTGCGTTTCTGGTTTGTTCGGCGCTGTCACCATTCTGAATTAAAGAGTTGTTTTTTCTTGTCTTTATGGCAACAGGTTCCAGCGTTTACGCCTATTTGCGCTCCACAGGTTAACTCTCTTTCTCCTATTCCGCGACAGTAATCTTGTGTTTTCTAGAATTAATTTGTTTGATACCCTAACTAACTCCATGCATTCGGCTTGCAAGTAATGGCAATGTGTTACACTATTTGCTTAAGTTTTCTTGGAGGGTTCTGGCCACGACAAGGGTTTCTAAATCCTCGACCTTGCTACAGATACTACGCTTTCATGCCTCGAGGTCCCTTAATACTTGCTCAGCCGGCTTGTTCTGTTGTTCGGGAGAATAGATGAGGTTTTGTTAGGGTTTTAAGAACGTGTTCACACTCTTCTCTTAGTCGTATTCGGGACGGCTCTAGGGTTAAGCTGATAGTAGCCAGCCTAGGGTTTACCGGTCGTTAAATCTGTATTTGAAGGATGTTTTCATGTTCTCAAGTTCCCAGTCTCAGATATTAATGAAATCTTTGTTTATTGTTTATATAGCCGGGTTTCCGACCCCATATTTTCTGGTTTAAGAACTCTGGAGCGTTGCTCCTTAATACTATGAGTTTTCTCTGTTGGACTGATATTTGAGAATTATAATGTTTTCGGCACAGCGCATTTAATCCTTCCATTTGTACTCGGCTATGGTTATCATGCTTAAGAAAGAGAGAAAGAGTTCTGTTTTGTTTTACTCTTATTCTGCATAACTACTTAGTCTGATGTATAAGCACGCAGAAGCTTATATGAATGTTTCTTTCCTTTCTATATATACAAGTGCATATGTTCTAGTCTTTGGGCTTATTTTATTGTTCTGGTTATAAAACCCGTGATTGAACTTCTGTAAACACCGTTTATCTTCTTGTGGACTATTTCTTCGTTTAAGCATGCTGTCCTTCTAAAAAGAAATAAAGAGTTTTCTGAAAATAAATAAAGGGTTTCTGAAGTTTAATTATTTCTACAGAATTAGCATGCTGTCCTTCTAAAAAGAAATAAAGAGTTCTCTGAAAAGAAATAAAGGGTTTCTGAAGTTTAATTATTTCTGCAGAATTAGGTTCAGCTATCGATCGTTCCTTTGTTTTAAGCTTAAAATTAGTCTGTGTAGGGTCGGTGTCCGGACCACCTGTCTCGTCCGAGCTGTTATAATCAGGAGGCAACCTATCCAGATACCTGAATTCTTTTAGGGCGTCTAGATTCACAGCTCTCCTGAATTTATTAGTTATGTTTTCACATTGTTTATGACTATGGTATTTATTAAAACTTATAACAGAAAGACTTATAATACATGCCTTAGAACTCTGTCTTGCTTATACAGTTATTTGTTAACAGATATTTGCTACCACAGTGCTTTCTCTCTTATTTGTTTCTACAGAACACAAATGCTATTAATGAAGTCTAGTAGCTGGTTTTCTACTTTTCCACAGTACAGTAAATAAAAGAGAAAATAAATACGTAATGTTAGCACACCTGTAACAGCCAAATCTTCTACTTCTATGAAAACCAGAAAAATAAACTTCTTGTATTTTTACTTATCTGTGTCCAAATATAATTGATGGTACTCGTTACCTCCCATCCACGAACTGGGCAGTCACGCCCTCCAGTTCTCCCCCGAGCTCCAAGCCTGGGTCTGGTTGAACACAGCTTCTGGAGGAGAGTTTTAGGGACAATCCGGTCCTACTCTCCAACTCTAGAGGAAATAGAATTGTCTGGGGAGTTCTCAGGACAGTCCGGTCCTCCTCTCCAACCCAGCATGCATCTGTTATGGAAACTTTTCCAGCTTCACAGATTTTCCATTCTTTTCCTTTTTCCACAGAACCCCTAACTTCCCTTGGAATTCCCCTTTTATTCCAGAGTTTTCTTGGGGTAACTGTATAACTGTCTCATTTTGTTCAACCAACCCAGATTTAATTTTACCATCAATTACTTTTACTAATGAAATAATTCTCACCAATTTAATCCTTCTTTATTAAAAAAAAAACAAAATTAATTTGTTCAGATACTTCTTTCAAAACAACAGTAATCACACATAGTCCTTAACAAATAAACCTTAACCATTTGTTAGTGGCTAAGAGGGTGGTTACAGACTCACGCAACCAGCACATGTAAAAGGAACACCCAAGCACGAAAAGAGTGTAAACAACTATGAGTTCACAAAAATTTCCGTAAATGCAAGAATCTGACCCTCATTTTAATCAATTAGTTTTTTCCATTTTAATCAATTTCCGTAAAACTAATATTCGTAATGAATTGACGCTACACTATTAAGCTTAAAAATTCATTGACTCTGATTTTTGCATTGTACATGGTTGACTCAGAGCGACTGATTTGCAAGAAGGTACACAAGTTTCAATTTATTGGTAGGTCATCATCTTCATTCATAATATCTTACTTATAGTAAAATTATATTGTAGCGCTGTGAGTTCGAGTTCCCATGCTCAAATTTTCAAGTGTTAGAGATCAAATTTTAGTCAATTCAAGATCGCAAATAGACTTACAGAAGTCACAAAGTTTGAGAGTTATCCGTTGTGACTATTGACTATTACATAATCGGATTTAGCCTAATTTTATTGCATAGCTCCTCAATGTGAGCAGTCGTCCCCTAACTCTAGCACATTATTAAACAACACATACAAACGTCATAAATAGATTAGTAAGTCATTATGGAAGTTTTTTTTGTTCGTACAATTATCAAAGTGTGTCTTGGAATTGTAGTATTGGCATTGATTTCAACATGGTCATGATGTTGCTAGTTGAGTTGACACTGGTATGATTGTATTTGCATTGATGTCAACAATATGATATCACTCATGTTGGTTTGTGTTGCCATGTGTTGGAATTGATGTTGATTAGATGATGGGATTAATGGAGCTTGATGATAGCATGATGGTCTTGGAGGAGTTTCCATGTGCATTGATAGACATGTCATGATGGTGTGTTGATGTTGAAAGATAGTTTGATGGTACTATAGAGATGTGATAGAGATGGTTCATGGCACACTAGGTGAGTTGTCAAGTAGGTCTTCATTAGGTATTCATGTTTGTTCTTAGGAGGATGACTTCATGTAGTGATGTGATGGCTTGCTAATGTTGCTATAGAGGTGTTTGCAAATATGTGAGAGATGTTTCAACTTGTTGTGATGTTTGTTAGAGAGTGGAGGACTTGTTGGCATCCTACCAACCTTTTTTACTAGCCTTCTAGTTCAATTTGGTAGTGAACCTTGGGAGACATGTTTAATCCACTTGAAAATGTGTCATAGGATATTTCATAGGTTTTGAGGCTAGTAAAAATGCTTCAGAAGATGATCCAATGGATGGCATAGGTCTTGAGCTTAACGATTGATGATTTTCCTCATCCTTAGCAACAGTTACATGGAACCAAACCTGTCAGTGTTACTGAAAGTCTCCATTTGTTGGGAGACAAAATTATGCATGCAAGTGAAACTTTTAGTATATTTTTTCCAGTGTCATACATGTGCGTGAGGGATTTCACGAAATTTTCTCTACATTCCTCGCATTGTTTGGAAGAAAATTCCTATAGGCCTCCAGAATTGTTTGAAAAGGTCAGAAATGTTTTGAAAAGGTATTTCTATGATTTGAATGCATTTAGTGCATAATTAGTGGCCTTAGTGGATTGATTTGGTCCAATTTGTGTGCCTTTGATCCTAGCCCCAAGCTCAATTTCGCCCTACAAGTTTTATATACACGATCTTGGAGTTGGTTGATGGTTGATCGTGAGTATATGTTGAGAGTATGTGTGCAAGATAAGGTTGTATAGACCATTGATGCTTCCGTATATGACTATTAATGACTGAATTGTGAGAACATCTAAAGTATGATTCAAAATAGATCAAAATTGAAGTTGTTGGAGGAGTGATTGTTTGAAGATATTTTGTATGTTGGTGGCATATATTTTTTTGGTGACCTTCACACTTGTTTTTGTAGGAGATTCTATTACATTTGGTCCATAGCCTTAGTGTTGTATGTTGCTAATTGTAGAATGCATCAATTATTTTTGTATGTGAAGGTTTGATATATGTTGGTAACAATTTTATTGTGGCCACTATATTTGTTATTTTGGAGATCTTTTGCTTGTGGTGTTTATACTTGATTTGATGATGAAATCTTGTTGCTTAGAGCAAGTATGCAATGTAGAACCCTTCTTGAGCAGAGCATCTTGGATCTAGTTTGGAAATTGATGAAAAGAGGTTTCAATAGTGGCAAAGGACTAGTTACTTCATGATAGACGAGTAGGGATATCAAAGCTTGACCGTAGTGACCTTTATTAGATGGTAGTTCGTAGATATGTAGAGTGCATAGTCTTCTAAGATGATCAGTAGAATAGATTCTCCTAGCTAGTCGTTGTTGGTATATTGTATATGAGGTCGAGTATCCATGTTAATGGGAGTTAGCAAGCTATGTGAAAGACCAATTGTTTGACTAATAATTCACAGTAGAGCAACAACAACAAGGGTGGTTTCTCTCCTGGAAGGGTTTCCACTAGAAATCTTGTGTCTTATGTGTATGATGTGATTGCATTCATTGATTATTTTTTATATATTTTCTTATGGTTTCAATTATGCTTATCTGATGCATATGCTAAATGAGTTGTTGACAACATATTTTTGATTCAGTAATTGAAGTTTAAATTGATAAAAATCATATATATATCATAGTATTGATTCGCCCACCCACCACCAAGGTATCCAAGGTTTCCAAAAATTAGTATCTGAGTGAGGCTATTGGTTGCAACTTAATTTAGAGGGAAATTTAGAACCAAGGAAACAAGAAGCAGATCGAGCCACAGAAAAACAAGCAGAACTAGCAACACAAAAGAAAATCTCAAGGAGCACCTACATTTAGAATATCCTTTTCTCCTAGAAATGACCATGGAAGCTCCATTAGATTTCAAAGAAAACAAATACATCTCATTCCTTGGATGCATGAGATATAATACTAGAATTATCCCAAGTTTGGGCATATTGCAGAAAATTGCTGGACTAGAATTTACGATCCATACCAGTAGAGATTCCAGTAGTATCAACAACGAAGGAGAATTGCCAACAAGTATTCTTGTGATTTTTATGATTATTACTACTGATGTCACTTGTTTTTCCATAAGGAAATATATTGCAGGTATAACCAATGGAGAATAAGCACATTTCATGCAAGGTTTAGATTTTGCATGAACAAAAGAATAATTGATCATCTTGGCCATGTGGAGTGTTATATTTTCCATAGAGTTGGCTATATTGCAAGAGATTGTTTGTTTCCATGTCACTAAGGGTAGAAGCATCAAAAGTAAAAAAATAACCAAGAAGATATAGTAAAAATATATTGAGGCAATAAAGGAAGCAAGAGAAGGAAGTGAACAAGCATTTGATAAAAGACGAGAAGAAGCAACCAAGACATCGTGGAGGAAGAAGGAGCTTCAACTCTTCCACTAGCGAAGAGCGTTCCCTCCTGCAATCCATGATTATTCATGTATACTTATATAGGACTGCATAATTCATGAGAGGTGAATAACCTCAGGAGGAGTGTATGTTGGATTTTGTAGCAACATATGATGAGTTATTTTCAGCCACATGCACATTCAGGTCCACATGATCAACCTCTCTATTAGAGTTATATTGAGCTCAGAGGGAGCTATGCATGATATAATTTTTTTCCTAGATGACTAGGAATTTTATCATTATTTTGACTCAGTCATTTGTAGCAGATTTATGTGTTTCCATGAGTGAAAAAAAAAACATTTTCTAGCCATGTATATGTTTTTTTTTTCCACTAAAATTGCAAATTTATGTGTTTCCATGACTGAAAAAAAACACATTTTCCAGCCATGTATATGTTTTTGGCTTCCACTAAAATCTGGTTGAAAATATGTGCACCCATGCATAGATTATAATCACTATTCCGAGATGTATTTTGATGACATGTGACATGGACCAACCATGTATAGGCTCTTATATGATTTTTACTAAAACCATTAATTTGTTATTGTATCATCATATGCATTGTTTGAGAGTCCAACCTATAGTTTTTGAGTCATCATGATGATAGGAATGTTTTGGAGATGTCTTTTGAATTCTATTTTGAATTCATGTGTGTGGGAAAAATATTATGTAATTGTCATGACATGTTATGTATTTGATTCATTGGTCCATAGGATATTCTCATAGAAGCAATGTAATTCATTGAAAATATACATAATATGCTCATGGATCCATTTACTTTATTTTATGTATATTTCGTTCACTTAGCCATGATTAATGAGGTCATGTTATGGTCATATGAGAGCATGTATGAGATATTATCTGACTACTACAACCATGTATGTATCAATGAATATGTCACTTGAGTCATGGTCATGCGGAGTCTCAGTGTCCATATGGTGCTTCTATTTCTCAAAGGAAGCATTATTTGTAGTGGAAGTGGTCATTTGAACCCAAAAATTAGTATCTCTACATATTGGAGATGGAATGTGTTTAGGGGGGATTTATTTGTTTGTATTTACATCAGCCATACATTGTTGGCATTATGATACATTTGTACCTATTCATGTTATACCTCATACTAGATTATGAAAGTGGGGTTCTTGGCCTCATCTGATGATAATATTGCTAGCTGATGCTATGTCGGTATGGGTGATATTGTATGTGGTTGCCTCATGTGGATGTTAGTACATTTTATGACGATTTTTCATATGTTTATTATGGTTTTATTTATATTGGTATGATTTTTTTACTTCTATCTGATGTTGTTTGGTATGCTACTATGGATGATAATTGGTAGAGATGTTTCAACTATGTAGAGATGTATTTCTCAAGTATTTTTTATTCAATTCATGCTTCCTATTCATATGGATTTGACCCTTTTCCATTGATGTCAAATGGAGAGATATTTTGGATGGATAGATATGAGCTTTAGAGTTTCAACTTCAGTGGATATCAACCTCCATTGATGTAAGAATGGACATGATGCTATTATTTGAGTTTACATTGGGATGAGTGTGTTGGCATTGATGTCAATAGTATGATTCCACTCATATTAGTTTTTGTTGGCATGTGTTGGCATTGATGTTGATGAGATGATGGCATTGATGGAGCTTGATGGTAGCCTGATGGTATTGGAAAATTTTTCATGTACATTGATAGAAAATTCATGATGGTTTATTGATGCTGAAAGATAGTTCTATGGTGTTGCCACACATAGAGGATTTTGCTACAAATTAATCATATAAATCAACATATGATAGAGATGGTGCATGGCACTCTAACTGAGTTGTCAACTAGGTCTTGATTAGGTATTCATATCTACGCTTATGAGGATAGATTTTTATAGTGATGTGATGGATTGATGATGGCGCTATAAAGCTTCTTGGATATATGTCATAGGTGTTGCATCTCGTTGTGATGTTTGATTGAGAGTGGAGGACTTGTTGGTACTTTTTCCAACCTTGTTTTTTGGACTTCTAGGTCAATTTGGCAGTGACACTTGTCATACGTGTTTGATCCACTTCATGAAGTGTCACAGGATATGTCATAGGTTTGGAGGTTAGTACATATGTTCGAGAAGAGGAACCAAAAGATGGCATAGGTTCTAAGTTGAAGGATTGATGATTTTCCTCATCCTTAACCATAATCACATGGAACCAAACCTATCAGTGTGTTTGAACTACTCCAGTTCTTGGGATACAAGATTATGCATGTGAATGAAGCTTCCATTTGAGTTTTTCTAGTGTCATCCATGTGACTCACAAAATTTATGAGATTGTCTCTGTATTCCTCGCACTGTTCAAAAGGAAACTAGGTAGGAAATTCCTGGAGGCTTCGACAATTGTTTAAAAAGGCCATGAATGTTTTTAAAAGTTCCTCCCATGATTTGAAAATATTTAGTGAAAAATTAGTGACCTTAGTGGATTGATTTAGTCCAATTTGTGCACCATTTATTCTAGCACCAAGCTTAATTTCTCCCTACATGTTTTATATACTTGATGTTGGAGTTGGTTGATGGTTGATTATAAGATGTTGAGAGTATTTGTGTAATACAAGGTTGCATAGAGTGTTGATGTTTTAGACCTATTGTATACCTATATGGCTCAATTTATGAGTGTTAATGACTAAATAGTGAGCAGATCTTAAGCATGATTCAAAGTATATTAGAATTAAAGTTGCTAGAGGAGATATTCTCTAGGGAGATTGTGTATGTTGTTGGTGTCTATTTTGATGGTTGCCTTCACATTTGTTTGTGAAGGAGATGTTATTACTTTTGGTGCATAACCTTAAATTTGTATGTTTCTAATTGTAGTTCGCAACAATTATTTTCAGATGTGGAGGTTTAATATATGTCGGTATTAGTTTTATTATGGCCACTATATTTGATAGTTTGAAGATATTTTTATTGTGGTGTTTACAATTCATTTGATCATTATATCTTGCTGCTGAGAGCATGTATCCATAGTTTAATTCTTGTTGATGAGAGCATCTTCGATTCACTTTGAAAATAGATGAAAGGAGGTCTAAGTAGTGGTACAAGAGAAGTGACTTAATGAGCGAGGAATAGGCATATCAAAGCTTGAACGAAAGGAATAATTTATCAATATAATGGTAGTTGGATAGTCCAATCGGAATTAGGAGAATATCGTTGATCATGGTGGCCTTCAATGGATTGTAGTCCATAGATCCATGAAGAATTGACTCTTCCAAGCTAATTAGTAGAATTGATTCTCTTAGCTAATCAATGTCGGTATATTGTATATGAGGTCGATTCTCCATGTTTATGGGATTAAACAAGATACTAATATAATTTCACTAAACAAGATAATATTACAAATTATTTGACTAATAGAATTTAGAGCAGGAGGAGGAAGGGTGGTTTTTCTCCGAGAAGAATTTCCACCAGAAATAATTTGTCTTATTTGAATGATATGACTGCGTGCATTGTTGATTGTTTATATTTCTTTCAGTTATCTTTATGTAATACACATGTTCAATTAGTTGCGGCTAAATTAAAAAATTTAAATTTAAATTAGTAAAAACGATATATAGATCACACTGATGATTAACACGAAATACTGCTCAAAGGTTTCCCATAGTAAGAGCACCATCACCAGGGCTGCGGTACAACTCTCTCAAGCCATGTAAAACTAACCGAGATGAACTTGTGTGGATACGTATAGTTGGAAGATAAAAGGAAATGATAGGATTGAAAGGGTTCCTTTATGCGTGGATTGAAAGGACTCCTCTTACCACATTAACACCTGGCCTATCCACGGAGAGAAATATAAATAAATATTGGTTTGTTTTCCAAACTTGTTATTGCATCGATCCGATTTATATATTTTTTTTAAATAAAGAATATAAATTACGGAAAGTGTTATTTTTTTTTATTTTACATATCTTTCTTTTGAACAGAGGATATCGCTAAAACACAGAGGATATCGCTAAAACACCTCTCCATGGGCTAATTTATTTTATGTTTTATCTTATTTTATTTTATTGTTTTATTTTTTATATTCTATTATATTTTAATTATTAAAATGTTCTTATTATTTTTATTTAAATATTACGGCAATATATAATTAAGTGTATGTAATTAAAATTACTTTTAGTTGGTTAAGATTTTTTTTAATTAGATTTAGGTAAATTGCCTAAAACTTAGAAGTACCTTTCACAAGTGAAAGCTTGTTGCCTTTATAGACAACCAACAAATAACTTTAGTTTTGTCTAAAACATAGAGTTATCTTTCGCAAGTGAAAGCTTTTCCTCCTTATACACAACCAACAAGTAACTTTAGTTGACTTGGTTTTTTTTAGATAACAATGATGATTCAACCTAGATTCGTGGATATGAGCGAGTGATGAACCTCCTCACTATTTGTTTGACAATTGTGTTATGATAAGATTTTTCCACTATGAAAAAAATAACAAAGTGCATTTAATTATTTATTAGTATAGGTTTAGTTTAACTAGATAGATGAGAAAATATCTTCCACTGTGAAAAAAAATTACTAAGTGTATTTAATTATTCACTAGTATATATTTATTTTAACTAAATGAATGGAAAAATATTTTCACACACAAAATCTTATTAGAATGTGATACTTGAAAAATGAATCTTCATCTAAGTATATAATATTTCTTAAAAAGCAATTTTTTTTAAAGTGCAAAACTTCAAAAAAAGATTGCATGTTTTGATTTTTTTCTATCTTTTTTTTTCATTCATGGTCAAATCATTTTTACTTTATATATATGTATATGTGTGTTTTTTATTATATCTAAATAGGTTATTAAAATTCTCTATTGAATTTTTTTTAAAATTATAAGATCTCTCACACACACTACTTTATCTCTCTCAAGTTGATATCAAAATCTTATCACCAATTGAATTTTTTTTTAATAGCTATGATCAGAGTCAAATATTCTTATAATATTGTTACATGCTATTCTAATATCATAATTAAATCATCAAACTAGCTCAAGTAAGCATGTGATTATTGATATTTGATAATAGTTGTGATTAAAACTTACCAAACATGTATATTATTTATTATTATTATTATTATTATTATTATAGTTGAAATTTTTTTTATTTAGAATAAAATCTACAGATGAACTCAATATTGAGAGATACACATCTCTCTCTAGTGAATGCATTTGTTAGTGCAATAATTATTAAGTGCATGGTAGGTATTCATTCCCATGAAATATTCTAAAATATTATTATTAGTAGTTAGAAAAATAATAACATTTATTTCAAAAATATTTATTTATTTTCTATCCTTTTAATTAAATTGATTAATTATAAATTTGGTTTATGAACGACTTTTACATGAAATGAACTATAGTTTTTTAAACAAGTGGTATTGACAAAAAATGATATTGGGCCATGGTAGTGTAACAAAGATTATTTATAAGCTAAGAATCTTACTGCATGTATATCTCTAATATTAATAAATTTTAAAATTAATATTAATAATAATAATAAATGCTACATAAAAACTTAGTCCCAAGCTAAAAAAAACTAAATATAACTCAGAGCTTAAATAGTTTTTCTTTGAATTCCCTTTTTTTAATTATCTTTATTCATTATATTTGGCAATCTAATAATATATATATATATATATATAAACTTGATAAAAAAATCCCTCTAGTAATGAATGAACTAGCAAATTGTGGATAACTCTTATAATCTACATAAATTTTAGCCAATATAAAATAGAGCTTTTATAAATGTTAAACAAATTCTAAAATATTCTCAAATAAAACCTAAAATATCATCAAAATCCTTACATATTTATAATAAATATAAAATTTAAACTCTTATTATAAAAAAATTATTGATGTTCATAAATATTCCTGTGTTTGTATCATGCTTTTTTTAAAATGGCTTGAAATTTTTTCTTTTGGTGCTATAACCATTCTTAAAATTTTATTTTTTTTTAAATAAAAAATAAAGAGAGAGAGTAATTAGAAGTAACACGATGCCTAACTATTGGTTAGCTTAGTATCACTTACTAGATAAAAGTCTTATCAAATATGACATGTACGTGGCTAAATAAAATGTGAATGGTATACACTTTGGATGGCCTTCGATCCGAATTATATTATCACCTGCAGAAAATATCCCAATTTCTTTTTTGAGTGAACAAGCCAATATCTACGCACCTGGTGGAGCTGCATACACTAGTTCAATTACTTTTGTTGAGTGAGGCTGCAAAAGTGGTTGAATCAAACTGCTATTATTTAAATGTAAACCAAAAAAAAAAACTAAAAGAAAAATCTTGTCATTGCTAAAATGACATTTTGTATTTGAGAAATGGTAGGAATTTTCTTATACATATTACAAATACAAAGCACATTCTTTAAATATATATATATATATATATATATATACACGATTGCTAAGATGACATTTTGTTTTTAAGAAATGATAGGAATTTTCTTTTATACCTCTCAAATACAAAGCGCATTCTTTTAAACAAAAATAAAAATTCTTTGTCGTCTCAAAGACATTCAATGATATTATTCATAAAATGGACATTTAAACTAGAATACTCAGCCCACAAGCGATCAAAAACTCCAAGTTTTTCAAGAAAATATACCATCTAGTGAAAATAAAATTTAGTGTTCCTCTCAATGCTCGACACAAATCTTGAATGGAATAAAGCCAGAAACCGCTGGATAATTAAGTATGGCATTGAAGAAATTATAAATAAATATGACATTAATGAAAAGAGAAAGGCAAAGGGAAAATGGATTAAATTGATTAGGGTACCTGGGGACCGAAATAGATACCAAAGAGTTTAATGCATATTGTATTTAGTGTCTCGAAGATGATAGAGCTTTAATTTTCTCTTCCACAATTCATTGACAGTTGTAGCACTCAGCATAGATGATGGAAAAAAAAAAGAAATGGAAAGTCTAGAAGTAGAGCACCTAGTGGGTTCCAGTTACACAGAATCTACAATTTTAGTTATTCTAATCGACACGAGTAGGATACATATCACCTAAACCATTTTAGATGATCTTTTTTATATCGCACTAATCACCTGCACAACCGATAGTTATCTTGATCGATATGGGAGATGAGATGCAGGCTTGAGGCTCATTAACAAAATAGTTATGAGCATTTACTTCACCCAGTTAAAAGAAAGAAGCCCAAGTCAGTCACAGGTTATTTAACAAAGCACTTACAAGTATTAAAAGCTAAGAAATTTCGCTTTAATTGGAGTAGTGACACAAGCAGTGTTGGTAAGTGTTCCAAGATTTTGAAAAATCATTGTGATAATTGTTTTTTTTTTAAGGTTAAATGTTTAAAACATTAGTGAATGATATGTATTAATGGTAATGGATTTTAAAAATCATTGTAACAAATCAGAGAATGCATTAATTGTAATTATTTAAAAAAATTTTGCAAAATATTAGTTAAATGCATTAATGGTAACTATTTCTAAAAGTTATTGCAAGAAATTAGTGATAGTCATCTATATGCGGACCTTTTAGAGATTGCAGAGTTTATCAGTAAGATTGGGATATATGAAGTTAAGGCTAAAATAAGACATCAAAATTCTTGTCCAATAATATATTTACAACATAATTTTTTAAATTATAATAAAAAAATAAGTTATTTATTTCTAAAATTTAACATTAAGTTTTGTATAAGTCAAAATTAAACAAATAGAAATTTAATTTCAAATAGATTGCTAGGGTATTGCCTAAAAAGATTTATTAATAAAGATGAATTTAGGGTTGCCTAAATTTCAACCTATTAAATTATCTCTAAATATTCATAACTAAATTTAGTTATTTATAAATATCTATATATATATGGAATATTTTATTGAGTTTGTATTGAAAATGTTTCAAAATATTAAAAAATATAAAATATACATATAAGTTGATATAAAGTGAAAGATAAATTTTAAATTTTAAATTTTAGCACTTCTCTTTACAGTCAAGCTTTACGGATTTAAAGAAAAAATAAAGGAATAAAAAATATCTTGTAATAATTATTTTAATATATATTAAATAAATTTGATTGAAAAGATATATATTTATGAATCTATGGCCTTGTAAGAAAAAACACATGCTATTAACCATTAATGCCACAAAATAATGTTATTAATAAGAAGAATAACTTTATATTATTATATAATAATAAATTATAACTTAATAAATTTCATATAAAAAAATTTTTAATTTATTTTAATAACTTAAAAAAATTATTTAAATTATAATATTAATATATATAAATTATTTAATATTAAAATAAATAGTTAAAAAATTATAATAGTTTCAGTTAGTAATTTATATGGCAAATCTTAACCAATATCCTAAAAATTGGGTATCTACGTATATACCTAAAAGAAAAACTCAATCTGGACGGTTTGGTTTTATCAATTCCCTTACCCAAAAGATCTTCCATTACATCTTGCCATTTTCCTTGCCCTGTGAAAACAAGCCAGTTGTTCGCTCCTGATCCATATCCTCAGTGTAAATCGGAAGTTGGTGGGCTTCCATCTAAACAAACTACATATAATTTACACACATAAATAAACTAACCAGCTCCTTTGGCTACCGACTTCTCTAAAATAGTGATGTTCCTACATACTATTAAATTGGACGAATCACCAAGAACACTCTTTTCCTAAAAAAAAAATCCACTCTCTATGATTTGCATCCACTCTCAGTATCATTATCATGACAAATACTATTACCCAAAGAAATTGCATATTTGATGGATCCCTTAATTTCAATTCCTTTGCTCACAATCGTGGATAGCCAATTATATCACAGTCAATTTATACATAACAAATATAATGAAATAGTGGTAATTAAACTGCTGGGGGAATTCAGTACTAAAGAATTTTATACAGGATTTTAAAATGCTTCGGGGATATAATATAACTTCAGCGCACCATAAATGCTTAAACCATGATGGATTTAGTCACTGTATAAGTTTATGGCAACAAACCGTGCTGACATTTTAATAAAGAAACAATAGAAAATTAAGAAATATAAGATAAATCATTACATGAGGTTGATATCTTTCTCTAACAGTTTTTTTTTCCAGAAAGAAAAAATCTTTCTTTAATAGTTACTGTACCATTTCTTGCCATCAAACAGTGATGGCATTTTAAACACAGAAACGATCGGGAATTTGACATCTTATACACAGAAACGATAGAGAAGTGAAAATATAAGATAATGTGTTACATTGTGTTAATATCGTTTTTGAATAGTATCATAATTTATTTGTCAAATTAGTACACAGGAAAAGGAAAATTATTATTGACATTATTTGTGAATATAGAATGACACAATCAAATTCCTATAATCGCTATTATCTGGTAAACCAAAAAAAACTTATATATTTGCTAAAATGACATTTTGTATTTTAGAAACGATAAGAACTTGCTCAAACATATTTCAAATGCAAAATATATATATATATATATATATATATATATATATATATATATATAGCTAAAAGTTGTTTTCGCTGTCTCCATGACATTCAATGGTATTATTCCTAAAAGGGAGGTTCCAACCAAAATACTAAGCCCACAAGTTATCAAAAAATTACAATGGTTTCTCAAGAAAATACCCAATCTACTGAAATTTGTTTCCAATATTCCTCCTAATGTTCTCATAAAACATGCATAACATGCATGGTAGACAACAAGAAACTGCTGTGTAATTAAGTATGCAATTGAAAACACTGTAAATAAATATGAAATTGTTGAACAGAAAAAAAAAAGAGAAAAATGGATTAAATGGATTGGAGTACCCGGTGATCGAAGAAGATACGAAAGATTTTAATGCTTGTTGTTTTTAGTGCTTCAAAAAATGCATAGATTTAATTTTCTTTTCCAGGTTTTGTCTACACATTTAGGATTGAACAAAGATGATGGAAAAAACGAATAGAAATTCAAGATTTTAATGTTTCTTGTATTTAATTGCATAGATTTAATTTTCTTTTCCACCTTTTGTCTACACTAGTAGCATTGAACATAGATGATGGGGTAAGAAAAAAATAAGGAATGGAAATTCTAGAGGTGGAATAGCGAGTGTGTTTGAATTAAATGACACCAACAATCGTAGTTGATCAGCAAGAGAGTGAGACGTGTTTCCTCAACGTTTCAGACGATCTTTTTGGTATTACACGATTCACATGCACGAAGCATAGTTAGGTTGATCGTTATGGGAGATGAGATGGAAGATTGAGCCACATAACTGGTTAGTTACTAGTATTTACTTATTCGTTTTTAAGAAAAATTAGAGTCGCCCACTCATGGGTTATTTAACAAACCACTGAAGAGTCAATTAACAATGAACTGACGTTTCTCAAAAGTTACTATATTAGGATTAAATCAGGAGTGGTGGTTATTTAACAAAGCACCGAAGAGTCAATTAACAATGAACTGACATGTCTCAAAAGTTACTAAATTAGGATTAAATTAGGAGTGGTGACACGACTGATGTAAATTCGCATTAAATTAGGATTGGTAACAGGAGTGATGTTAGCAGGTTCTAATCTATTTTGAAAAATCAGTGTGATTTTAAGGTTGATTCTGAAAACATTAATTAATGGTACATATTAATTCTAATAGTTTCTATAAATATTTGCGAGAAGTGTATTAATTTTAATCCACTTCTAAACGTCATCCCAAAAAATTAGTGAAATATGTATTGGTTGTAACTATTTATAGAAACTATTGCAAAAGATAAATGACACATGGTTACTTATATGAGTTACTAGAGTTTATCTGTGAGATGACGAAATATGGCATTAAGGTGAAAATATCTTATTCAGTTCAAAAATTTAACAATAGGTTTTGTATAATTTAAAGTTAATATAATAACATTCAAACTATTCTTATAATTTTGGCTGGGGAGAGATAAAATATGATGTTTGAATTAATAAATAAAAAACTCACTAGTAATCTCTACTAAATAGAGTCTGAACAAGGAGAGTCTTTCTCTGTATAATGCTCTACAATCTTGGTACAACTCAATCAATATATAGCATACATGGATATAGGGAAGTTAGAACCATACCCTAAGAAATAGAAACTAATTCCTATCCTAAGGTTTCATGAACCAACTCTCACTAATTAAGGATTCTCCATTATCTTTCAACACCCCCCCTTAATGGAGAAGGGGTTCACAAATATGCCTAACATCTCCTTAAACATTTCAAACTTAATTTTTCCAAGAGTCTTAGTGAAAATGTTAGCAACATTATCACGTGTTTTACAATATACAATATGGATTTATTTAGATTGAAATTTCTCCCTTACAAAGTGGAATTGTGTATCAATGTGTTTAGTGTTCTTTTGAAACACCAGATTATTAGCAAGTTTGATTGAGCTTTGGTTATCACATCTGATAATTTTTGCATCTTTTTGTTCTTCCCCAACATCCTAGAGAAGTCTCCACAACCAAACTGCCTCACATGTTGCTGTGCATATAACTTGATACTCTGCTTCCACTGAATACAAGGAAATTGTGTTCTGTTTCTTACTACTCCATGTAATCACCGCGCATCCAATGTTGAATGCATAGCTTGTTATGGATCTTCGTTCATCTACATTTCCAGCCTAGTAAAAATTTGTCAAAACCTGTCAATCTAACATCAGAAGAATCAATATACATAATACGATAATCTATAGTTCCTTGTAGATACCCTAGAATGCCTTTTGCTACATTCCAGTGAATCTCAAGTCGTTTGGACATGAATTGACTTCGAACACTAGCTGCATAAGCCAAATTTGGTCTAGTAGTGGTTAAGTAGATTAAACTCCCAACCAAAAATCGATAAAGTGTCGCATTTGCCTCTTTAGAACCATCGTCACTCTGCAATTTATTGTTCTGTTATAATGGTACTGCTGCAGCCTTACACTAATCCATCTTGAATCTTTCTAGTAGAACTCTAACATACTTACCCTAGGACATAAAGGTATTTCTTGAATCTCTCAAGATCTCAAGACCGAAACAATATCTTAGTTCACCAAGGTCTTTCATTTCGAACATTTGTGATATTTGTTGCTTGATATCTTTGATTTGATCAACAACATCAACTGTAATAATTAGATTATCTACATACAATGAAATCAACACTATGCACCCCTTTTCATCTTTCACAGTATACATATTAGGGTTGTTTCTACTTCTATTGTAACTGTGTTGTAGAAAAAATAAATCTATCTTTTCATACCATGACCTAGGTGCTTGTTTCAGTCCATATAGAGCTTTATTTAATCTGCAGACTAAATGTTCTTTCCCTTTCTAGACAAACTCCTCAGGTTTCTCTAAGTAAACCTCCTCTCTCAACTCCCCATTTAAAAATACAGATTTGACATCTAGTTGGTGAATCATCTAGTGTTTTCTAGTAGCTAAAGCAATCATCATTCTGATAGTGTTTAGTTTAACTACGGGGGCAAAGGTTTCCTTATCATCAATACCTTTTTTTATGAACACCCCTTTGCTACCAATATATGTTTTAATTTATCTATGGTTCCATCTGCATTAATCCTAGGTTTATCCAACCATTTACATCCTACGGTTTGTTTCCCTTTAGGTAGTTCAACCAACTCCCAAGTGTTGTTTTTGAGAATAGATTCATATTCCTGTTCCATAGCTTATTTCCATTCACTACATTTATTTGATTCTCTATAACTAGAAGGTTCAATAACATTCATCATACTGGCTATAAAGACATTTTCCCTATATCTATCAAGCAATTGAATCTTCCTACCTGATCTTCTGAGCGTTGGTGTAGCTTCCAACCTGTTTTGAATTTCCTTTGAAGGAATCAGCTCGATTGTTGTATCTGAACTTTCTTCTTCTGCCTTTTTCTACTTCTCATGGATGTTACCTATTTTGTCCCTTCCTTCCACCACAAAAATAATGTCCTGGTCTCATTGCTTTTATCAGATTCATCATAAACCTGCTCATGGAACATGGCATATCTACTAACAAAAATCTTTTCAGGAGGGATTAAACAATCTATCAGCTTTAAATTGTGAACAATACCCTACAAAGGTACATATAATGGCTTTTTAATCTAGTTCTCTTTTGTTTTCCTTTGGAATGTGGGCAAATGCCTTAGACCCAAATACTCTCAAATGTTTTACTGCATTTTTGAATCCATATAATTCTTCATAAGGAGTTTTAAACTCGAGAATTTTTGTACGACTCCTATTTTTCAAATAAATTACAGTATTCAATGCTTCAGCCCAAAATCCATTCGAATGATCCTTACCTTTCAAAATTCTCCTAGCACACTCCACTAATGTTCTGTTATTTCTTTTCGCTACTCCATTCTTCTTAGGAGTATGGGTTACTGTGAATTTTGTAATATTCATCCTTCTTTTATTCTCCCCCTTGATTGGAGCGAAGAATTTTTATGTGCTTCTTAGTTTACTTTTCTATCATATATCTTGACTTCTTAAAGTATTCAAATGTGTGACTTTTCTTACTTATAAAATATACCCAACAAAAATCTGTGCAGTCATAAAAAAATAGTGGAGAATACAGTGCACGTCTTAATGAATTTGTTTGCATAGGTACACATATGTCGATGTGCACTAATTCAAGTATATCTCTCTCTTTTATTTTATAATTGAACATGGAGCTATTTTCTATGCATATTTCCTTACACACAAGAATCACAGTAATTATGCACTTGTTTTAAAATAGGAAGACCTCTTACCATTTCCTTTTTCTGACATACGAGAAAATCGTTGAAGTTGATGTGACCAAGTCTCTTGTGCCATAACTCTTTTGTAGTCAAACTTGATGCTGTGACAGATCGACCTGGTGTTATCCTCACATTCAATTTGTACATACCTCCTGTTTGAATTGCTGAAACAATAGTCTTCATACCATCCAACAAATCTTTAATATAACAATTAGATTTAAGGAATTCTACCTTGAGATTTTGATTTGTAATCATGGATACAGAAATCAAATTTTTTGTGACTTCGGTTACATACATTAAATTATGGATATGTCTGGTATTACCATCAGGAAAAATAACAGGAATGTTCCCACACCCTTCGATCTGATGACTTATATCATCAGCAAGGTATATTTGTGCTTCGTTGTTGGTTTTCTTTAAATATTCCAACCATTTTTTGTCCCCTATCATATGTGTGGGTGCTTCCAAATCCACATACCAAATGTCTTCTTCGACGTTTTCATCAAAGTCTGCCATGAACAATCTTAAGTCCTGAACATGGTCATCATCCATGAAACGACCTACATGTCTTTTATTTCTTTGTTGTTCTTCATCAAATTTCTTTTTCCTGCAGTCCTTAGTCATATGACCAATTTTTCCGCAATAAAAACAATTTACTATAGATTCATTTCTATTCAAATACATACCTTGAGCTTGATACAGTCTTTTCTGTGGATTTCCTCCATTTTGCTGCAATGGGTTTCCTTTTTTTTTGAATAATTTCTTCTTTTCCATTAACACAAGATTTGAACTCTAGGGTTTTAGAGTTAATCTTATTTTTTATTCTTACATTAATATTCCTTTCAGTTCTTAAAACTTTTGGATTTTCTCTCTCGAACTTATCCCAGTGATGAACAATTGGTAATCATGAGTCATACAATTCATGTTAATCATGACGAAATATGCATCTGGCACTATTGCACTCAAATTTTCGAATTTGTTCTTCAGATCTTTGATCCATCATATGAAAGAAAAAATTGTTTCATTCTCCTCCATATTTATGGATAGAATCTTGCTCTGCATGAATAGAAGACGATTTCCGTTCCTGATCCCATAAAAATCCTTCAATATTGTCCAAATTTCTCTTGTTGACTTGAATTCTTTGATATGTGGTATGATGCAGTATTTCACCGACATCTTTAGAAACATATTTTCTCTACCTTCTCTCTTCTCCCAGTCTGGAATGGTCCTTGCTCCCACTGCTGGCTTTAGCTCATCCCCATTTGCAATCATCCAAGCACTATGTCCTTATAACAAAGTCTGCATTTTAAACATCCAATTAGATTAATTGGAACCATCGAGCTTGTTTCTCTCATTGAATTATTCTTAAATTATTTGAATATTCATCTTGACAATTGAAAAAAAAAATGAGTAATTGACAGGAAGAAAAAAAACAATGATGGATCTACCCCAGATATTTATGGAAAGCAATATCATGATACAGATCTACCTGATCTGTGATCAACGTAAAAGGTTGTTTTTCATGATGTGCGACACGCTCTCGACTCCTTTACACCAGTAAGATCTGCTTTAGATCTCTTCCTTCATTGATGAACTTTCACCAGATCTCATCCTTCATCAGTGCTACCCACTAGCTCAGATCTATTTCATATCTCATTGGCGCACTTACTAACTCAATTTCCACGGCTATCACACTAGAAATAAAACACATTAAGTATTTCCTCTCTCAGCACCTCTCTTATGCTTAAACTTGCATTGTCGCCGAGACTGTTCCTACATGAACTACAACGGTCGGTGTGACTGTTCCTCAATAACCCACACTGATCTGATCAATTACCTAAAACAAAATTCTCTCAGTCATCAGGGGCTTCTCCTCTGCCACCTGGGTACTCGTAGGGATCACAGCACTCTAACTATGATTCAACCCTGGAGCTCTGATACCATGATAAAATATGATGTTTGAATTAATAAATGAAAATTCACTCGTCAACTCTACGAAAAAGAGTCTAAACCAGGCGAGTTTGGCTCTATAGAATGCTCTACAATCTCAATACAACTTAATCAATATATAACATACATGGATATGGGGAAGTTAGAACCATACCCTAATAAATATAAACTAATTCCTATCCTAAGGTTTTGTGAACCAACTCTCACTAATTAAGGATTCTTCGTTATCTTTCAATAGGAATGGAATAATAATCTCAAATGGGGTGGTTCGTTGGAAAAAGAAGAAGGGATATTTTTCCACCATCCATCCAAACAGTGTTTATGGGGAAAGTGGTAATCATCCCGAGAGAATTAAATGTTGGATTTGATAATTAAATCTCTCCTTAGGAGAGCTGTACACACCATATTTTATTCTGAGACAATGTCCAATAGACATATGACAATGTATATGTGATGCCAGGATGGTACTAACCCCATGTGGGAATCAAATTTCATCTGTTTCTTTATAAACATGGCTCTTCTTGTGTTATATTATATTATTGATAGTGTTTACCACCTTACTATATGGTATGTGTCCCCATATCTTTTTTGGAGCTCCTCCATGAAGTCCTCTAGCCGACTCAGCTTGGTGAAGCTTCATCGAGCTCTATCAGTGGATATTGGAATCTCATTAGAATTTTCCTATGGTTACAATGTTGCTCTTGTAATTTCCATATAGATATATGGCTTGCAAGCCCATGCTTACTATTTCAATTTCTAAGTTCAATATTTCAACACATAAGTTGTAGTGCTTAATTGGCACCAGGAAATAGTACCTCACTCGTCTCCTCCCTTTATGCCATTGTTTCCCCGACAGTGTCTACTAGCTCATTGTCCTCTCATATAGAATTGATTTCTCTTTCATTTACTATTCTTAGGAAAAAAAAAATTTTCTTTTACTGACTCTCAGAGCTCTCCATGCCTCTAAATTTCTTTCATCCCTCTAACTTCTACAAGTTTTCTGTCCTAGTCTTGTTCCCCTCTTCCAACAATGGATTAAAACCTTGTAATTCCCAAGCTAACCAATTAGTTCAGAATCCTTGTGAGTCTCTATAACATTCTTACTCCCCTGTGGGTAGTTAGTTGCTCCTCTTCTTCCATTTTATGGCTTCACTCTAATACCATGGTTTCATGTCCTCTTCTTGTATCTCTATGCCTATGTCTTCTGTAGTCAACATCCATTTTTCTACTCTACCCTCTCTCTATCACTCTTTTTTTGGTTGGTTTTCCATCATGCCCTGTTAGTGCATATGCATCCTTAGAGTGGCCACATATTATTCCTCTAAGGGACATACACATGCTCCCCACAAGCTTCATAAGGCTACTAAAAAATTTTTGGACCTCAAATCAAAGAAAATTCATTAGGCTATGACCATCCTAGAAAGGGAAGGGACTTCCCATTGAAAAAAAAATTTCTACTCTAAATTTTAACTGTATATATTTTATTAGGTCTCTAATGTGGGGTACAATCATGGCAGTTTCAACCAATAGATCCATACCCTTGATTTGTACTAGTATCAAGAGTTCCTCCTTAAAAGAATATTGCTGGATAACACTAATCATAGGGTTGAAATTCTACACACCCTAGAGCACTTTCAGAATCATCTACAAGATAATGATCAACATCTCAACTTCACGGATCACCATCTCGGCATTCCTCCACTAGCTTCTAGCACCATTGATAGCACGAATGCTCCAATTCAAGTGATTGTTCCAAATTTTTATTCTTAGTAGGGATAATTTTAAGGATGGAAATTTAGCTTGAAATTTATAAATCTTATTAAAATAAATATTCCGAGAAATCACATGAGAAATTTTAGAACCGACGCATTTTGAACTACTGAATAAACTACATTTACTAGTTCGAAACGTGTTGGTTCTAAAATTTCTCATGTGATTTCCCAGAATATTTATTTAAATATGATATGGATCACAGAAGTTTACACTCTCAAATAATATCTTTACAAATCTTGGCGAATATTAGCCCACCTGTGAATATTAGCCCCTAAAATTTTCCTTCATTCTTAGACTTTTTAACTAAGATCTTGCACATTTTGTTTCAAAATCTTATAGTCTTATATGCTAGTTTCTATGTTTTTTATATGTCATCTTTACTCAGTTTTTAAAAAGAATGAGATCGATAGTGCTTTAGAGAAGATTGTAATTTTGGAACTAGTAAGGTATCTGTAATGAAATAATGGTCTCACATCATTATATTATCCATGTAAATATCAATTTGGATGACAATAAATCTTTTAGCCCACAAAAAGATAAAAACTACTACTAATAATAATAATTTAAAATAAAGTTATAATTTAGTTAATTTGATGATTTTTAATTTTTTCCTCAATGTGATATGTATCATGGAAATTTATTTTATACTTATTATGGGTTGATGAAAATGGAAATTACCAACCATTTAATTTATATATATTTCCTAGTTAAATTTTATATTATTTTTCATTTTCAAAATACTAGTGCAACTATATTAATTAAATTGTTTTAATTATTGATAGGAACCAAAATACTTACCTGGATGATACATATTAAATTCACGAACTTAAATTTTTTATAAAAAATAATTAAATTATAAATTTATTTTAAATCATTATTATTATTGATTATAAAATGAAATTTTATGAGAGAAATATATATACATTAAAAAAAATGTGTAACATAAAACTTTTGTAAATAGATTTTCCTGTGCTTTACCATGGAGATTATTAGCCTAGAAACATGACTTGTAACAATACCATGGGCCAATTAGTCAATTACTAATTCCACATGCCCAAAAATCATATCTCAAGTTCATATGAATAATTTTTTAATTAATCAATTTAATTAAAATGGAAAAATAGAATATGTATACAAAACTTAAGAAGATAATATATTAATTAGAATTATTTAACATTTTATTCCTATGCAAAAATAAAGAGTCATAATATTCTTTGATAAATTAATAAATTTAACCATGACTTCCCTATAAGTCACCCATTCCAGAACTCAACTGTGTAGTTTTTGCCACAATCAAGCCCACTTAGCTTGTTATCCCATTTGCAAAACCTTAGCAAGTATTTGCCTCATGAACCATTCAAGTAGAGCTCCCTTTACTCTTTGTATTTTAGGCATAAGGGGTTTTCACAGTGCATTATATTAGATATCATATTTGGGATTCAACTATGTCCTATGTAACTAATTTCTCATGATTTCTCATTAACATTAATATTGTTATATTAACAGTAATAAAATTACTATGATTATGATGTTTTAATATTAATTAAGATGGTATTGTAATGACAGGCCCTCCCACAACCCATACTCCACGCTTTCCCCATGTCACGACAAATTAATGGTACCTTGCCTCCAAAGGACTGTGGGAAAGGACCCTTAAAATATCTTATGTTTCAACTCTTGAGCGAGGCTTGTATGACCAGCCATGCTACTTCTCTTGTGCACCCTATTGGAATTCTAATTGCTCTCTCGATTCCTCCTCCTCATGTTCCATCGATCTGCCATGAATTTTAATTATCATTTGATTTCATGAATATGGGTTCCGCCTCCTTCCCCACTAGATTCACTAGATTCCCCCCCTTCCGTGATGATTTCTTAAGGTGGAGATGGAATTTACCCTAGCGTACCATTGGTATAACTCACCTAACATTAGATTTTGATTAATTTTTTCCACAGTGGGCTCTTGTAACCTCCAAATGAGCCCCATCATAGTCTTAGTGAAAACTTGTTGTCTGTTATAGCCATGGTCCAATAGTGAGCTCAGTTTTGGCATTCAGGCAATCATATGATCATATATAGTTTTATAGTAAATGCGTATTTATTTTGGCAAATGCATAATTTGTTAATAAAATGTAATTTTAAATTCAATGAGAAAATAGTTAAAGTGTAATATTTTTATTAAATCTATACATTATATTACGTTTCAAAAGGCCAAATAAACTTAAAATGTTTAATCCGCTTACGAAGGTATACATACTCTACTCTTTTTGGTCTTGAATCTGCGACCTGTGATGTCTTAAGATGAAACACATGCTCTTAACCATTAGGCCTAGTCAAGCTATTAATAATAATATTATGAATTATTAATTATTATAAATTAATAATTATTATTAATTCTAATGGTATTAATACTATTTTTATTGTAATAGTTATTTTTGTAAAATTATTTCTATTATTATATATTTATCAATGATATATACAAATGAACCTTTGAATTGATATCAACCACATTAATATTTTTAATGTGATTGTGCTAGTTAATAAATATATACATTATATTATATTTTAAAAAAGAGAAACAAATTTATTTAATTATATTATTACATTAAGTTCTTTTTGAAATCATTTAATTAAATTGTTATTTATTTTAGATTTCTAAATTTTTCTTTTCAAATATAATTTAAATATATTAATATTTGATTTAAAAATACTAAATTTAAATTTCAAAAATACGAAATTAAATAATGTAATTGACAAAAAAATTTAACACCGAAAATGTTGTAAAACACATCAAACACTAAGGTATTTACGTAGTGAAATTTTAACAGCGTATGATATCTATGACATTATTCAACGTGTATTGATTATGATATAATTATTTTCTAAATTTTAAATTATTAATATACAAATATATATAAGTAATATAATTTATCATATTTTATATATTTATTTTTTTCCAGTCAACGATTTAATAAATGAAGAAAAAATTATATTTACAGCATCGAGTACTAATGTATTTACATAGTGAAATTTTAATAGCTTATGATATCTTTTACGTTATATATATATATATTTATTTTTCGAAAAAAAAAGTTTATATGGTGATGGGCATAACATAAAAAAAAATATGGCCTCAATCCCACCGGATTTATACGCCAACAAATAAAAATATAAAATACACATGGTGACCTCATCGTTAAACTAAATATATAGTGGATTCATCCTCAAGCATCCATATTACTCCGATCCGGGTTATCACGCCAACCACCTTCATGGTGTTGAAATGTTTCATTAATATGAGGCTTAATATGTTCTACTCTTTAATTTATACTCTTTAAGTTATCCAACCACTCAAGAAGCTATTTCTGACTTCTGTGAAGGGAAAGTAGTTGGTTTAAAATATGTCACTGGTTGTGTTGTATATTATTCAGAAAATGGTAACTTAATTGCGGTCATTGTGTTAGTATCTAGTGAGTTGTTCAACTACTATTGTCTAGTACAAGATTTACTCCTTAGGAGAATTGAAAGGTGGGAGTAAGTCGACAAATTCTGTGGAAATAGCTTGTTTCCAGCTCTATCTCCAACTATTCTTTGTCATCTTACTGTGCCACATGATGCACAATTTTCTACCTACAACCCTCTTTCTAAACCCAACCTTTTTGGTGAAGAACATGTTAGAAAAATAGAGAGAGTATATTTTGACACACACATATCTCTTGATACCTTGATTCATGACAACAATTACAAATATACAGGACATATATCACACACTTTGATGAATCTAGATCCTAAGAAAGTGGATCTATGACTCAAAAATGATACAACTACAACTCAGATATAGGTAAAAAAAACTTCTATATTGACACCTCGAGACTCGTAATGACAACTTAAGAATTACTTTGAACACCCTCCCTTAATGGTTACACGAAAAATATAGAAACACACATTACAACAATAAATGAATCTCTATCAAACTTGTCTTCATCAACACCCACATCGGCTCTCCAATCTCTCAAACACTACTCTTATACTACCAAATATTTGAGCGGTCACTTGACCTCCATTTAAAATGTAAGCGCCTTTGAGCATTGTTGATGAACTTTTCAAGATCAACAATATTGACACCTTGGATTTTCGGGGCTTTCACAATAAGAGTCGTCAAGTAATGAACCATCCTATGCACCAACCACCATCTATCATATATTTCACTTTCAACTATCTGTCAATTTCTAGAATGGAGGTCTGGATAATGAATGTGTTCAAAATTTTATCAAACAACTTGACCTTCCTAACACAAGGATTGATGTTTTTGACACCGTACCTCCAGTTTGAGAACAACAAACCCTTTTTTAAAACCACAATTGAAAGAAATAAAAAAATACTTAACAAAGACATCTCACAAGTAAAAACATAATAATCATCAAACTATGAGTTATCATCTAGGCATAGAAAAGTCACCACATCCCTCCTTAGCACAAATCAAATGTTGTTCATCTGGTTCAATATTTATCTTTGAGTTTTCTCGTCTTCACAAAGAATTTGTTAGAGTGGTCAATTCCAACAAAATTGGAATCACATATTGGACCACACTCAATATTTTTAAAATGGAAACTCCAAAATTTGAGATTCGAACAAGATTGCAATAGAAACATCTAATGCAGACATCTCTTCCCCAAAGAAGAAAAAAATTGAGATCTTCCTCCAATTTTAATAATTTTCATATATATCACTCGCCACTTGAAACTCCTCCACACTAGATCTCAAATCCATATCTCAAATCCAAATTCATGTAGTAATATGTGTAGTTTGGGGACATGATTTTGCATATTTATAATATGGAAGTGAACAAAATTGTGACAAAACCATTCATGCATGAAGTTAACTCCTTCACAAGTTTCAGGTAGATAAAAAAAAAAAAAAAAATTACATATACCAAGATGATGGAAGGATATGATGATGCTTGAAGCAGTTCTAAACAACAAACAAATCTATATACCCAAGATCATAAAAAAATCACACATTGAAAATAAACTCTCACACATTTATACTAATATGCAAATAATCAATAACACTCAAAATCCCTCACATATTCCAGACCCTTCCTTGAGGGATTGAAGCCAGTACCAGCTCTGATATTATGTTAGAAGAATAGAGAGGATACATTATGACACACACAAATCACTTGATATATTTATTCATCACAATAGTCACAAATATATAAGAATAGGTCACAAACTATCATGAATCTAGATCCTAAGAATGTGGATCTATGACTTAGAAATAATACAACTACAACTCAAACATAGGGAACAACAACTTGTAGATTGACACCTCGGACTCACAATGAGAACTTGTAGATCACACCATACACATGGAAGCATTACTTCCAATAGAATAAACCTACTTTATTTCAATTAATTTACAATAACTCCCATATTATCAAATATTTGTATATCGAATAATTTTGGCTACAATAATTTAACTAATATTTTCCTTAGCATTTTATGTTAGATGTTTTTTTAAAATAATACATAATTTTATCATGAAATGTATGTTTTCCTTTTAAAAAAATTATACTCATCATTTCTTTCTTTTTAAATTTTTGATAAAAAATAATAAAAAATATAATTTTTTAATTATAAGTATAATTATATTTATAATTTTAGTTTTCTTTTTAAATTTTTGATATAAAATAATAAAAGATATATTTTTTTAATTATAAATATAATTATATTTATAATTTTAGTTTCAAATATATTAGTATAATTTATATTACTATAAAATTAAACAAATAAAATTAAAAAAATGTATAACATATAAATTTTAAGATAAATGAAAATTTATTTTTTTATACCTTTCATATTCTTAAAATTAAACATACTTAAAAATTAAAAAATATACGGTTTTAATTTAAAATTATCATTATTAATTATATAAAAATACTACATAATATGTATAAAACCATGCAACCATCTTAATTTTTGAAGAAGATTCTTACAAATTCACAATATAATAGCTTATAACCAAAAAAATCATAAATCATATTAATATGGTAAATGCTCGTATGGCATTTGTTTTAATGAAAAAATCAAATTAAAAATTCATTTATAATTACTTTTGATTCAAATCTCAACTTTTATTAACCTTTGTTACATATCTTTAATTTTTGAAATAAATCCCAATAATTGTTATCATTATCCTCTAGCTTATAATTATCATTCAAAACAAAAATAAAAATGAAAATGAAAAAAAAATATGTTACAATTTTATAAATATAAAACTTGACTTTCTTTAAAGTAAATTTAATACCACAGTTATTTTTTTACGCCGTAGTCTAACTAGCCAGAGGAATGGCCCTGAAAATCATGAAAATTCCGATAAGATTTTCAGAAAATCTGGCAGGAATTTTTCTAAATCCATGTTATAACTATCAAAGTTTAATATTTTGGGTGTCCTACAGGTTTTTGATGGTGCTGAATCCATTTCCAATGTCAAAATTAGAATTCAAACACTGTTGCTGCGAGATTTTTTAATTTTTTTTGACCCGGATTCCGGCCAATTTTGACCGTCCGGGCAATTCCTCCGGCTCGTTAGACGACTCCTTTTTTTACTACTGCAATTTTCTTAAAATAAAAATTTATATAACGAATACATCCAAACTTGGTAACTGTGTTTTCTGCAAGGTGCCTGAGGAGCTGTAATAAATCACACCCATTTAGCAATTACAATACCTGACATATTTGTCACTTCCCTGCAATTGAGATTTAACTGCACCCTTTTTGTATAAGATCTCAACTACTGCGCGTTTGGCTCCAACTGGAGAGTTAATTGTTTAGTTGGTCAGCAAATTAAAATCATTGAAAAGGTTGAAGCGTAGATCTGAACATAGAGTAAGGAAAGACTGGACACTTCCTTTCTAAAATTAGGTGAAAGGAGCTATGGGAGCTATGGTTTATGATGCCAAAGCCAGTCTGTATTTCAAAACCAACGGATTCATTCCATCCGTTAAGGCAGTTCTGGCGATGATATACATCCCTGCAGGATGCAGTTTTAATTTCCAAATTCACCGGCCAAAACGAACACATTAATTCTCGAGGAGACTAGTAACAAAGCTGTTCAGAAGAAATGGTTGATATGCACACTATTTATAATTTTTAGTATCCAAAAAAAATCAGTTCATTTCACTGAGCACGGGGATGAACAAGGTTTTGCGACGGAGGGTTTGAAGACAAAGAAACGGAGATCGAAGATTCACCGGAGTTTCAGCACAAGGCGGAATAGCTGAAGGGCAAAGACCATGGCTGCGTCCTCGGGAGGAGGGCCGCCGCCCTCCTACCGGAATATCACAAGTGGGGATCAATCACAACGGCCATCGCATGCAGTGGAAACACAGCAAAAGACTGCCCCTGTTTTGGGCGCAGAGTGGCAAGCTAAGATGAAAGGACAGTGCTAGCCGCGGGCAGTTAAAAAACCAAGATTCGTTATACCAGCATCGAAATTGATGGAGTATCGAGGATATATGAAGAATCATGCTTTAATCTGTAAGTTTATAGGAATTTGGCCTTTGGAAAAGAAATTACTGAAATGGATTCAAATAAAATGGAAACGTATGGGTCATATTGATCTCAAATTAGGAGCCAAGGGTTTTTTTACAGATATTTTTTCAAATTTACAAGATAAAGAACGGGTTTTTGAAGGAGGACCCTATTTTTATAGCAATGAAGGGATTTTTTTGAGACAATGGGAGGAATGTTATAACCCTGAACAAGAGCAATTTTTGGCTGCTCCTGTTTGGGTCAGGCTATTTGGCCTTCCCATGGATTTTTGGGATCCAGAAATTTTGGAAGGAGTAGGAAATTCTTTAGGTACTTTTGTTAAAATAGCACACTCCACAACCCGGGGTTGATATACCTCCTTTGCACGAATTTGTGTGTACATGAATATCTCAGAACCCTTACCAGAAATGATAGAATTAGAATATGAAGGTAAAGTTTGGCAGCAGCTTCTTGATTATGAACATATACGCTTTCGTTGTCGCCGCTACCATGAGTACGACCATCTGTATAAATCTTGCCCTCTAAACGCTCCAGAACAACAACCATCCTGAGTCAATGGCCTGGACACACCACCAAGGCAAGATGAAGAAGGTTTTGTATCTGTACCCATCAAAAGCAGACAACAGTGTATAGGAAGCACAGGATAGGGTTCGGTAATAAATCAAATCCATCCTGGTTCGAAATCAACTGGAAATAGATACGAAGTACTACAAGAGGAAGGTGAGCCATCCACTTCAGAAATAATAGTGGAGATCCCGGTAGAAGGACATGTGGAGACACCACAGAAAAATCAGTCATCAAAACGGAAAGCTGGAAAGGAAATGGAAGTACCGGAAGAAAATCCGCTGCATGAACTCATTCCTATGGAGGTCGAACAATCTAAAGATGACTTGAGCGCAGAAGAGAAGCTACTGAAACGTCTGCTGTTTGAATGGTGAAATCTTGATGATAGATTTATCCCGGCAGATCAGAAGAAACTATACAAAGAAACTTTCGAGCATTATCTGACAGCTCAAGCACAGAAAGAAAATCAAGAACGAGAGCAAGCAGCCGGTAAAAAAGTAATCCCCCCTTCCAAACCTGTAAAAAAGAGAGGCCGGAGAACCCTGCAAGAATCAATACAGTTAGTAGGAGAAATGCTGATAAATACTGGCAAGATAATACCTTTGACAACGGTATTCCAACAACTACCCAAAAACACATAATGAAAGTGCTCTCCTAGAACATAAGAGGCCTGAATAGTAAGGGTAAACAACGCCATTTGAAAGAGAAACTACAGGCTGAAAAGCCTCAGGTTATGCTTATCCAAGAAACAAAAATCACGGGGCAAAGGCTCTAAACTATAATGCAATCCTTCAAAATGCAATATGAGGTTATCGCTCTTGACACTGTAGGTACGTCAGGAGGAATAGCCATACTTTGGAATGGAGTAGAGATTATAGCAGAGGGATGGTTTGGAGTCCCCAGAATCTTAACAGCAAATTTTCGCCAGATTGGCTCAGAGGAGAGAATCCTTATCTCAGCAGTATATGGCCCTTCAATTCCAGGAGAGCGAGCAGAGTTCCTGCAGAATATTCATAATGTAAGTATGATGCATAACAAAAAGTATTGGCTTTTAGGAGGAGATTTTAATATGATTCTAAATCTATCGGAAAAAAAAGGTGGGCTAAGAAGAGAGGACCCTGAGATGGCTCTTTTTTAGGAGGTTATAAAGGATCTCCGTTTAGTGGACATTCCTACTATTAATGGAAAATATACCTGGAATAATCGTAGAGGAGAACAACACCAGGTTGCCTCCAGGATGGACCGCTTTCTAGCGACAGAAGCATTGGTAAGCCTTGATGTATATTATGAAGCGGCAATTCTTCCCACTCTTGGCTCTGACCACTGGCCGATAAGATTGGAGATTGATGTGCGGGGTAATTTCCAGAACCGTCCTTTCAGGTTTGAACTCTTCTGGCTGAGAGACCCCATATTTATGGAAAAAGTAAAAAATTGGTGGCACTCAAATCCAATCAGAGGTCAGAATAAAATGCATTCCTTCCAGCTGCGTCTGAAACAGCTAAAAACTGAGATCAAGCAGTGGAACAATCAAGAATTTGGAAACATCCATCAGGAACAAATTCGACTGAGAGAAAAAATGAAAGAAATTCAGCAGCAAATCATCCTTCATGGTCAAACAGCGGAGCTAGTACTGAAAGAGGGTAGCACTCTTAGTGAACAATAAGAGTGACGCAAATAGGAGGAGATATTATGGAAACAGAAATCTCGGGTCAACTGGCTCAAAGAAGGGGATCGCGACACAAAATTCTTTCATAGAGCGATGTTACAAAGGCGTCAGCACAATAGAATTTTCTCTCTAAAAGCGGCAAATGGAGAGAGAGTAATCAAACATGAAGATATGGAACGAGAGCTGAATAATTATTTTCAAAACATTCTAACTGAACCACTCCCAAATCGTCAAGTAGCCATTCAGAAGATTACTACTCACATCCCTCGAGTGATTACTAGAGAACAAAACCTTGCACTTCTGCGGGCAGTAACAATCGAAGAAGTCGAAGAGGTGGTCTTGCAGCTACCTAAGAACAAAGCATCTCGACTAGATGGGTTCACGAGTGAATTTTTCAAAGCTGCTTGGCCGTTCATAGGTCCAGATATATTGGAGGTTGTAGAAGAATCCCGGAGAAACAAAAAGGTGTACCCAGCGTTGAATGCTACCTTCCTGACTCTTATCCCCAAGCAACAAAATTCAGATACCCCTGTAGGCTTCCGACCGATATCCCTTTGTAATGTCATCTACAAAATTCTCTCCACTATTATGGTAAACCGTCTAAAACCCCTGCTACCTATGATGATCTCCCTTGAGCAAACTGGCTTTGTGAAAGGAAGACAAATCTTGGACGGAATAGTGGTGGCCCAGGAAGCGCTCCATACCCTCCAGAAAGACAAAAAGAAAGGATTATTAATCAAATTGGATCTCTCCAAAGCATACGATCGTATAAGCTGGCAATACTTGATAGAAGTGATGCGAGCCTTCGAGTTCGACGAGAGGTGGCCTCAATGGCTACACTCATTCATATCATCCCCGCATTTCTCAATACTCTTGAATGGTAGTCCTTCCACTCCTTTTAACAGCTCACGCGGCCTCAGACAAGGTGACCCCTTATCTCCATTCCTTTTCATCATAGCTGCAAAGGGTTTAGGAAGACTTATTAAAGCGCACATAGCACCAGGAAAGCCTCAAGGCCGTAAATTGTGGGGGCCCCAGCTGCCGCTGACCAACCAGCAATTTGTTGATGACACCCTATTATTCTGCATGGCATCACTCAAAGAATGTAAAACTATTCTCAAAATTCTGGAGGTCTTCAAGGAAGCTTCAGGTACTGAAATCAATAATGATAAGTCTAATGTTTATTTCTTTAACTGTCCTGTAATGATGCAGAATCATCTTGCCAGAATCCTTGGATTTCAACGCGGGTCCTTTCCCATAAAATACCTTGGTATGTTTCTAAATCCTAGCCCCACACGAATAGTAGATTGGAAAGATATCATTGCTAGAGTGGAGAAAAGAATTCAAAATTGGGCCTTCAGAACCCTGAATGCCCCTGGATGCATCATAATGCTAAAATCAGTTCTTCAAGCCCTACCTATATATCAGCTCTCAGGGAGAGCCTGTCCGAAAGGAATATGTCTTCAATTGGTAAATATCTTCAAAAAATTTCTATGGCAGGGAGCCCAAACCAACAGAAAGTGGGCACTCCTCTCTTGGGATAAATTAATCAACTCTAAGGTTGCAGGTGGATTAGGATTACGGGACCCTTTTATTCTAAATAATGTGTTGGGAGAAAAACTCTGGTGGCGCTGGATAATGGGAGGGCAAGATCTTTGGAAGCAAATATGGCAAACAAAGTACGACATGCCACAAACACTCTCAGGCCGAATGAAAGTTGACAGGACACCAAAAGGCTCTGCAATATGGAACCTAGCAGCAACGAACATAAATCTCATCCGTACAAATAGTTTTTGGGAAATTAGAGATGGAAATACAACGCTTTTCTGGGAAGACTCATGGCAACAACGAGAAAAAACTGTTCTCTAGATTGGATTTGGGAGAAATTTTCCTATTTACAAATACCCCCAATAATAGGCTCGTGCATCAATACTGGTGCAATAGCCAAAATGGAATGTGGCGGAAATGGAAAGACAAAATTAATTGGCCAGATGCTCCAGCAACGGAACAATGGAACAATTTCACTAAAGAGCTCAGCACTGCAAACTTAGAATAAACTCAAGTCCAGACATCCTAAGATGGGGACATCTAACAAGAGGACTGTTCACCATTAAAGAAGGCTACTCTATCAGCACTCAGCCATAGTTGCATAATATTCACCCAAAAAGGAAACGAATTTGGGAATTAAAACATTGGCCAAAGGTCACATATTTCCTATGGTTAGTCAGCCACAGAAGAATTCTAACATGGGAGAACCTGCAAAAAAGAGGCATGGTAGGTCCTTCGCGATGCCCCTTTTGCACAACTGAAGCCGAAACGACTGAGCATCTGCTTAACTCATGCACCAAGGTAATGAATCAATGGGAAAACCTTGCCTCTCTATTTCGACAGACAGGAAAAAACAATGAAAGCATAATAGAAACTATTGTCAACTGGTGAAAAGGAGGATTTCATTGCCAGGTACTTAACAGAGCATGGACCCTTTCATCTGGATTCCTACTCTGGAATACTTGGAAGGAGTGAAACCAAAGAGTTTTCCAATATAAAGAACAACCAATGAATCAGATTTGGCAGTGTTCTAAAGATAACATTCGCGAAACCATCTTAACTGAAAGTTGGTCACATGAAGACTGGAAAACAACAAGTACTGAAGCCTTGATATTAGAAAATCTAAATCTCAAACCTCAGATGCTCTGTAAAAGCCTATGGAAATTCAGATCCCCTAGCCATTCAAGCAACGAGCATTGATCTCCCCCCCAACTAGGTTTCCTTAAACTCAACTATGATGGGGCGTCGAAAGGTAATCGGGGGCAAGCAGGGGTAGGTGGGATATATAGAAACTCATAGGGGACTGTATGTAGATTCTATGCTCTCGACTTAGGCCATGCAACCAATAATGAAGCAGAACTCATGGCAGTCAAACAAAGCCTTCTAATAGCAATTAGAGAACACTACCAATGGATCATTGTGGAGGGAGACTCAGCAATGGTAACAGGGGTACTCCAAAAACTGCAACAAGGCACGCCCTGGGAGAAAATCTCACAAAGCTGGCGAACAGCAGCCTTGATAGAAGAAATGAGTCAACTGGTGAATCGTATACAGTACTTGATCCCCCGGCACGTCAAAATAAAAGGTAATGCTGCAGCCGATTACTTAGCTAACTGGGGATGCCAAAATGTCGAACGCTACATTGATGGTCGCCCAACTGATCTGATTTGGAATGTGGAACTTCAATCCCTCCAATTGATTGTGGAAAAAGATCTCCAACCCCCCGATCGGGGTGTACAGTGGTCAGAATAAAAGCACGGAGATGGAGACTTGGCACGCACTCCAGCTACATGAAATTACCATCATTTATGTCGGACCGTCAATCCAGTTGGGTCAAGTGTGGGAACTTGCAGACGAGAATAATGACACAGAGTGGTATGTCAGGCCGAAAACGACAAGGTTTGATTAAGGTATGTGATACTCCGCTCCCCATCTATTCATTCATGCACGGGTTCCTGCATGCAATAGTCTGGAGGTGGCAGAGGAGGAGGCTCCGCGATTTCCATTCCAGCAATTCCTTGATCCTGTCGGGGTATGTATTTGTCATTCTCTCAAATTTTCTAATGTCTAAGACTGTCGTTCTCTGTAGTTTTCAGTCTATTGAACCTTTCCTGGGCTTGATAGAAAGTTGGCATTGGGTTAACCCTGAACAACAACCCGTCTCTCCCTGTTTTCGCGACCCTTGCATGCTGATTGCCCAAGTCACTAATCTAGGTAGATTGCCTGATTGTATATATCTCTCTACCTTGCTAACGGACCACTGTATCCACAGGTTTTTAGGGGCTAGGCTCTTAAATTATCTGATTAAGTCCCGAAGTTGGTACTTTTGTCATGATCAGTATCGGCACTATAGCCCCAAGATAGTGTTGACTCAGTTAGTCACCTTTCATATTTGCACTCATGACAATTTTCCTGTTATATGGTTTAGACCTAAGAGAAAAGTCACCATTCTCACGACGCATGCAATTCAAGTCATTTCGCCCAAACCTGAAGGTTTGCAGGGTAGATTAAGGAAGTCGCTATGGAGTCTCTGTTTCCTAGCCAACCAAATGGCCTTGCATCTTAGCCATCTTAATCCGACTCTTAATAATACTCTCTCAATCATGCATATTGTCCATGCAAAGCCTGACAACAAGGTCACCCAAGCTTGTCGGGGGGATACCATTCATAAGGTTTTTTCATATGATCATTTCAGTTTTTAATTTATGCATATAGTTAAAAGTCGGGACAATCAAGGATATGAATCTCTGTTTAGAATGTATAGTAGGACTAGGAGGGCAGGATACCTGTGTTCGCATGAGAGTCATGATATCCCTATCCAAAAGAGGCGCATGAGATCTATTATCCAAACCTCTCACATATTTACTGTGCACTTCTGTTTGTCATAGTTTCTTCATAAACTTCTTTCTGTAATGGGGAAAAGACGTCAATGAGCAGACATCGCCAGAGGCAAACAACAAATTGAGTTAGAGAATGTCCCTAAGAGACGGGGTCGCAAAACCAATCAAGAACACTTGGAGACTCTGGGAACAAGTTATGTGTTAGGAAATTCATCTGAAGTTCGTCAAGAAATTCGGGGGTGGGAAAAAGAAATCCAGATAGACCCGGAAGACAATGAGGCAGAGGCAGAGATCCTGGATTTTGTTACAGATCCGGGCAATACTAGAGGTCGTGTCACTCTATTTAACCAGACTATCCACACCTACTGGATAGTAAAATGTTTAATAGCAAAAGCAATTCAGAGTATTCAACATGTTCTAGCCAAGACAGCCCCTGCTAAGTCAGACCCCAGCACTCAAGCTCTTCTTTTGGACATTCAAGACCAACAACAGCATATCAAGATAACACAATATCAGGCGGTAGACCGAGTCAGTAGACTAGATGATAAAGTGGGCCGCATGGAGAAGACCCTTCTGAAGATCCTCTAGCAGCTTCAACAAGCTGAAATGCCTGGGAATAATATCAAAGACCCTACACCAGTCTCTTATTCAGATGGATAGGTGTTTCATATTTTTATTTTTTGATTATGGATGCATTATATAGTTACCTATGAACTCTCTTTATGTGTTATGAATGTACAGAATGCAGTAGTAAGGCAGCTAGCACAAGAGACTTTTAGACGCCGAAAACAATTTCAATTTTGGGATGTTGTTTATGCTTTTAGATGGCCAACAGACCTGGTTTCCTTCAGGCAGGTTGAGGTCAAAGACAAAATATTATATTTTGTAGCCTGTCCTTCAAATATAAATAGCAAATAGTAAGGTCCTACCGAATTTACAAAAAAATAATAATTTTTAGTATCGAAATAAACCACAATAATTATAAGAGGTAAAAATAAAGTACAAAAAAAGAAATTATATCAACCATTTTATTGTTATAGTTATGCTAGTATCATAGTCTGTAGAGGTATGTGGATCGTTAAATTATTTAGTTCTTTTGAATAATTTTCCGTTTAATAATTTTTATACGTTTTGGAAATTGGTATTTAAGAGTTATTTTTGAAAAACTTTAATTTAATAGTTTTTATATTGATTAGAAATTGGTATAGTAAGATTATTAATATTTATGGAGTTATAGCTCCATTAATATACCGAAATAGTATATGTAAATAATTAAATTTAATTGAATGCAAAATTTAATGTATAACCTATACTACTCATACATTAATAAAATTATAGCATGGCAGTCCTACACCCAAGGTTCCAGTGCCGAAACGAGATTAGGTGGGAATACTGTTCCACATTGTTAATCAAATAAATCGAACAAACTGTACTCTTTCATCCGTGGTTATCGTTGAAGTTTGCACGTGGCTACAGAAAAATCTCCGAAAATTTTCTAATAAAAAAATTTGTCACCTCATTTAATAAAGGGAATTGTTCGAGTGGAGATAAAAAGATCAGTATATGATATAAAGCTACCTGGAATCCATAAACATTACTAAGATGTTATTTGTACATAATTCCTTATATCTTGGTACCCGTAAAATCATACTAAAATGTTTGGGAACATGTTAAGAAGTTTTATTAAGTTTTAATGTTCTTAGATTAATTGGGCATAAATTTCTTTTGAAAGTCATAAAATTTTGGCAAATTTTTTTGGAAATCCAGGTTATAATTATCACTCTTCAAGATTTTGGATACCCAACAATTTTTATGGTGTTGAATCCATTTCCATTATCAAAAATAAGATTAAAGCACTACTACTATCATATTTTTGTAAAATATATGTGTCTATTCAACCATTTTTAACTATCTTGATCAATTTTGATGCTTTGGTAGACAAAACCATTTTAATATGTTAAGTATGAGGGGTTTCCGCAGTGAATTATATTAGATATCATTTTTGGGATTCAACTCGTTAACTTAGTCATTCATCTATGACCATTCCCATGAGAGGTCGTAACTAACTAATTTTTCATGATTTTTAAATAGTCCACTTAGCACTCATTGCATCAGGTGATGCTCACAGGGGTGAAGAAGTGGGATTGAAACTAGTGAAAGGAATCACATATCGTCAATCATCACTTCTGGGGCTTGATTGACGCTACGTGATTCATTTCACTAGTTTCAATCCCACTTATTCACCCCTGTGAGCATCACCTGATGCAATGAGTGCTAAGTGGACTATTCAAAAATCATGAGAATTTAGTCAGTTATGACTACCTCTCATGGAAATGGACATAGATGAATGACTAAATTAATGTAGTTGAATCCCAAAAATGATATCTAATAGAATGCATTGTGGAAACCCCTCATACTTAAAATATTAAGAGTAAAGGGAGCTCTTCTTGAATGGTTCATGAGGCACAATAGTTGCTAAGGTTTTGCAAATGGGGTAGCAAGCTAAGCGAGCTTGATTGTGGGGAAAAATCCATAGTTATGTGCGCTTGAGCCAGAGGAGTTCTAGGATGGGTGACCTCTCGGGAAGTCTTGGTTACTAGGTGCAAGCCTTGGAAGTGATGATTAATGCTATGTGATTCATTTCACTAGTTTCAATCCCACTTCTTCACCCCTGCGAGCATCCCCTGATGCAATGAGTGCTAAGTGGACTATTCAAAAATCATGAGAAATTAGTCAATTATGACTACCTCTCATAAAAATGGTCATAGATGAATGACTAAATTAATGCAGTTGAATCCAAAAATGATATTTAATATAATGCACTACGGAAACGCCTCATACTTGAAATACTAAGAATAAAGGGAGCTCTTCTTGAATGGTTCATGAGGCACAATAGTTGCTAAGGTTTTGCAAATGGGGTAGCAGGCTAAGTGGGCTTGATTTTGGGGAAAACTCCATAGTTAAGTGCGCTTGAGCAAGAGGATTTCTGGGATGGGTTACCTCCTTGGAAGTCCTGGTTAGGTGCAAGCACCAAAAGTGATGATTGACATTATGAGATTCATTTCACTAGTTTCAGTCCCACTTCTTCACCCCTATGAGCATCACCCGATGCACTGAGTGCTAAGTGGAATATTCAAAAATCATGAGAAATTAGTCAGTTATGACTACCTTTTATGGAAATGGTCATTTTAATATGGTTTATTCTTATAAAAATTATATTTATTAATTCATTTCAACTAATCTATTAATGTTGTGGGATACTTGATTAACTACATGTGTGGGTAGGATTAATAAACTATACTTGATTAGATGAAATGGTTTGAATCTAGTTGATAACTTACTTACCCAAAATTGATTAGTAGGTCATCGTTGAAAATGACTAAATACCATTAAATATGTTCAAGCTAAAAATGATTTATTGTGATTAACATATAGTTGATTATGGATGACCATCATTGTTGATATATAACTATACTAACTATGGTTAAATATGTTCTTGTTGAAAATGAATTACTCTGATCAACATATAGTTGATTATGGATGAGCATGGTTGTTCACATATAACTATAATTCATTACGATAGATTATAATTTACTATGGCTCACCATGGTTGCATATTTATAAACATGGTTGATCATTGAGTCGAGAGGAGGTCATGTCCTATAATTTTATTTTATTTTTGTAAGTTTCGTGGTACTCTATTTTCATTCATTTTCTGGTCAACATACATCCATATTATCACTTTTGTGGTCTTAACCATCCCATCATGAGAAATGGAGTCTGTTGGCCACCTGATGGCATGGTATGCCATCCAAAAAGATAATTTCTTAATTCTGTTAAAGCAAGCAAACATGGCATGAATATTCCCACTTACACAATCTTTCCCACCTCGCCTATGATATCTATTGAATGTTTGGAATTTAAAAGATATCCGCATGTATCTAGTAATAAAAAAATAGAATTAAGCAGTCATGAGTTACTCAGCCTCATTTGGGACCGAGGTTGACTCCAAAAGTGTTGGTTCCTGAGCTAAAGTGCTAGCCTACTCCAATGGCTTGGCTATGCAAGGGATGTGATGCTCAATACGGTCGAGGCATCCATATTATTTTCTTAACTAGAAGTTAATATTATCAAATTCAATCTTATAATTTTGTAAGTCCTAGGCTAAAGTCACCAAGCTCATTGAAATATGTTATAAAGCTTTACCGAGAATACTTTTCATAGACTAGTAAAGGAAGAAGGTTTGTATGAATTGTGTCACCCTACCGCTAGTTTGGTGTGGGTCAAGAATTAAATATCTCCACTCCTTGGTGGCCATATCTGTCTCTGCCTGCTTGTTTATGTCTTCCTCCCACTTTTCTATAATATTTTGAATCTCCTCTGTAGTATTTTCATGGTACATAGTTGCTACCTCTTGAATTACGTCAATGGCTAGCCTACGACCTCTTGGCCTGCTCTAGGGAGAGGTAGTTTGGCCTTATATTGCCTTCCCCTTAACCTTTATACCATGGCCATGACTATCAGGGCTCTTGGAACGTCCACGAGCAATGAGACTCTTGGAGCATACTGTCCCACGAGCCATCTGACCGTTTTGCGACAAGGGACCTATCCATCAAATCATGCCGAGGCGCAATTCCATATATTTTATGAAAAAAGTGGACCAAACCTCAGTGCTAACATAGCAAAATTTCCCCAACTCTTTCATCTCATTATTAAGTCTTGAATATGCCTTACACAGACCCCTCGTTCTTGGGCATTTATTTTTCTCACCCACTGACTAAGTCATACGAATGCTATCCCCACACCACATACTCCCTATCCCATCATATCTAGCTTTATTAACCTCTAGGATAACAGAGGGAGTTCCGATGGATTCATCACGAGAATTAGGATAGTTTTCTCCCCCAATCTCCCTGCGCATAGAGTCCCAAGAACCCGGGTGGAAATTGTGTTGCTGTATCACTATTCTCTCCTTCTCTCTGAACTGATCTCTAATACTATTCATGGTCAGGGTTTCCATAAGCCTAATAGGTCTAGCCTAGAGGTATCCCTTACCCGACAAACCCAAATTTTATTTACATGCAAAGCCTAACCACTAGTATTAAAGCCACCTAGAGGAAGAGAACCATCGTAAATCTATCCTTCCCCTAGAATGCAGTGGAATAGTTCTTCTCTCCTCCAACCCACAGAGAGATGTACCAGTCCCTCCTGCTCACATGAGGTCCCCTAACATCCCAACCAAACTTCAAAAACTTAACCTTGGTGGTAAGAGAAAAGGTAGAATGAAGTAAATACCTGAAAAATTGCAGAGGAGGGAAAGCGATGGAGGGCTCCGATCTCGCGGTCACACCTGCATCCAAAAGTTCTATCACAATAAGACCCCCACGCTTGTGTCCTCCTTGTTTTATTCTCTTGTGCGAGCCACCTTCCCGCCACCTCACCTAGGCTTACATGCAGAGGTATCGCCTGCCACCCTTGCCACTCATGCGAAAGGTGGTGGTCATCATCCTCGATATACCTATCATAAATTCTGATCGAAGAGAAGATCCTCCACGTTACACCTTGATCGAGAGAATGTCGTATAAAATAATTGACTCAATCAAATTTTATAAAAATATATAACTAAAAAATAAAATAAAATAATAAAACTACTAATCAAAATGAAATTCAAATTAGATATTAAATAGTGACGTTCTTGGTGGTAGTGGGATATTTTTGTGCTAGAAAAACATTTTCACTGAAGGTTATATAATTAAATGAGAAGATAAAATGAAATACATAGAATTATTACTTTAAATAAATTTGAAGTGTAATAGTCAAATTGAAGTAAAATAGCAAATTTACCGTTTTTAAATTTGAGATAAAATAAAATAAAATTGCATTGATAATTTCTTTGATGGGTTTGCATTGTGGCTTTGGGTTATAAAATTAAATTAAAAAATAACATACAATAAAATACATCAGGTTATTAATTAAACTAAAACTGGTATTTCCCATGGTGTTCCACACATAAACATAACCAATCGTTGGATCTAGGATCTATGTGTCGATGGATGATTTCGGAATCTAGGATAGAAACAAAATTCCCGTTCTCTTGTTGTGCATTTTCTTAACAGGCTCCAACAATTATTGGTAAAGTTTAATTTTAGTATGAAGTTTTGTATAGAGAAACCTATAAATTAGCTCAGAGCTTGCAATATCCATAGTAAAAGATTATTGAAATTCCAAATCCCTTGTGAAACATTGCTTAGGCTTCACTTATTATGAGTAAAGATAAATGAAAACATCAAAGTTCGAAATTATGTTTTTTGCACTTTTCTTTTGCTTTCAATATTTATTTTTATGTATTTTTCTTTATTCTAAAGGTTTATGGTAATCAATATCATAGTGTGAAAAAGATGAGGGGCACTAGCAAAACAGTAATATATGTATATGCAATTTACCATTTGAGTTTCGAGCTTTTGAAGAATATGATGACCATTTTCATGAACTTATAAACTGAATGTTTGTGTGTGGTTTTTTAACACAAATTATATTTTTTTAGGAAAGTATTATGTTTAGTATAATCTAACTTGGTTATATACATTTAGAATATATATATTCAATATTTTGAATCAATTATTTTTTCAATTAAAATTTACTCTTAAAATTTAAGATAATTTTTTTGTAAAAAATTAAAAAATAAATTTAATACGTTCTAATCAAGTTAGAAGTTTTATTTTAACTTATAAAATAGTTTTTATTTTTTTTCACTAAAATTCAATTTAATTAAAATTAAATTTTTTATCATTTCTATAAATAAATTTATTAATTTAAACATGTTATTATTATAATGTATTCAATGTGAAATTAAAGTTTTATCTTTTATAAGAATTGAATTCTTGATAGTGTATGAAATTATATTGTTATGAAGTTTTTTTTTCTATGTGGTTCACAATTGATTGGTATACATCAATCATGTATTGTATCAGGCACTTCATAGGAGCAGTGTACCTCATAATTCACTGAACACTTCATATGATCATTGTACCCCATATTTGATAGGACACTTCATAGGAATTAAGAAAGAATGATATTATTATAAAGTTTTATAATAAGATTTTTCGAATTCTTTTTCTCACTATAAGAAATATTTTAAATTTATATATTTTTGTGGATTGATTTCTTTATTTTTTTTACATTTTTTCCAATTTTACAAAGTATCACAATTGAGACTCATTTGTAATGGTCTAATGTAATGGAAAAAAATATTTTTTATGCAAACACATAAATTGTTAGTAATGTTTTTTAAATAATTTTCAACTTGTATATTGACAACAATGGAAAGCAAGGCTTTAAATGAACAATTGTTGAAAGAAAACAATAAAATCATGGTAATATTTGGAAACAAATTCTAGAGAAAAGATAGGAAAAAGATGAAAATTAAAAACTAATGGAGGAAAACATAAAACTATAGTAATAATTCAAAGAAAATTAGAGTTACAAATTATCAAAAATTAAAACTAAACATAAAACATAACTCTATAAAAAATAAATAAATATGAACCAATCTAGATCCATCTTAATTTTGGATCTATTAATGGTGGAGAGAGAACAAAGTTTTTGGGGATTCAAATTTTTTTCCAATCTAAGCAAGATTCACACATCAAAATATTTGATTCCTCTAGAAACTTGGTAGATCCATATTTATGATAGATCTAATTTTTTAACTATCCATAGTTGATAATGATAAACCAAAATTAATCATTATTAACAATAGCTACTTTAGTGATTATGATTGACCTGATAATTCTATATGAAATGTGATAACCTAAATCAACCTAACTAAATATAATCTATTTGATTTACCAAATTTTATGTTATTTAACCCTAATATACTACATAATGAGTTTCGTTTAATTTGAGAGAACATCACATTGAAGTGCGAGGTGTGTATATATAGAGATATAAATGCTTTTGCCCAATGTTATATATAAAAATTAAAGGTTTTGATCACATTGGATCTAAGCTCTTTACATTTCCCCACAGTTGGATAAGAGATTTGGTCACAGAAGCTCATTGTTTATAAACTAGCAATTGCACCATATGTTGCAAAAGAAACGTCGTAAGGTAATAACATAGGAAAGAGTAGCCTATAAGAAATAATAAGGCAATAGCATAGGAAAGAGTAGCCTAGAAGAAACAAGATGTTGCAAAGAACAAGTCATCATGAAGGAATGAAAGGAAAATTTTGCTTCCATGGAAGCAAGTCGTGGAGGTTTCAAAGATATTGATGATAAGAGTTATCAACCAAAAAATTTTGTTATAGATTTCGAAATACTCAATTGGGGGTGAAAACATATATGTAAACCAACATAATATGTTCACATATATACAAATTTTGTTATAGATATTGAAATAGGAAAGTGGGGGTGAAAATCCTTTGGTGATTAATAATCTAACACGTAACTCAAATAAGATATTTTAAATACATTCAAGTACAATCTATCTAGCATAGATGTCAATAAAGAGAATTTTTATTAACAAAAGTAAATGTTACTTCAAGTTCATCTACATATCTGAGCCGCAATTGCATGCTTATAAGAAATTGTATATGAAAAACAATATTTTTGGTATACAAGAAAGTTAATATCATTTTAATATGGCGACATTTTTGGAAGGAGATATTGTTATTTGTGTTATGGTTTATTTTCTTAACTCCAAACTTGGTTTATTCTTTCTCTATATACATAAGAAAAAAAATACAAAGTAAATTCACAAATTTAAGTTATAGTTTTATATTTCATAATTACAAATCCAGTTCCTTATTAAAATATTTTACACATCTTAGGTTATTCTAAATTGATCAAGAATATAGAATATTTAGGGTGGTGTTCTATGTGCACTAAAATTCCCATGAGGTCCATCACAATGTATGGGGTTCATTGCAACCTTGGATATATTCTGTGAGTTGTTGTGATTTTTTGCTTGTGGCTACAACTTAGTTTTCGTTTTCATCTCGTTATCATGATTCAAAAATTTGTTATAATCTTAGATCCTTATGGCATTATATATATTATGTGAGTTAATGTGATGTTTTTTTTGTCACAATGATTCAAAAATTAGTTATTATACCACAATATTGACTTTCTTGTTGTCTATTTTGTTTAGCTTATTAAAATATTTTACACACCCTAGGTTATTCTAAATTGATCAAGAGTATAGAATTATTAGGGTGGTGTTATATGTGCACTAAAATTCCTATGAGGTCCATCACAATGTATGGGGTTCATTGCAAACTTTGATATATTCTGTGAGTTGTTGTGATTTTTTTCTTGTGGCCACAACTTAGTTTTGGTTTTCACCTAGTTATCATGATTCAAAACTTTGTTATAATCTTAGATCCTTATAGAATTATATATATTATGTGAGTTAATGTGATGTTTTTGTTTGTCACAATAATTCAAAAATAAGTTATTATTCCACAATATTGACTTTCTTGTTGTCTGTTTTGTTTATCTTATTAAAATATTTTACACATCCTAGGTTATTCTAAATTGATCAAGAGTATAGAATTATTAGGGTGGTGTTATATGTGCACTAAAATTCCCATGAGGTCCATCACAATGTATGGGGTCCATTGCAACCTTGGATATATTCTATGAGTTGTTGTGATTTTTTTTCTTGTGGCTACAACTTAGTTTTGGTTTTCACCTAGTTATGATGATTCAAAACTTTGTTATCATCTTAGATCCTTATAGCATTATATATATTATGTGAGTTAATGTGATGTTTTGTTTGTCCCAATGATTTAAAAATCAGTTATTATACCACAATATTGGCTTTCTTGTTGTCTGTTTTGTTTATGAACCCCTTAAAAAAACCAGAGGAACATTTGATTTTACAGTGTGATCTCTCCAGCATGGGTGGGGGTTCAACTTACTCTATTTTTAATCACATAGTGTCAATTTTGTAAAAATATAATCTACAATAAGGACTGATTGGGTTTTTTCTTTTGTAAGTTTTTCTTGGAATTGAAAAATAAAATAAAATTATAAAAGTTAAAATTATGTAGTGAGAAAAATTGTTTAAAATTTCATAATAAAAAGTTGAGTAAGTTTGACATCATATAATATGAAAAATTTTAAAAGCTAAAATTAGGTAATTAAAGATATGTATATAGTTTTTTTTGGAACTGAAGAAAGAGTATGTATGTAGTTACAAACTATTACAATTAAGTAATTAAAGGTAAATTTAGTGTTATTTAAGAAATGAGAATTATGAACATTCATCATTATTTCTCATGTGAAATAATTTGGAAATTTAAAAAGATCACATATTTTAAAAATTTTCATTATTAATTTAATTGTTTTATATATTAAAAAATACTACTCATGAATAATAATAAAATTGTAACATAGATAATATATAACAAAAAAACCATGTATTTTTGGAATAATAAAATAGTTGTAACAAAAATAATATAGAACATGAAAAACTATGTATATTTGGATGTATGAAATTTAGATACATTTTATTAAGTGAAATTTTAAAAGAATAATCCTTACAAACATTTAAAAATAATTTTATTAAATAATTAGTTTAGATCTATACTATTGATGAGAGGGATCAATGAGGTTTGCATATCAAGACATTTGATTCTTCTTGGCTCATGGTAGATCTAGAGTTAGGCCATATTAATTTCCCTCTTTAGATAAACCACATTCCACATGAATACCATGAGTCAATACCATGGGTTGTTTTTATAGTTTAATAAATAATTTTATTAAATAATTAGTTTAGATCTATATTATTGATGAGAGAGATCATTGAGGTTTGCATATCAAGGCAATTGATCCCTCTTGGCTATTGGTATATCTAGAGTTAGGCCATCTTAATTTCCCCCTTTACATAAACCACATTCCACATGCATACCATTAGTCAATACCATGGGTTGTTTTTATAGTTTAGTATTATTTTTATTTTTTATTTGACCTAGTTAAAATGGCCATTACAATATGTCAATCTTTTTATTCAATTTACTTATATTTTTATTTTTGTGTGATTTGACAAAGTCACCAAAACCTAAATTCAATAAATTATTAAAAAAAAAAAACTAACATTATAAAAAACATATATCAAACTTTAACTTGTGAATCTAATGGCCTAAAACAAATTTTAAAAGAATAATGGTTATAAACATTTTAAAATAATTTTATTAAATAATTCATTTAGATCTATATTATTGATGAGAGGGATCAATGAGGTTTGAATATCAAGACATTTGATCCCTCTTGGCTCTTGGTAGATCTAGAGTTAGGCCATCTTAATTTCCCCCTTTAAATAAACCACATTCCTCATGAATACCATGAGTCAATACCATGGGTTGTTTTTATAGTTTAGTAAATAATTTATTAAATAATTAATTTAGATCTATATTATTGATGAGAGGAATCAATGACGGTTGCATATCAAGAAATTTGATCATTCTTGGCTCATGGTAGATCTAGAGTAAGGCCATATTAATTTCCCTCTTTAGATAAATCACATTCCACATGAATACCATGAGTCAATACCATGGGTTGTTTTTATAGTTTAATAAGTAATTTTATTAAATAAAATAAAATAAAATTATAAAAGATAAAATTATGTAGTGAGAAACGTTGTTTAAAATGTCATAATAAAAAGTTGAGTAAGTTTGACATCATATAATATGAAAAAATTTAAAAGCTAAAGTTAGGTAATTAAAGATATGTATATAGTTTTTTTTTGAGCTGAAGAAAGAGTATGTATGTAGTTACAAACTATTACAATTAAGTAATTAAAGATAAATTTAGTGTTATTTAAGAAATGAGAATTATAAGCATTCATCATTATTGCTCAAGATAAATATGTCATGTAAAATAATTTGGAAATTTAAAAAGATCACATATTTTAAAAATTTTCATTATTAATTTAATTTTTTATATATTAAGAAATACTACTCATGAATAATAATAAAACTTTAACATAAATAATATATAACAAAAAAACCATGTATTTTTGGAATAATAAAATAGTTGTAACAAAAATAATATAGAACATGAAAAACTATGTATATTTGGATGTATGAAATTTAGATACATTTTATTAAGTGAAATTTTAAAAGAATAATGGTTATAAACATTTAAAAATAATTTTATTAAATAATTAGTTTAGATCTATACTATTGATGAGAGGGATCAATGACGTTTTCATATCAAGACATTTGATCCTTCTTGGCTCATGGTAGATCTAGAGTTAGGCCATATTAATTTCCCTCTTTATATAAACCACATCCCACATGAGTACCATGAGTCAATACCATGGGTTGTTTTTATAGTTTAATAGATAATCTTATTAAATAATTAGTTTAGATCTATATTATTGATGAGAGGGATCAATGAGGTTTGCATATCAAGACATTTGATCCCTCTTGGCTATTGGTAGATCTAGAGTTAGACCATCTTAATATCCCCCTTTACATAAACCACATTCCAAATGCATACCATGAGTCAATACCATGGGTTGTTTTTATAGTTTAGTATTATTTTTATTTTTTATTTGACTTAGTTAAAATGTTCATTACAATATGTCAATCTTTTTATTTAATTTACTTTTATTTTTATTTTTGTGTAATTTTACAAAGTCACCAAAACCTAAATTCAATAACTTATTATAAAAAAAAACTAACATTATAAAAAACATATATAAAAATTTAACTTGTGAATCTAATGGCCTAAGACAAATTTTAAAAGAATAATGGTTATAAACATTTAAATTTTTTTATTATTAAATAATTAGTTTAGATCTATATTATTGATGAGAGAGATCAATGAGGTTTGAATATCAAGACATTTGATCTCTCTTGGTTCTTGGTAGATCTAGAGTTAGGCCATCTTAATTTCCCCCTTTAGATAAACCACATTCCACATGAATACCATGAGTCAATACCATGGGTTGTTTTTATAGTTTAGTAAATAATTTATTAAATAATTAATTTAGATCTATATTATTGATGAGAGGAATCAATGAGGTAAGACATTTGATCCCTCTTGGCTCTTGGTAGATCCAGAGTTAGGCCATCTTAATTTCCCCCTTTACATAAACCACATTCCACATGCATACCATGAGTCAATACCATGGGTTGTTTTTATAGTTTAGTATTATTTTTATTTTTTATTTGACCTAGTTAAAATGTTCATTACAATTTGTCAATATTTTTATTTAATTTACTTTTATTTTTACTTTTGTGTAATTTGAAAAAGTCACCAAAACCTAAATTCAATTAACTTATTTAAAAAAAAAACAACTAACATTATGAAAAACATATATAAAACTTTAACTTGTGAATCTAATGGCCTAAAACATTTCAATCATCTAACATTTGATCCAATGGGTCATACATTGACACAATGGCACTTAGGAAAGTTGTTTTCAAATAAGAACGTCTTACGACGTAATTAAAAACAATAATAAAAAACAATGATATGCATTTAATTTTAATTTTTTTATATTATTTATAAAATAATTTTATTTATATTATTTATATATTTTTGTTGGATCTGTCTGAAAAAAATTAATTAATTTTAAAAAAAAATTTAATTGTGGTTGATGTTATATTTTTTTTAGAATAAATGGAATTGGATGATAATATTTCTTAGAGACCATCATTAATGTTGTGTTGTTTTACCAAATATTTCTTTGGATTTAAAAAAAAAAATTAGATAATTTCTGAGTTTTTAAAAATCTATCCTAAAATCTAAAATTTCATTTGGTTTTTTATATATTTGTCATATAAAAGAAATATTTTGTTGAGATGATCTAGTCATTAGAATAATATGATATTACCTCTTCTACCTAGTTTCATATTCTAAAAAAGATATATATAACCCCTTGTCATAAGGCTTAACAAAGAAGCTCCCTCACCCTCAGAGACTAGAGTTTTAATAAAATCATAAATTCTTTGTATATATAACTTACCAGCGCTTTGTGTATACTAGTGATATTATAGTGCTAGTTAGTAAATCTGATCTTCAACTTTACTTATATGAACTTCAATAAATTACAAATTTAACTTTTAAAGAAAAATAAGATAAAAAACACATATTTATTAATTAAGTAATAAATTGATTAAATTTTTTTTTTTAATAGTAATAAAGCTCTCTTCGCCAAATCTAGTTCTGAATTTCGTGTTCTAGGGATCTTATATTTTGGTTTCCTCATTAATGTCAAGGGGTACGGATGGAATGTCAAGGGGTACAGATGGAGATAAAAGACACATATTTATTAATTAAGTAATAAATTGACTAAATTATTTTTTTAATAATAATAAATCTCTCTTGGCCGAATCTAGTTCTGAATTTCGTGATTTAGGAATCTTATATTTTGGTTTCCTCATTAATGTCAAGGGGTACAGATGGTTCCAGGCTATTGGTAATGGAAACTCCGTAATAAATTCATTTGAAAGGTTTGTTGATTAGATCTATGTATTACCATTGAAGATTTATAAAGAGTTTATAGTGATTGTGTAATCACTTTATATATATATATATATATATATATATATATATATATATATATATATAATCAGAAAATAATTTCTTTAATAATATGAATAATACTTTAATTTTCAATATACCATGTTGTAAAAATAATTTAATATTTCGGAAATTAATTATTATTTTACATTATTTTAATTAATAATTCAATGTGTTTTTAAAATATACATGTATGACTTGGGATTATTTTTTGATATCTCAATTTTGATTATCCTTAATCTATAATAATATATATTAATATTAAGTGTTTTTACTTTAATAATTTCAATGCATTAGTATTTATATTCAAATTTAATAAAAACATATATAATACATGTTATTAATTGATAGTTTAAAATCAATATGAAATGATATATTACGAGTACCTTTAATACGAAATATATTAATTTTTTTGGATGGATATGCTTAGTAAATTATCAAGTTTAACTCATAATTAATGGTGTTCAACTTTTAAATTTAATAAATTGAAGTCAATATTGTAAATCAAGCAAATTTTAAAAATATTGGTAAATGTAATAAATGTTGATAAATCATTGGAGGAATTTGAGGTCTAAAATGAGTCTCCTAAAAAAAATGATAAAATAATAATTTATATATTAAAATAAGAGATGAATTCTTAAATAAAAAGAAAGGAAAATTCATTTTTTATTTAAATTTCGGCTTATCTTCTTATAGGTTTACTCAAATTTAAACTGGAGAAAATCATTAAATGTATAATTAAATTTGATATCCAAGAGATACCTATTCATTATACTTCTTATTACACCTAAATAAAAAAAATAAGATACATGAAAACAATGTTCAACATGTTTTTGGATTATGTTTTAGATTTTCCACAATGTGAATCTAGCCATTTGTAGAGTGCGTACTCGTTATATGTGGAATTTATGGCACATCCAATGTGTGTCTACACTTGAAATTTGACTAAACTTATTCAGGTATAATTTGAGAATAAAATTAAAATATCTTGTTTTATTTTTTTCCCTCCAAAATATTTACAGTTGGGGATGACATCATCTTCTCAAATCCTATTGTTATTTTTAAAATTAATTTTGTTAGTGAATCTTTTGTTTTGATGCTCATTTTTCACCTCATAATTCTCTTAATGATAATAAAGGGAGATCAACAAAATAAACCTAGGTCAAACTAAAAAAAGTAATAAAGCATGCTCCGGTTACTAAACCTATCTGAACCTAATAAATGTAGATTAATCTAATAAACCTATGTTAGCCTAGGTATCTTACTAATCCTAGGTCAATGACTTAAGCCTATTCAACCTAGAAAATTTACGTCACCATAGTAGATCGAGTAATATTAAAATAGTAAACCTAATAAATCTATGTCAACCTATTAAATATAGTAAGCCTAGGTCAACCCAATAAGCTTAGTAAACTTAGGTCAACTTAGTAAAAATAGTAAATCTAATATATCTAATTCAAAATAGTAAGCATATGTGAACTTAGTAAAGCTAAATCAACCTACTAAATTTAGGTCAACCTATAAAACCTAATGAACCTAGGTCAACCTTGTAAACCTAATAAAAAAATGTCAACCATGGAAACCTAAGTCATTTCATATTTATCAAATTGCAATGTTTTTCTTGTTCATCACATGATGATGTGAATGTTTTATTCAATAACGATGACGTTTGTTGTTTGGAACATTTTGACATTTTTTTTTTTCATCACATTTTGATATTGTTTATTGTTTGTCACACTTAAACGTAGTTTATTGTTTGTACATTGAAATATTGTTTGTCATTTGTCACATTGCGACACAAATCTTTTATTGCTACATTGTTATGTTGTGCGTCACACTACAACATATTTTTTTGTTTGTCACATTTTAGACAATACTAAAGTGCATTCCAATGGAAACATTGGTTGAATTTGATGTTGATATTGATTATTCTTTACCGTGTTCATCATTTCCAATAGTATGTGACATGTGTCAATGCATGATTTAATTTAGAATTCATATGTTATCAATGAGTTAGTGTGTAAAAAAATAAATTATTAGTGGCTTATCAATTTGTTACTGTCATGTTAATTTGTTGATAAATGTGCTAATGTGTCATTAATGTATTAATATGTAGGCTAATGTACAAACTAATGAATTATTAATATTTTTTATTCTTGATTTTTCTAGATTTTAAGATTTTGTTTTGTATAACCATCCATAGCTATGCATCTAATATTTTCCTTTTACTCTTTTTATAAATTGCAAATAAAGTATCCATTTCATAAATTTTCGACAAAATATATTTACATAATGATAGATTCACTATGTTTGATACTTTCCTAGTGTTTTAATAAATATAGTGGTCCTAAATGTCTTTTATTTCACAAAGGATTATGAAAAAAACATATTGAAGCTAACTGTAACAAAAAATGTAAAACTCGAATAAAAATTTAAAATTGATTAATGAATTTTAACATTATTAATTGATATGAATTATAATATCTATTACCCTAAAAAAACTACTTTTCCATATTATAATAATACATCTATTAAGTATTCAATAATAATTATTAAATTTTACAATTTTTAATAACTTTTAACTTATACGATATCTAGTGGAACTCTACGATGCACACTTCCCTATCTAGCTCTGCAATCCCCTCCCCCTCTAGCTCATCCAATGACTCCCCTGCACCCCCTCCCCACCCTGACCTCTCGTTCTCATAATCATGGAGCCCGTCGGGGGAGGAGCCTCTTTCTCCTCTGTTCCTGAAGAGAAGGAAACAATAACCTTGAATTATGATATAACACCTGACCCAGTAGCACTACAATCCAAAAAATGGCAAAATTTGAATTTGTAACACACGGCACTCAAAAGCACCAGGAGGCGGATCACCCTAAGCCTTAAAAAAGGAACATAAACACCTAAAAACCAAAATTGGAGAAGAGACCACTCTTGCACATTCCTACAACATGATTAGACAACAAAATCCAGTACATTCCAGATCACAGCCTTATCAGCAAGTTCATTAGAGTGTGCCAAAATTAAAATACACTCATGCATGAGATAACTGAGAGGTGGAAACCCAAAGAAATCTATGATGTCAAGCTGGGATATAAGGGATTTTTCATGGTGGTCCTCTAATCAAGACGACCTCAAAGTTTTCCTAGAAGGAGGAACTTACTTACTAAACTCTGCAAGGCTCTACATGAGGCAATGAAGTCTGCACTTCATACTAGAAAAGGAAGATTTCTCCTCGGTGCTAGTCTTGGTGAGTCTCTACTCATTTCCATACAAATACTGGGACCATGATACCCTCAAGGGCATCGAAAATATTTTTGGGATATTTGTTTCCCTCTATGAGAAAACTCGCCAAGGCTTCTTTGCAGCTTATGTTAGGATGTGTGTATACATGGAATTTTTTGAATCTCTTCCAGAACTCATAGCCCTAGAATATGAATAAAAAGACAATTTACAAATGCTGGACTATGAGAATGTTCCCTTTAGATGTAGGAAATTGCATGAGAATGAACATCTACTTAGGGAATTCCCTCTCAATGAACCCAAACCATCAATCTTCAATGCTAGCCACCTAGATGAGGAAGGATTCACAAAGATTCCCCCAAAAAGGAGGCACCCGAAGAAGAAGGGTCAAACCTTGCAGACCAATCACACCAAGCCAAGCCAAAACTTCGATATAAGCTCATCCTAAGGTCAAAACATGACTTGAGATAGAGGGAAAAACAAGTAGCCTTATGAACCCTAATGGAGAAGGAAATCCTAGCCCAGGATGAGGATTCTCCTATGGTGGAAGAATAATAACTCAAATAACTTGATGGAATAGGGCTTATTTACATGGAATATGCTTTCTTCTTGAACACTACCAACACAAAACCTGACAAGAAAATCAACCTCCTTGTCAAAAATTTCCAAAAAGCGAAAGAAAAAATGTAGTTATGAGTTCAAATAATAAAAACAAAGAAGGGAAAAAAACGGAAGTAATTGAAAAAGTGAGGCATGAAATCGAATCTTCCAAGACTAGAAAATATTGGTTTGAAATTAGTAGAATAAGGGAAGTATAAATATATTTCGAAGATCCGCTACTCCCAACAAACCCTATTTCCATGAATATCATATCCTGGAACATAAGGGAAATGAAAAAATCCTCAAAGCACTCAATTCTTCATCGGAATATCCAACTTGACCAACCTACAATATTTCTCATCCAAGAAACTATATGTTCTAATCAATAATTTGTTGTAATAATTTCCAATTTATGGATAGCTACCATAATCATAGAAATGGATGTGGATGACGCTTTTGGTGGGTTACGCATTGCTTGTAAATTATCCATAATAGGTATGAAATATCTCTCTCTTAACCCAAATTTCATTAATTCCTCCTTCCATCTGCTTGAAACATACATTTGTGGCTCCATATACAATCTTTATAGCTTAAAATGACACTAAAAAATTCAGCCTTTCTTGTGCTCCTCTCACTACTCAGACCCCTTATTAAACCTTCCGAACAGATAATCGAGGATGACTTCAATGTCATCTAGCCCCTCCGATAAAAGAAGGGGGGAAGCCGCTAGCTAGATAATGAACATGAAATTATAACTCCTTAATTGAGTACTCCAACCTTCTTGACATCAAACCTCGAATGGTTTGTACACCTGGAAAATAAAGAAAGGTGGAACTGCCCAGAGTTCCTCTCGCCTAGATAGATTCCTTTTCTTAGAGGATATCTTAATGGAAAGGAAATTTATCCAATCATAGTCCCTTCTAGAGGCTTTGGCTATTAGCCCACATTCCTTTCTTGGAGAACCTTCAACAAGCCTCTAAAGAAACTATTAATATTCGAACAATTCCAGCTCACGGATCCTAAAACTATTTCTGAAATCAAAGGATGGTGGAAAGGAATGGAAATCCGTAAGGGACCCAAAATTTAAATCTTTCACTAGAATCTCAAGAAGGTCAAAATCCGAATAAAAAAATTGAATAAAGAATAATTTGACAACATAATGTGGGAAAAATAGCTCCTAGAAAAGGAAATGGCTTCCCTTCAACAAAGAATCATCCTCAATGGCTACTTTTAGGAATCTATATCTCATGAGAATTTACTACTCTAGATGATGGAGTAGCATTATAACTAAGGGGAAATATATAGGAAGCATAAATAAATAGTGTAATGCTTAAAATATGGAGAGCGCAATAACTCCTTCTTCCCCAAATCCACCATTCAAGAGAAATCCAATAATAAAATATCCCTTCTCATAATATAATCTATAACTATGGTGGGAAGTTATGACGACATTGAAGAGGATTTGGTAAGCTACTTCTCCAACATTTTGAATGAGTCTCCAATCCAATGTACAAATGCAATGAATGAAATTACATCCAACGTCCCCCTTCTTGTGACAACGAATAATAATGAAGCCCTCATGTGACCATTCTTAGACTTAGACATTTGGGAAGCCCTCTTCCAAATGGCATATGGAAATTCCCCTAGCCTGGAAGGCTTCATAGTTTCATCCTTCAAATGGTGTTGGCACTTCCTTGGGAAGGAAATCCAAGATATAGTAGTAGAGTCTTAATGCTCGAGATACAATTTGCAAGATTTTAATGCCACACTCCTCACCATCATTCCAAACGAAGAAAATGCGACATCAACAGGTGAATACAGACCTATAACTCAGTGAAGTTTCATATAAAAATTAATTTTCAATGATATATTCAATAGACTCAGTCCTCTCCTCCCTATCCTCGTATATCAAGAGAAATAAGGCTATGCAGAAGGAAATAAAATACTATATGGAATCATCCTAACCCACAAAACCATCTATTCTCTAAAATTCCTCAAAAACAAGGCATGTTTCTCAAACTAGACATGTCAAATATATTTGACAAACTAAGCTATCACTACATTAAAAACATTCTTCGGGACTTTAGATTTGACACTCCTCGGATATAATGGGTCATGTCTCTCATCTCCACCCATTTTTATATCCATCTTGGTCAATCTATCTCCGTTTAATACCTTCCTTCCCTCTGAGGGTATCTTCGACGGTGACCCACTCTCCCCATTCCTCTTCACCCTCATGGCACAATGCATGGACTGCAACATTAAATCAGCCATGTCCGATGGGGCTCTAAAAGTTATATCCATCCATGGTAACTCAATACTCTCCCATTATCAATTTTTTGATGATACTATCCTCATGAATCATCCATTAGTCCAAGAAGGTCAAAGTAATATTCAACCTCTTCTCGTAGGCCTTTGGTATGGATATCAGCTAGGATAAATCCCAAATATTCTTCTTCAACACTCCAACCATTACTCAGTGAAACATTCAATGCATCCAACTGCTCTCCCTTCCAATTATCTGGGACACCCCCTGATTGACTAAACATTTAAGCATTCCTCTTGGCTCGACCTGTTAGATAAGCTATCCTCCAAGTTCATTGTTTGGAACCACCAAGCCCCTAACATATCCTACAGGCTCAAACTCCTCAAAATCGTCCTCCAATAAATTCCCATCTATCTTTTTTTGGTGCTTTCCGATCTAAAATGGGTCCTTAAAATCATAAAAAAAATTGAACGTTCCTTCTTTTGGGGAGGAGACGAACTTAAGCGCAAATGGCCCTTCGTCAAATGGGACACCCTCTTCCTCCCTAAATCGCACGATGTCCTAGGTATCAAAGACTCAAAGAAGTTAAACATAGTCATGGGAGCCAAGATATGGTGTAAATTCATCAAACACGAAGAGGAACTGTGGGCTAGAGTATGCCATGAAAAATAAGACAACAACACCCCCAAATAAGACTTGTTCCACTTATCCATCATTCAATCTAGCTAGCTAATATTGAATTTGGACAGTTAAGGCCACTCCCTATTTCAAGATGACTACTTCTAGGAGATTTGTGATGGACGTAGAGACGATTTCTAGAACAAGTCCTAAAGATAACAACCAAGGCTAGCAAATTCTCTTGCTCACCTTCTCAGAGAGGCTCGAGATCTCAATATGGGGCACATCTGAGTTCAATAATTCTGGTTAAACAAAGAAGGGTAGGGAAATTTCCATTGGGTGAAAAATATTCTATATCCATAGGAGGACAATAATCTGACACAATTTTGCCTTCACCAACAACTTCTCGAAACAATAATTAGTAAGAGGGATGGACACGAAATTCTTAGATGGGGTTGTGCAAACTTAGGTATGTTCTTAGTCAAAGAAGCCTACCATATTCATTAATTTCCTCTCCTTACTGATACATAACCCTTTTGGGTTAAAATTTTGAGCTTTAAATCATGGCCAAAAGTAAAAACAATTTTGTGGCTCCTCGCCAAGCGTTGTGTCGTCACCTAAGACAATCTCATAAAAAAATGATTTCAAGGACCTTCTACATGACCTCTATTTGGTACAAAATGAGATACCCTTGATGATATATTCCTCACATGTCCTTAGACTACATTCCTCTGGAAAATATTTGAGCATGGTTTTCTCAGATTCGAGAAAATATCCTGATTGCGATTCCCACACCCTCAGTCTTTGGCCGGTCTCACCTTTAAGAAATTTCATTCTTGGTTGTATCTAGTCTAATGCTCCTCTCTTATTAGCCTCGAAGGTATAGAATGAGCTCAATCATAGAATATTATATTAAACCTCTAGTTACCCTGAGGCACTCTAGCATATCTTTCACAAGAACCAAGAGGAATTTGTATCCCTTTTATATTGGTTGTCTCAATAACACCAAGCTCCCTCAACAGAAAAATAAATCGTTGGTTGGTGGAACATCAAACCACCAAATATCAATTCTACACCTTTCCACCCATTATTAATTCCCCATATCCTTCCTCCTGGTGCCTCCCACATCCCCACCACTTCAAACTCGATTTTTATGGAGGCTTTAATGGAAACCCGGGGGAGGATTGCAGCATTTTTAGGAACCATGCACGGAAAATTATTCGTCTATTCAGGGGTTACATTGGTTTCATTAGGAATAATGTATTGGAAATTAAAACTCTAATATCAAGCCTCTAGATCACTCAAAGTGATAGTCTCTTCCCACTGGTGGTTCGAGGGGAATCACAACGCGCAATCCAAATATCCAAAAAAATCCTCAACAAATCTCCAACCACTGATCAACCCTTACGATGACACCTGGAATATTTTTTTTAAAGGTGAGATATTATCCTTTATCAACACGAAGAGATAATTTTCTCCCATGTGAAGTGTAAAGCCAATATCTTGCCTGTCACACGAGAAAAAATGAAATTGAGGATATTATTACCAACAATTATTGGTCCCCTTCTTCCTTGGTGATCGCAAACTGGCTTCCTGAATTCCTGCAACTAGCAGAACGTGATCTCCACATCTGTATGAGATCTTAATAAATTTTTTCTTAAGGCTTTGCAAATTAAAAGTGTTTAAATTCAGTTTTTTGGAGTCTTTATGTTAATATTTAAACACATAAAGCATGTAAATAAACTCTGAAAGACACAAAAACAGCAGAAAGATGCAACATAATAATAACCAAAATATAGAAATTGATGTAGGAGTTCATCCCTCCTGTGTTACATCTCCTTGGTCCAACTTCCAATGGTTTGGCCCTCTTTCATTATGCCCAAAATGGTGATTACATACATTTACTATGCTTAATTGGCTTCAAAAATTATTCCATCAATGTTAAAATGCCCAAAAATGTCTATCTAGGGTTGTTTTGATCTAAAATTGGTCAAAAACTAAAGAATCTACGAGCCTCCCTAGTTTCTAGCAAACTGCTCCACATTTCCCCAAAATTCAGATCGATCCTACAATTTCACCCCATTTTCGGCTAACAAAGATACAATTTTCTGATATTCTGTGAAAAATTGTTGGTCCGTTAAATTTTCCACTAACATCATAAAACCGACATTCAAACTATTACATATAGAGCCAAATTAATTTCTTTTAATAATAAAGGCACTCACAATTAACCCTAAGAATTGGTAGTTAGGGAAAGTGAGGTGACATAGGCTCTTGATTTACAGTGATGGTGGCGGTTATGGGAGGTGGCTAACTCCGCACCCATGGTCTTCGAAAAAGTTCATATGGTGTCATTATATGGGGTGTCGAGACTTAGCCCTGGCCCATAACCCCAACCCTCTGATGCGTGCAACGTTTATAAATTTTTCAACTTACATATTAATAAGGAACACCTATGGCTATCAGTTAGAGTGGTCCTTGTTTGCAAGGATATTTGGAGTTCCAATCCTGCAGAGAGTGGTTTGGCTTTCAACCAATTTTGGTGGCCCCCGTGATGGCACATGGCAGCCTGTGGTTGGGACATGGGGCATAATACGATTTTTCATCAATAAACCAGTCAAAACTACACCACGCATGTACCATTCAGGAGAGGACAAGTAGCGAGGCCTAAAAGACCTAAAAAATTTACTTTTCAATCATTGAGAAAAGGCCACATGGCAGCTTGCCACTAGCCCAAATTGTTTGCCTCAGCTTCCATTTTGGAAAATTTTCCTGTTTGGGAAAACACACATATCGTATTTCCAGGAGCATACAATGTTTGCTTTCCATGAAAAAAATTGCGAAGGATTCATAGTGATGAGGTCTACGCGGTCATTTAGGTTCCACACCATTACAAAAACTTTCATTTTTAGCATAATTTTGAGCACTTGATCACACTGCCCAACGGAAGCTTTTGGACCCCAAAATATCTTTCATTAGTGAACATTTGGATGAGGTTACATCCCCATCAACCTTCAAGTTTCAATCCACTATAATTTTCCTAAATTCAACTTGAATTTGAGATTTTCACAAAAAGTTATCTTTTTCTTTGATTCTGGAGACCCTGTCTTGCTGTTGTAGATACCATATTGTTGGAATTTCCTAGAATTTGTAGAAAAAAAAAATTCCTTGAAGAAAAAAACTTGTTCCCACCTCAGTCATCAATCAAATAAAACTTAAACAACTTTAAATTCATCTCACCTTGAACACCATCGATGTGATGATGTTTAACTTCTCTTGCCTTGTGCTTGGCTCGACTCTTGACTAAATGTGATCACCATCTCCGTGCAACATACCATTTCAAAGAAAACACTTTTTCAAACACAAAAGAAGAAATTTTGAACTCAATTCCCTCTTTGTCAAGTTTCTTTGGCACTTTCTCTTTGATTTTTTCACTCTCTTACATTGACATCTTGTTAACATCACTGCTCAACAATGGTGCATGATTCTGCAATTTTACCACATATTGTTGACCTCTTTTGAAAGGAAACATGTTACATTCTTGAAGCATATTATCATAACCATTTGAAACCTTAATTAAATAATCATTTTCATTTTGTGTATCACCTTGAAAGGCCTCATTCACAAGATCTTGATGCTTGAACATTAACAAAGCTAAATTTTGACTAGCATTTACAATTATCTTCATTTTCCCAGGATACATAAGAGACAGAATTGTCTTCTTACTATGCGCTCTAACAATAAACTCAATCCCATATTGAACAACTGATACTTATTCTCACGAAGTCGAAATATTTCTCTCCTATCATAAATTAATGGGCTACCCAAAAAAATACCATAAGTATCAAGTAGGACAACTTCAAGTTCAACTTCATGAAGAAAGTTTTCAGTGATTGAAACTCTAAGTATGCACCTCCTCATCACTTTATAATTTTCATTCTTACATATCCATCCTAAAGGATAAGGTTTTTGAAGAGGAATGGTTTCTCAATTCAGCTTTTTAAGTAAGTCTTCAGAAATAAGTTTGGATTGTGAACCACTATCAAATAGGGTGTCAACTGTGGTATGCTTTGAAATAATTCTAACATAGAAAATTTCATTTCTTGTTTCATCATCTTGAGAATTAATTTGAAAACTTGAAAAAATACTGCTTTGAATATCCTTACATTTCAAACCCATGGAAATGGCCTTTGTTTCATCTCTAGAATCATAACCTAAAACATGTGTTATTGTTGCAGTTGTCTTCTCCTTCTCCTTGTTTTTAAGCTTGTTGGGTCTCATCTCTAGATGAATTTTCCAACAATGATATTCATCATTTCCATATTTGGAATAATTTTTTCATGTGAGTTTTTCCTTCTTCATCTTCATGGATGGATTATTCTTACCTTTACCCTTGAACTGACTCTCTCCTTTTTCTTTAGATTAAAAGGTACCCTCACTTGTCTCATATGAATCATGTGTCCTTCTTGCCTCTATATGCGTGGTATGTACGCATAATTCATCTAAGTTTGAAGCATTAAACATGATAGTATAATTTCTTAGGTAACTATGAAAAAATCCAATGTAGTTTAACAAAGTTCCTTGTGATGTAAAATCTACACCCAAAATTATTTCTCTTCTCCTAAATTCTTGAGTATAGCTTTTCACACTTTGACCCTTTAGTGGTCTAAAATTATGCCAATCCATAATATCCTTTTGCATGTAAGATAATAGATAAAATTTTATTCTAAGTGAAAAAATAAAATATATCCATGAGGTGGAGACCTTACCATACTTCTTCATATCCTCTTAATAATGTTTTGGCTTCCCACCAAATCAAAACGACACTTTCCAACCTCAATGAATCCAACTGAATCTTTGTTTCATCATCTTTGATGTTTTGGATCCTGCAATAAACTTCAATTTGATGAACCCAATTATCAAGTATTTTAGCATTCACTTCACCATTATACATAGGAAGTTTGAATTTGATATAAAGTTTTAATAAAGGAGTTGTACCATCCTCCCTTGGGTTACTTGGATGTGTTTGAGTAACAATTGTTGTGGAAGAGGAAGAAGATGAAGGTGTAGATGGTGGTGAGGAGAATGGTGGTGTCAAATGTTGTTTTTCACCATCACCATTACCTTTTTTAGGCTTGTTTCCATCTCCTCCTCCTTTTGAAGACTTTCCTCCCTTTGGAGAATTGCAACTCTCACCTTGCATCCTTGTGCTTCTCTCCTCATAGAGAATTTTCACCATTCTTGTAATATAAAAGAATGCTTTCCTAGATTTTTTTTCATCCTCTGACATATTTTTAGGTTCTCCTTCATGTGACATACTTTCTTAAGCTTCAACTACAATTTGAGGAAGAATTTGAGGTGGAGATTGTGGCAAACTTGCTCTCCCATTCCTTGACCTAAGTTGAGGACTTGCAACTACAAGCTTTCCTTCTACTCTATTGAGATTTAACCTTGTCAGCATCACATACACTTGAAAATAATTAAATCCTCACAACAACTAATAAAACCAAATCTTTGATAAAAAACTTGACTTCTATGAGATCTTAATCAAATTGTGCTTGACGGTTTGCAAATTACAAGTGTTTAAATTGAGTTTTTGAAAGACTTTATTTTAATTTTTAAACACATAAAGAATGTAAATAAAATTTGAAAGACACACAAACAATATAGAAATTCACCATTATAATAATGATCGAACAATAATTGATGAAGGATTTCACCCTTCCTGGGCTACATCTCCTTGGTCTAGCTTCCAATGGCTTGGCCCTCTTTCATTATGCTCAAAATTGTGATTACATATATCTACATTGCTCAAATGGCTTCAAAACTTGTTCCATCAACTTCAGAATTCCAAAAAATGCCTATATAGCCTCTTTCTAATTGAAAATTGGTCAAAAACTGAAGACGTTATGAGCATCCCTAGTTTTCCTACGAATCGCTCCACAATTTCCCCAAAATCTAGACCGGTCCTACAATTTCACCCCATTTTCGGCTAAAGTAGCAAAAATTTTCTGGAATTTTGGGTGAAGTCACCAGTCTTTTAATTTTTCCACTAATGACATAAACTCAAAATTCAAACTATTACATATAGCGCAAAATATATATTTTTTAATAATAAAATCATCGAAGGTTAACTTTAACTATCAGCGGTTAGGGAAAGTGAGGGCACATAGGCTCTTGGTTTACGATGATGGCAGTGGTTATGAGTGGTGGCTACCTCTGCACCCATTGTTTTTGAATAAATATCATGTCGTGTCGTTATATGTGGGGGGGCCTTAACCCTGGCCCCTAACCCCAACCCTCTGCCACATGCAACTTTTATAAAGTTTTCAACCGACATGTTAACAAGGAACACCCATGGACCAGCAATTAGAGTAGGTTTTGATTGCACGAAGGTTTCAAGTTTGAATCCTGAGGAGGACATTTTGGCATTCAAACAATTTATGTGGCCCCCATGGTGCCAAGTGGTGACCTCTGATTAGGCCACATGGCAGCATGTCGTTGGCCATCAATCAACTAATAAAACTCAACCACGCATGAGCCAATCAAAGGAGGGAAAGTGAGGAGGCCTAATATGCCTAAAAAAATTACTTTTCAACCAACTAGAGGAGGCCATGTGGCATCCTGCCACTCGCCCAAATGTTTTCTTATCAGCTGCCATTTTTGGAAAAGTTGCCTCCTTCGGAAAACAAACATATCATGTTTCCAAGAGCATACAGTGTCACTTTTTTGCAAAAATATTTGCACCAAGTTCAGAATGATGGGATATAAACAGTCATTCAAGTTCCACACCATTCCTTAAATTTTCAATTTTTAGCATAATTTTGAGCACCTGATCATCTCCTATCCGCGGATCCGGGTGACCCAACGAACATAGGCTCTCTCTCCAAAGTGCATAGCCTGTAGCTCCCACCTGGATCGTCATCAACACCATGTGTCATTTACGTTCCCTCTTGCAATAAATATCCCTTAATATTTAGACCTTCCATCCCTACACCTTGTCATTAAACTCCCTGTCCCGATGTTCATTCCCCTCGCAAGACTACATTCTCCTTTCTACATTTTCTTGAGTGAAATTTTTAGAATCATGTCTACAATATTTCTCCTTCTGACCATGAATCATGAAAGGGGAATAGGTAGGCACACCGGTAGAGGGAGAGGTCATGGCTACCACGCCCCCCCAACCACCCCCCCCCAGCCTATTTCAATGATGATACCATTACCACTATGCTTTAGAGTGGGATTCCCAACTCCATACATTGTAACGTCTCTGGTTAAAAATCTATGTAAAAAATATAAGGCCAAGGTCATGGGACACATATTGCAAGCTGAATGGTGGGAAAAAAATCCTAGAGGGTGTTCATTTCAGTTATTATAAGTAAAGTAAATTGGAAAAAAAAATGAAAAAGGCTTTGGAAATGCATGACGAATTAAATGTAATTTTATTTATGAAAATAATGGAAAATAGGAGAAAAGGGAGGTGAAAGGTCACATGTTGCATGTGAGGAAAAAATTGAAGGAAACTCACGGAAAATGAAGAAAATCGAGGCATCATTGGTAAAATGGCTTCTGAGGATTAATTAGCAATATTTTTCTCACACTTATGGTTCTCATTCTATTCTCTCTCTCTCTCTCATACACTTGGATACTTAGATTTTTCTTGGAGCACTCTTGGAAGAGCATCACATACTTTGGATTTTGAGCAAGAAGGAAAAGGAAATGTAGGAAAGCATAAGAGGACATCGATATCATCAAATAGAGATGGATATCTTTGTAGGTATCAAGTTGCATGTATGGTTTCCTTGGTAGTTTTGGCATGCATGGCATGTGAATGTGGTTTCTTGGTTATGATATGTCATTGGCATGGAGGATTTCCTAGATTGACATTAGATTTTCTCAGCCTTTCCATTTTTTGAATAGCCATGATGGTGTGGGCTAATTTTTTATTTTATTTTATTTTATTTTTGGCTAGTTCTCATGTTATTTCGTTATGGGTTGAGTTATTAGTTTCTCTAAGTCTTGGTTATAAAAATTCTTTGGAAGCCCTATAACAACTTTCGTTGAGTTACTAGTGCTCCAATCCTTGCTTTTAAAAATTCTCTAAAAGCCTTTGGTGGGTTGAGTTACTATTCCTGGAAGCCCTAGTTGGATAAAAACTTCAGAATCTATGCCATAGCTATTGGTTGAGTTACTAGTCCTAGAAGCCCTGGATATAATAAAAACTTTAGAGCCCTAGACAGCTTCAGTGGAGACCAATCTAGTGATGGTTGTGATGTCGACAATTAGGTGGAATCACTGGTTCAAGGTTGAGGTGGTTTTGTATTTGGAAGCCCTGATTTGGTTTTGATTGATGATTTTCATGATATCCGACATTCATGCTTGGAATATATAACATGGTTGACTTGGTAACAATAGATTTGGCTCAGACACGTCTATGGTCAGGTGGAAGGTGAAAGTCTTAGACTTGGCTTATTTTTTCTTGCTCAATAAGAGCTCTTTCCCTCTTATATTGATGGGAAAATATGTGTGTTATTATGTGGCTTATATGGTTGTTATGTGGTTCTCATTTTTGTCGCTTATATGTTGGTTATGAATGTGTTTTATGATGAAGATTCTATATGGATCTCATCATGTTTTGATTGGCAAATGAATAAAAAATGTATCTATTTCCATATAGATGATAATGCAGTTAATGATATGAGGAAAAAATGCTTCTCAGATAATGCGGTTAATGATAGAGACTCTCAGATAAGTATGAGACACATGCTCATATATGTTATTTAAACTTGTAGATTACATATTTGTGACTTGTTTGAAAAAATTCCTACCAAGGCTAGTAGGGTTCCACTCAAGTCCTTGTTCAAGTGTTGGCTTGTGCATCATTAATTAATTTTTTTATTTCACTTGTGAAATTTTCATTGAACTTTGAGCACTGGCCTGGTCTATGGGCCTGAAAAAGTGGCTCAAAACTCTCGAACACTAGCATAGGTTTGTGGGAAAATGTCATTGGAAGCATGAACTCCAATGTTTTGGTATCTTCCAAAACCTCCCAGATGCACCCTTTTCCATATCAAGGGAGCATTTTAGGGTTAAATAGTCTAAAATCTTAGTGGGACCCAGGGGTTGGATACCTAAGTGGCTTGGTTGGATCCAGGGATTTCTGTTTCGGATGTGGAAGGTTAGTTTGATGTGTTTTCCTTGATTCCACTTCCTTAAGGTCACCTATGAGGTTGAATCAAATAATAGTAACTCTTCATCACATGTTTACCCCAGTTGGTCAATTACATGGGTATATGTGGGAGGAGGGTGTTATAGAGTGGTATCATAGCATGGTTCATACCTTGGAATCGATGGGAGGTGCATGTTGATGATGGATTCATGTTTTTTGCATGTGTGTTAATCAGCCTCAGGTTCTATATACTTGTTGCATAGGCATGGTGTCTGTCATGTTTATAGTGATGTCACCATGTGAAACAGACTGTTGTTGTGAAGTGTGTTGTCATGTGTACATTTCAGTTGCATATGTGTTATGTATGTTGTTGGATTAGGTGCTTGTTGTGAATGTATGGTGGACATAATTCTAGGAATTATAGGTCATCATGATATTCTTAATATGTTATGATGTAGATGTGTTGGTTGATATAGAGCAGGATATGTAGATCATCAAATTGAGGTTGCAACACTAGATTTTGGGGTAAGATCAGATCATCATACATGTATTGTATGTTTGGAATTCATGTATGTTATTTAATGGATTGTTATATGAATTAGAGTTAATTATATACTTGTCATTCTATTGATTTTATGGCAAGATAGAAAGGCGATTCCGAAAATCCACCAATATCTAGCAAAGAGTGTATATTTCAATGTGTCCGGAGAAAAGACGAGAAAAGGATTATGGAATAAGCTCCATGATCTATACGACAAGAACACGACATCAAACAAATTTTTCTTGATGAATAAGGTTTATAATCTCAAGATGAAGGAGGGTCCTTCATTTGCTGAGCGCTTGAATGAATTCAAAATTATAACTAGTCAACTTGCCTTTGTTAGAACAACTCTAGATGAAGAAATTAGAGCTAGTTTCTATATTTTAGGCTTTTGCGAACAATATTTTGTGTAGTGGTGTTTTCTTGGTATGTTGCATCCATGTTTTTTATTTTTTACATTTCGAAGAAAACCATCGTGGTTCATATTCAGGAAAAGATCCATGAGTAAGTAAGATCTCACATTTCATGACGTATAAATGGGAGAAAGGGAGAGGTGAACAGAGGGAAAATGAAAGGGAATCCGACATAAAAATAATATGTTTAATGTATTATTTTAATATAATTTCTTTATTATTTATTTAGTTTGATAATTATTAATGTGTTAAAAATGTCTAAATAAATAATTTAATTATTTACTTATTTTAATTTGATAATTATTGATATATTAATTTAATTGGTTTTTTTTTTAATTGTTTATTTAATTTGACAATTATTTATGTTAAAATAGTTTTTAAGAATTTGAATATTTCATTAATAATATTGATAATGATAGATCTAAATTAACTATTTTGGTGATAATTTTTCAGGAATTTCAAAAGTTTAATTTTAATAAATTAATGATCCTTTTAATTGTGAATGATTCAAAGGGATGCTAGTGAGTGGATTATCATGATGAATTAATTTGACAGTCTATAGAGAAATTTATGAAAAATATTAATGAGTAAGGAAACATTTTAATTGAATTATTATTCCTAAGGAAAGGATTTAAAAGATTAAAGGCTATTTAAAGGACAGAAATGTTTAAAATATAAGGTTAAAGTTTAAAGCGAGCTCAAAGGTAGAAATATAGGAAGGATGAGGTAACAGATGATCAAGGGGGAGGATCTTAGGTTCAAGGTATGAGAGCCACCTATTATAAGGGTGTAGAGATGAGGAGGGAGGAGTGATGGAACCACAAAGTGGGTGAAGTATGATGTGTGTATGAAGAGGAAAATAAAGTTAAGGAGAAGAGATGGAACAATAAGGAAAAGAAAAAGGAGAAAGAAGAAAGATGGCGATGGAGTGTGTTAGGTGTGGGTAAGTTTATTATTTTAGCATCGGAATCCAATTTTGTCTTATTTTCTGGCCCTCGTCACGATTGAGGTTGTTAGGGTGTTCTACGATTTCTATGGCCTCCCTAAATATTCTATTATGATAATGATCTATTTTGGCCAACACACATGAGTTCTCAATACAAATGAAGTGATTAGTTTTGTTGGAGTGCTCAACTAGAGCTGAGGTTTTGAAGCGGTTATGTTTTATATCAGTAACATGTTCTTGAAATCTTGTTAATATAGATCGACTTGTTTCTCCAATGTATGGTTTCCCACATGAACATGGAATCAAGTAAACTCCTTTGTGGCATCTGGGGTCAATTGGACCTTTAACAGATTTGAGGCACTTGCTAATTGTATTCGTGTGTTTAAAAGTAGTTCTAATCTTGTTTTTTCTTAGAATATGTGAGATTTTATTTGTAATTCCTAATATGTAGGGTAGGTTTACCTTTCCCACCATATCATCCATGTTTGGTTTATTATTATTATGGATTACGACATTTTTAAAGGCTTTGATAACTTGGTTTCTTTTGTAGCCATTATTTTGCAATACTCCCATAAGATGGTTTTTCTCATGTTCAAAATGTTCATCATATGATATGCGTAGAAGTTTGGTTGCTATTTTGTTGAGAAGCCCAAGCTTCTGAGTCGGGTGATGATGGGAGTTGGCATGTAGATATTGTTCGATGTGGGTTTTCTTTCGATAGAATTGATGAGAAAAGGCACCATCATGGTTTCTGCTGATGAGGATGTCAAGAAATGGGAGTCTGTTATTGTCTTCAACCTCCATGGTAAAATTGATTGAATCAGAGAGACTATTCAAGTGTTTCAAGAATATGTCCAAATTTTCTCTGCCTTAGGGCTAGATTATGAAAGTGTCATCTACGTATCTTTTCCAAAGTTTAGGTTTAAGAGGATAAGATTTGATGGCTTTCTCTTCAAAGTCTTCCATGAACAAATTAGCAATGATGGAGGATAGAGGGGATCCCATAGAAACTCCATAGAATTTTTCATAAATTTCCCCTTTGAAAGTGAAAAAGGTGGATTTGAGACTAGTTTCTACCAATTTAGTTGTTTTTGGATCAATGATTGTGTGCACCACCTTCATGGCCTCATTAATGGGAATGTTGGTGTAAAGATATTTTACATCAAAAATTGCCAGGATATCATTTTTATCTAATTTTAATTGTTTGATTTCATCAATGAAATGAGAGGAATCATTTAAAAAGGATTCAATATTTCCTACTAAGGTTTTGAGCTTCTTAGTGAGGTGTTTTGGTAGATGGTATGTCGGGCCTCCAATGGTATTCATGATGGGTCTTATAGGGATCCCATCTTTGTGTATTTTGGGGGCTCCATATATGTGAGGAGTGAGGGGGTTGTTTTCTATGAGATGTTTGATGTTTGGTTCATTGCTAGCTTTTATTAGGTTATTGGCATTCTTAGAAATTCTTTTTATAGGGTTCTTTTTCAATTTAGTATAACAACCAGAGTTGTTAAGGTGGTCCAACATCTTTTCTTCATGGTATTTTGAGTCCATGATGACACTTGCCCCTCCTTTGTCTGTTTTTAAGACAACAACATTAGAGTTTTTATTTAAATATTTGAGAGCCAAGAATTCGTGTTTGGAAATATTATTTCTGGGGGGTTTGGCCTTTCTAAGTAAGATGGAGCAGTCTTTTCTGATTGTTTCTTTTATGTTATCCATGAGCTCTTTGATACCATACTCAATATTACAGAAGATGTTGTCCTTGGGAATGTTGCGAGGGGATATGGAAAAATTGATCCCTTTCTCAAGAAGTTTAAGTGTGGGATGGTCAATGGGAGTCTTGGACAGATTTATGACTCTATTGCTAATGACTGTAGATGGGGACGGAATGGTGTTCTCAACACGGTTATTGTTGTCCATGGGTTGATCCAGTTCATTCTCTGTGTTTCCGAAACAAGTTTCAACCCTTCCCACCTTGTTGGTGATAGCGTGTTTGTAGTTTTTAGGATCTAAGAGCATGGATAAACGGGCACTTATGAGCTGCGTGTTCCTTGTAGGTGGTCTGGCCATATGCTATTGCTGGATGACCATCGTAGAAACTGCAGTTGTGTGTCCTTCGTCAGCAAGGAGCGTCGATCGCTTTGTCGTAGTTAACTCAGCAGCATGGAATGTAGCAGGTATGGAGTCCTTCAGTCCCTCAAAACTTGCATTCTTATTCAGCTATTAAACGTTATCCATGTCTGTGTTTTCAACTACATTTTTGCTGTGGGAGCCCGAGACAGATATCAGCAATGTTCTGGCCGTATGTTATTGCTAGATAGTTTCCATCGTGGAGAATGTAGTTGTGTTTCCTTTGTTAGGGAGGAGCATAGACTATTTTGTTGCAGTTAATGCGAAAATGTGGTTTTGTAACCACCCTCTTAGCGACTAACAAATGGTTAAGGTTTATTTGTTAAGGACTATGTGTGATTACTGTTGTTTTGAAAGAAGTATCTGAACAAATTAATTTTGTTTTTTTTTTTTAATAAAGAAGGATTAAATTGGTGAGAATTATTTCATTAGTAAAATTAATTGATGGTAAAAGTAAATCTGGGTTGGTTGAACAGAATGAGACAGTTATACGGTTACCCCAAGAAAACTCTGGAATAAAAGGGGAATTCCAAGGGAAGTTAGGGGTTCTGTGGAAAAAGGAAAAGAATGGAAAATCTGTGAAGCTGGAAAAGTTTCCATAACAGATGCATGCTCGGTTGGAGAGGAGGACCGGACTGTCCTGAGAAATCCCCAGACAATTCTATTTCCTCTGGAGTTGGAGAGTAGGACCGGATTGTCCCGAAAACTCTCCTCCAGAAGCTGTGTTCAACTAGACCCAGGCTTGGAGCTCGGGGGAGAACTAGAGGGCGTGACTGCCCAGTTCGTGGATGGGAGGTAACGAGTACCATCAATTAGATTTGGACACAGATAAGTAAAAATACAAGAAGTTTATTTCTCTGGTTTTCATAGAAGTAGAATATTTGGCTGCTACAGCTGTGCTAACATTACATATTTATTTTCTCTTTTATTTACTGTACTGTGGAAAAGTAGAAAACCAGCTACTAGACTTCATTAATAGCATTTGTGTTCTGTAGAAACAAATAAGAGAGAAATCACTGTGGTAGCAAATATATGTTCACAAATAACTGTATAAGAAAGACAGAGTTCTAAGGCATGTATTATAAGTTTTTCTGTTATAAGTTTTAATAAATACCATAGCCATAAACAATGTGAAAATAGAACTAATAAATTCAGGAGAGCTGTGAATCTGGATGCCCGAAAAGAATTCAGGTATCTGGATAGGTTGCCTCCTGACTATAACAGCTCGGACGAGACAGGTGGTCCGGACACCGACCCTACACAGACTAATTTTAAGCTTAAAACAAAGGAACGGCCGATAGCTGGACTTAATTCTGCAGAAATAATTAAACTTCAGAAACCCTTTATTTCTTTTTAGAAGGACAGCATGCTAATTCTGTAGAAATAATTAAACTTCAGAAACCCTTTATTTATTTTCAGAAAACTCTTTATTTCTTTTTAGAAGGACAACATGCTTAAACGAAGAAATATTCCACAAGAAGATAAACGGTGTTTACAGAAGTTCAATCAGGGGTTTTATAACCAGAACAATAAAATAAGCCCAAAGACTAGAACATATGCACTTGTACATATAGAAAGGAAAGAAACATTCATATAAGCTTCTGCGTGCTTATACATCAGACTAAGTAGTTATGCAGAATAAGAGTAAAACAAAACAGAACTCTTTCTCTCTTTCTTAAGCATGATAACCATATCCGAGTACAAATGGAAGGATTAAATGCGCTGTGCCGAAAACATTATAATTCTCAAATATTAGTCCAACAGAGAAAACTCATAGTATTAAGGAGCAACGCTCCAGAGTTCTTAAACCAGAAAATATGGGGTCGGAAACCCGGCTATATAAACAATAAACAAAGATTTCATTAATGTCTGAGACTGGGAACTTGAGAACATGAAAACATCCTTCGAATACAGATTTAACGACCGGTAAACCCTAGGCTGGCTACTATCAGCTTAACCCTAGATCCGTCCCGAATACGACTAAGAGAAGAGTGTGAACAGGTTCTTAAAACCCTAACAAAGCCTCATATATTCTCCCGAACAATAGAACAAGCCGGCTGAGCAAGTATTAAGGGGCCTCGAGGCACGAAAGCGTAGTACCTGTAGCAAGGTCGAGTATTTAGAAACCCTTGTCGCGGCCAGAACCCTCCAAGAAAACTTAAGCAAACAGTGTAACACATTGCCATTACCTGCAAGCCGAATGCATGGAGTTAGTTAGGGTATCAAACAAATTAATTCTAGCAAACACAAGATTACTGTCGCGGAATAGGAGAAAGAGAGTTAACCTGTGGAGCGCAAATAGGCGTAAACGCTGGAACCTGTTGCCATAAAGACAAGAAAAAACAACTCTTTAATTCAGAATGGTGACAGCGCCGAACAAACCAGAAACACAGTGCTTGAAACGAAAATTTTTCTTAACAGGAGCAGAGGAGCACACACCAAGTGAACCGACTGAGAAAATTCTACAGGAATCACGCTAAGGAGCTACCTATCGGAAAGATGCTGGATGGGGTGCCTTCGCTGTGGCGGCCATGGAGAAAAATGCCTCCGGAACCACCAACCCTCTCTCTCTCGCCGAACCTCCAGAACCTTCAGCGAATGTGCAAATGAGTGGGGAAGCGGTTATGCCCGGGGTCATTGCAAAACAAGAACCACCACAGCCGTCGGATATGATCTCCATCAACGGCGTAGCGTCGCCCACGTGGAGGGTGAAGGTACCAAGGTTTCAGAACACATATCCGTCGGACCTCCGAGTTACTCCAGAGTTGACAGTTCGTATGAACGAACAAATAAATGATAACGCTTAACAATAATAGTTTCAATACATAACTCCACTATAATAATCGAAAAGGCGAATGATTCCAAAAAGGGTTGAACCATATAAATCCAATAATCATATACCCACAATCATTAATCGCTTTCGGACAAATGAATTAAGTGGCAACATTGAAAATCACAGAAACGTAGTACCCAACCTATATCTTAGTGACATATTTGCATAATGAGTACAGGCAAGTTTACACCTTATCCGTAGTACAGGTCGGATCTGTGACATATATTAGTATTGTTATGATTTAGTTTGAGTCATAAGATCTGAGTGATAATTTTTTTTTTTACGGTAAGTAAATGTTAAGTAGATGGTTGTTACAAGTGGTATCAGAGCAGCGTTACAACGCTGGGCCCTATTGGGCCAACTAACGTTAAAACTGTGTGTTATCTATGCACAGTCCGACGATTAGATGGAAAGACAAGTGAGACGGACACCTTCGCAACAGTCACAGCGAAATGCTGGAGAAATGCAGCCTCCGCCAGGGGGCAACCCTGAGATGTGGGTTCAGTTGGGGATTGAACAGCATCAGCGGTCAAACCGACTGATGCAAGAGCAGCAACAACAGACCCGCATCTTATTGCATACAGTACAACAGTTGCAGGAGGAAATGGAGAGGGTACGTCAGGAAAACGCCAGGATGATGTAGGAACAGGAAAGAGTCTTAAAAAGTCTGTCCGATAAACAAAATCACAGAAATGAAAATCCCAGTGCTGACAGAGAACATCAAGAGGGAAATGAACAGCAAAATGAAGAGCAATACATGAGTCAAAAAGAAAGAAGTCTTTCCCAGCGCAATATTTCGAACAGGAACCTTAATGAAGCTGAATCTGAAAATGGAACATAACGGAAGGCAGGAAAAAGACAGAAGGTGGAATTACATGGAGAATTCAGAAAGATTAAGCCACCCACCTTTGACGGAGAAAAAGAAGAAGTAGCAGAGGCCTGGTTGATTAATATGAACAAGTACTTCCAAGTGTATGATTATGACAGTGGTCTCAAGGCACGATTAGCCATTTATCAGCTAAAGGACAAAGCCACCCTATGGTGGGAAGAATTGAAGAACGTGAAGAGAATAGAGGATCAGGACGTAACATGGGATAAGTTCCAACAATATTTTAAGGACAAGTACTTGACGGAGCATTTCTATGATGAAAAAGCTCGAGAGTTCCATGATTTAAGGCTAGGCCAATTGACTATGGACGAGTTCATCACCAAGTTTACATCGCTACTGCGCTATGTACCGTATCTAAGAGATGAAAAGGCCAAGGTTCAGAGATTTTTTAGCAGTTTACCTGCCCACATGAAGCAGCGTATTGAGTTTTTTAATCCTAGGACGATGGATGAAGCTATCAGGAAAGCAAGGCTGTGCTATCAGCAAGCAAAAAACAAGGTGGATCAAGGCAGAGGATGGCCAGCAAAGAAAGAAAATAGGAGCAGTGCTGGTTTCAAAAAGAACAAAACCAGTAACTTTAGAAATTCAGCCAGGAATTCAGTTAATAAGCAGTTCGGTAGAAACCATCAAAGGATTAGATGGCCGGGGGAAGATAAAACTGTGGAAGCTTCAAATAGACCTGAGCAACCTCAAAACCAGAGACCACCTCTGCAATGTTGGGGCTGCGGGGCAGCGCACTATTATCGAGATTGTCCACAGCGGGGTAAATCTGAAACCATGAATAATTTGCAGGAAGCCTCTACGGTGGGGGATATTGCCAGAAGCATACCCAGGATTCACGCTGCATTGGAGGATCGGCAAGCTGATTTTCAACCCACCATGATAGAACTGGAAGGTAAATTGTTCTCTCAAACTATTTCTATTTTGGTAGATCCAGGCACAAGTCTGAGTTATATAAGTCCTAAAATTATGGAAATCTGTAAACTGTCAAGTCAAAGATTTAAGAAAAGCTGGTTGGTTCAGTTAGCTACAGGAGCTAAAAGAAGAGTTAGTGCCAAAATAACAGATTGTGCATTGCAAGTCGGTGGACAGCAGTTAACGGTGGATTTAAATATTCTGCCCTTGGGCTCTTATGATGTCTTGTTGGGTATGGATTGGTTCGAGAAACATTGGACTCTTATAGATTGCAAGGAAAAGGTAGTTTACTACAGAGATCAGAATGGTAATCGCCAAGAGATTCAGGGCTTAAAGAAGCCTGTACATCTGCGACCAGTTACCACTTCTCAGTTGGCAAGGTGTATGAGGAAAGGATGCCAAATGTACGCTATACAGGTCGGGCTGTCTAAAATCAAGAACAAGGCTGCTACATTAGAAAATATACCTGTAATATAGGAATTTAAAGACGTATTTCCTGAAGAAATACCAGGATTACCACCTAAAAGGGAGGTGGATTTTACAATAGAACTGCTGCCGGGAGCTTCACCAATTTCGCGAACTCCCTACCGTATGAGTGTGCTAGAATTGACCGAGCTGAAAATGCAGCTTCAGGAATTGCTGGATAAGGGGTATATCAGACCCAGTGTGTCGCCCTGGGGAGCACCTGTGTTGTTTGTCAGGAAAAAGGATGGAACCATGCGCATGTGCATGGATTATCGACAGTTAAACAAGTCGACTGTTAAAAACAGATATCCCCTACCCCGTATTGACGACCTGTTTGACCAGGTAAGGGGAGCTACTGTGTTTTCAAAAATTGATTTGCGGTCTGGTTACCACCAGATCCGAATAAAGGATGAAGATATACACAAAACTGCTTTTCGCACCAGGTACGGCCACTATGAATTCGTGGTATTACCTTTTGGGTTAACTAATGCACCAGCCACTTTTATGAGGCTGATGCATAGTATTTTCCACCCCTACTTGGACAATTTCGTGTTAATCTTCATTGATGACATCCTGATTTATTCTAAGAGTGCAGATGAACATGAAAAACACCTGCGGATGGTGCTGGAGGTACTAAGGAAACATCAGCTGTATGCAAAGTTCAGTAAATGTGATTTATTCAAGGAAGAGATACAGTACCTGGGACATGTAATATCTAAAGAGGGTATAGCAGTGGACCCGAAGAAAATTAAAACTATCACGGAGTGGAAGGTGCCACAGAATGTGGCAGATATAAGATCTTTTATGGGTCTTGCCGGTTACTACCGGCGATTTATAAAAGGTTTTTCAAAGATAGCTTTCCCCATTACTTCCCTGCAGAGGAAAGGGAAAATCTTTAAATGGTCAAAAGAATGCCAGGATAGTTTTGAAAGATTGAAGCAGCTGTTGACAACAGCGCCGGTGTTAAGTGTGGCAGATACAAACAAGGAATTCGAGGTTTGTACAGATGCAAGCAAGGAAGGAGTTGGGGCTGTTTTATCGTAGGAAGGAAAGGTAATTGCATACAAATCTCGCAAGTTAAAATAGTATGAGCAGCGATATTCAGCATATGATTTGGAGCTGACCGCTGTGGTGCACGCTCTCCGGGTGTGGAGGCATTACTTACTCGGGAAAAGATTTGTGTTAAAGACTGAGCAGAGTAGTCTAACCAACTATTTTAAGCAAGCTGACTTAAACTCCCGACAAGCCAGATGGAATGATTTCTTGAGCGAGTTTGACATTGACCTACAGCATGTAAAAGGAAAGGAGAACAAGGTTGCGGATGCCTTAAGCAGGAAGTTGCATAACGTTTACGAGTTATATGTTAACCAAATTGAAACCAGATTTTTAGAGCAAATCAGAAAAGAGGCAGACAAAGATCCTGAGTATAGATACTTGTGGCAGCAGACACAAGAATCTGAAGGTCAGGGTGGACATGGAGACTATGAGATTGGCCCGAATGGGTTGCTGATTTTTAGAAAGAGGATAGTCATCCCAAACAGAATAGAATTAAAAAATATGATACTGGATGAATATCATAGAAGTAATTATGCAGGGCACCTGGGATATCAAAAAATGCTGACAGCCATAAGAAAAGACTACTATTGGCCCAGCATGAGAAAGGATTTGGCAAGTTATTTAACCCAGTGTTTGGAGTGCCAATAGGTAAAAGTAGAGCACAGGCATCCAGCGGGATTAATGCAGCCTATACCAATTCCTGAATGGAAGTGGGAAGTGATTTCATTGGATTTCATCACTGGACTGCCAAAAACAAAACGAGGTAATGATTCCATAATGGTAGTTGTGGATCGGTTAAGTAAGTCAGCACATTTCATACCTGTCCAATCTACCTACAAGAGAGTACAGATTGCAGATTTATTTATACGGGAGATCTTCAGACTGCATGGCATCCCTAAGACCGTTATCTCGGATAGGGACGTAAAATTTACATCAGCCTTTTGGAAGGCACTGTTTACAGGGTTGGGAACTCAAGTACATTTTAGTACTGCATACCACCCGCAAACAAACGGTCAGACTGAACGAGTAAATCAGGTGCTGGAAGACATGCTAAGAATGTATGTCATGCAGCAACCAATTAAGTGGGAGGAGTATCTACACTTGATAGAGTTTTCTTACAACAATGGCTACCAGGAATCATTGAAGATGAGTCCGTTTGAGGCGCTGTATGGGCGGCAGTGCAGAACCCCCATTAACTGGAGCAGTCCCGAGAATAGACTGATGTTAGGACCAGACATGCTAGCAGAAATGGAAGCAGAGGTTAAGAAGATTCGATAGAATTTGAAGGTAGCGCAAGACAGACAAAAAGTGTATGCGGATAAAAAGAGGTCATACCGGGAGTATGAAGTTGGAGATCACATATATGTCAGAATTAAACCAAAGAAAAGTACACTAAGATGGGCATCTTGTGCAAAATTGGCACCCCGGTACTGTGGTCCCTTCCAAATATTGGAAAGGGTGGGACCAGTAGCCTATCGCTTGGCTCTTCCTAGTCACATTCGGGTGCACAATGTCTTCCATGTATCGTTATTAAAACGATATGTTCATGATCCAAGACACATAATTCACTGGCAGAACATACATGTAGTGAATGGGTATGATTGCTAAGTGATAATGTGATATTAAAAGCTTATTTTAATTAACAAAAGTTCGTTTTGTGCAGGTAGAACCAGACGAGGAATTTCTGGTAGAGCCCCGCAGCATAATCGACCGGAGGGAAATCATGCTCCGGAAACGAGCCATCGCCCAGGTTAAAGTGCAATGGAAACACTTTGGACCCGAGGAGGCCACTTGGGAAGACGAAAATTTTGTGCGGGAAGCTTATCCTGAACTCTTTTCTGAGCTGGGATAACAACACCGAGGACGGTGTTTTCTTCCAGAGGGGGGAAACTGTAACCACCCTCTTAGCCACTAAAAAATGGTTAAGGTTTATTTGTTAAGGACTATGTGTGATTACTGTTGTTTTGAAAGAAGTATCTGAACAAATTAATTTTTTTTTTTTTTTTTAATAAAGAAGGATTAAATTGGTGAGAATTATTTCATTAGTAAAAGTAATTGATGGTAAAAGTAAATCTGGGTTGGTTGAACAGAATGAGACAGTTATACAGTTACCCCAAGAAAACTCTGGAATAAAAGGGGAATTTCAAGGGAATTTAGGGGTTCTGTGGAAAAAGGAAAAGAATGGAAAATCTGTGAAACTGGAAAAGTTTCCATAACAGATGCATGCTAGGTTGGAGAGGAGGACCGGACTGTCCTGAGAACTCCCCAGACAATTATATTTCCTCTGGAGTTGGAGAGTAGGACTGGATTGTCCCGAAAACTCTCCTCCAGAAGCTGTGTTCAACCAGACCCAGGCTTGGAGCTCAGGGGAGAACTGGAGGGCGTGACTGCCCAGTTCGTGGATGGGAGGTAACGAGTACCATCAATTAGATTTGGACACAGATAAGTAAAAATACAAGAAGTTTATTTCTCTGGTTTTCATAGAAGTAGAATATTTGGCTGTTACAGGTGTGCTAACATTACGTATTTATTTTCTCTTTTATTTACTGTACTGTGGAAAAGTAGAAAACCAGCTACTAGACTTCATTAATAGCATTTGTGTTTCGTAGAAACAAATAAGAGAGAAAGCACTGTGGTAGCAAATATCTGTTCACAAATAACTGTATAAGCAAGACAGAGTTCTAAGGCATGTATTATAAGTCTTTCTGTTATAAGTTTTAATAAATACCATAGCCATAAACAATGTGAAAAAAAAAGTAATAAATTCATGAGAGCTGTGAATCTGGACGCCCAAAAAGAATTCAGGTATCTGGATAGGTTGCCTCCTGACTATAACAGCTCGGACGAGACAGGTGGTCCGGACATCGACCCTACACAGACTAATTTTAAGCTTAAAACAAAGGAACGACCGATAGCTGAACTTAATTCTGCAGAAATAATTAAACTTCAGAAACCCTTTATTTCTTTTCAGAGAACTCTTTATTTCTTTTTAGAAGGACAGCATGCTAATTCCGTAGAAATAATTAAACTTCAGAAACCCTTTATTTCTTTTCAGAAAACTCTTTATTTCTTTTTAGAAGGACAACATGCTTAAACGAAGAAATAGTCCACAAGAAGATAAACGATGTTTACAGAAGTTCAATCAGGGGTTTTATAACCAGAACAATAAAATCAGCCCAAATACTAGAACATATGCACTTGTACATATATAAAGGAAAGAAACATTCATATAAGCTTTTGCGTGCTTATACATCAGACTAAGTAGTTATGCAGAATAAGAGTAAAACAAAACAGAACTCTTTCTCTCTTTCTTAAGCATGATAACCATAGCCGAGTACAAATGGAAGGATTAAATGCGTTGTGCCGAAAACATTATAATTCTCAAATATCAGTCCAACAGAGAAAACTCATAGTATTAAGGAGCAATGCTCTAGAGTTCTTAAACCAGAAAATATGGGGTCGGAAACTTGGCTATATAAACAATAAACAAAGATTTCATTAATGTCTAAGACTGGGAACTTGAGAACATGAAAACATCCTTCGAATACAGATTTAACGACCGGTAAACCCTAGGCTGGCTACTATCAGCTTAACCCTAGAGCCGTCCCGAATACGACTAAGAGAAGAGTGTGAACAGGTTCTTAAAACCCTAACAAAGCCTCATCTATTCTCCCGAACAACAGAACAAGCCGGCTGAGCAAGTATTAAGGGGCCTCGAGGCACGAAAGCGTAGTACATGTAGCAAGGTCGAGGATTTAGAAACCCTTGTCGCGGCCAGAACCCTCCAGGAAAACTTAAGCAAACAGTGTAACACATTTCCATTACCTGCAAGCCGAATGCATGGAGTTAGTTAGGGTATGAAACAAATTAATTCTAGAAAACACAAGATTACTGTCGTAGAATAGGAGAAAGAGAGTTAACCTGTGGAGCGCAAATAGGCGTAAACGCTGGAACCTGTTGCCATAAAGACAAGAAAAAACAACTCTTTAATTCAGAATGGTGACAGCGCCGAACAAACCAGAAACGCAGTGCTTGAAACAAAAATTTTTCTTAACAGGAGCAGAGGAGCACACACCAAGTGAACCGACTGAGAAAATTCTACAGGAATCACGCCAAGGAGCTACCTGTCGGAAAGATGCTGGATGGGGTGCCTTCGCTGTGGCGGCCATGGAGAAAAATGCCTCCGAAACCCCCAACCCTCTCTTTCTCGCAGAACCTCCAGAACCTTCAGCGAATGTGCAAATGAGCGGGGAAGCGGTTATGCCCGGGGTCATTGCAAAACAAGAACCACCACAGCCGTCGGATATGATCTCCATCAACGGCGTAGCGTCGCCCACGTGGAGGGCGAAGGTACCAAGGTTTCAAAACACATATCCGTCGGACCTCCGAGTTACTCCAGAGTTGACAGTTCGTATGAACGAAAAAATAAATGATAACGCTTAACAATAATAGTTTCAATACATAACTCCACTATAATAATCGAAAAGGCGAATGATTCCAAAAAGGGTTGAACCATATAAATCCAATAATCATATACCCACAATCATTAATCGCTTTCGGACAAATGAATTAAGTGGCAACATTGAAAATCACAGAAACGTAGTACCCAACCTATATCTTGGTGACAGATTTGCATAATGAGTACAGGCAAGTTTACACCTTATCCGTAGTACAGGTCGGATCTGTGACATATATTAGTATTGTTATGATTTAGTTTGAGTCATAAGAGCTGAGTGATAATTTTTTTTTTTACGGTAAGTAAATGTTAAGTAGATGGTTGTTACAGGTTTGTATTATCTTCAGTGTTGCTTGTTAATGTAGCAGGCCTGGAGTGCTCCAGTCCATCAAAGGTTGTATCCATATTCAACTGTTGAACGTTATCCGTGTTTGTGCTTTCCAATACACTGTTTTTGTGGGAACCTAAGATAGATATCAGCGAGTTCAAGACCTCTACTTGACCCGTGTTAGTTTTAGAGTGAAGAGATTGATTGCCTGGAAATGATTGGGAGGTAGGATGCTCGAGTATGTATTGAGAGGAGAGGGAGTGCGTTTTTAGGATAAGATTTTCAATTTTTTTATTTTTTCTAGTGTTTCTCAGTTCTGTAATTTTAAGAGCTTTTAGGGAAGAACACGCATCAATTATAGACCAAAGCGAAGAATCCTTGTGATTTGATAAGTTAATGTGTAGGTCGAACAACTTGTTTTTTAGAGAGTTCAAGAGCGAGCAGATTTTTATGATTTCAGAATGTAAAAGAGCTTGGCTGGCTTTGTTGAAAATGTGCAGGTTTCTAGGGTTTTTGAGATGGTGGTGGATGATGGAAAATGAAGGAGTGATGGAGGCATCTCTACATATTTTTATAAATGTGAGATCATACTTTTTGCATGCAATGAATGATTTGTAATGTTCAAACAGTTTAGCATCTTCTAATTTCTTCCTTTTGTATAGGGTTAAAATTGTAGATTTTAGGCTTTTGCGAACAATATTTTGTGTAGTGGTGTTTTTCCGGTATGTCACATTCATGTTTTTTATTTTCTACATTTCAAACCAAACCTCCTTGGTTCATCTTCATGAAAAGATCCATGATTAAGTAATATCTCACACTTCATCAGGTATAAATGGGAGAAAGAGAGATGTGAACGAAGGGAAAATGAAAGGAAAGCTGACATAAAAATAATATGTTAAATGTATTATTTTAATATAATTTCTTTATTAGTTATTTATTTTGACAATTATTAATGTGTTAAAAATGACTAAATAAATAATTTAATTATTTATTTATTTTAATTTGATAATTATTAATATATTAATTTAATTGATTTTTTTTTATTGTTTATTTAATTTGTCAATTATTTATATTAAAATAGTTTTTAAGAATTTTAATAGTTCATTAATAATATTAGTAATGATAGATCTAAATTAATGATTTTGGTGATAATTTTTAAGCAATTTCAAAAGTTTAATTTTAATAATTTGATGATCCTTTTAATTGTGAATGATTCAAAGGGATGCTAGTGAGTGGATTATCGTGATGAGTTAATTTGAAAGTTTATAGAGAAATTTATGAAAAACATTAATGAGTAAATAAACATTTTAATCGAATTATTATTCCTAAGGAAAGGATTTAAAAGATTAAAGGTTGTTTAAAGGACAAAAACGTTTAAAAGACAAGGTTAAAGTTTAAAGGGAGCTCAAAGGTAGAAAGCTAGAAAGGATGAGGTAAGAGATGATCAAGGGGGAGGATCTTAAGTTTATGGTGTGAGAGCCACCTATAGAGTATAAGGGTGTAGTGATGAAGAGGGAGGAGTGATGGAACCACACAGTGGGTGAACTATGATGCATGTATGAAGAGGAAAATAAAGTTAAGGAGAAGAGATGGAATAAGAAGGAAAAGAAAAAGGAGAAAGAAGAAATATGGCGATGGAGTGTGTTAGGTGTGGGTAAATTTATTGTTTTTTTAATGTGTTGTATGATAGATAGTTGGGAAAATTTAATTTTGTCTATGAGTACTTCAGAACTTGTACGGACCTTGATGCTTGATGATGTTAGCGGTAGTTTAATGAATGAGGAGCTACGACACAAGTCAATTGTGGAAAAAATGGGCGAATAAGCTCTAGATCTAGCTGATTATGGTAGGATAATTGATCGAGGCTAACAAGGGCGATCAAGATCGAGAGGCCGATCAAAATGAAGGAGGGGAAAGGTCAGATTATTTCATTGTGGCAAACCCAGGTACATGAAGAAAGAATATTGAGCCTTGAATAAATGAAAAAAGGATCAAAGAATGTCTAGTAAAAATCACAAGTCATTTAGCACAAATGAAGGTGAGACTACTGCTGTAGTCATAGATGGTGATGTGTTTTTTCTGTTTCAGTAGCAGATTCATGTTTATATACATCTAGTGGTAGCTTTTATTGGATCCTTGACTTTGGGGCATCTCACCATGTAACCCCATGCAAAGATATTTTTGTTGCATATAATCCTAGTGATTATGGTAGAGTGGATTTTTGGAATATAACCATTTTTGCAATATTTTTTGTGTGGTATATGTCTAGATCAATATGACGGATGGAAAAGATATATTTTTGAAACTGGTTAGGCATGTACCAGAAATGTGCATGAGTTTGATCTCTATGGGATGACTCAATGATGAAGGCTATTCCACAAGCTTTGGAAAAGGAGGATGGAAAGTTAGCAAAGGAGCATTGGTCGTGTCGAAAGGACCCAAGACAGTAACACTATATAAATTGAAGGAAATGATAGGAAAATCATATTTGGTTTCTATCGCAAGAGAAGGAAATTTAGCAGGTCTATGGCATAAGCGCTTGGGTTTCATGAGCGAGAAGGGGCTAAAAAATCCTTGTTAAAAATTACTTCCAGGTTTGAGATCATACAATCTTGATCTTTGTTAGCATTGTATATATGGTAGACAAAGAAAGGTTTCATTTCTTAAAGGTGGTCATGACAGAAATAAAAATTTGTTAGAACTGATAAACTCATATGTGTTTGGACTAGTTAACATTAGGTCATTAGGAGGAGCATCATATTTTGTAACATTTATAGATGAAGCATCCAGGAAGGTTTGGGCCTATCCTATGAAAAGTAAAAGTGAAGTGTTTGAAACATTTCAAAATTTGATGTTTCTATTGAAAGATATTCTAACAAATTTCTCAAGTGCCTAAGAACATATAATGGTGGGGAATATTTCTCAAATGCATTCAAATAATATTGTAACAGGTTTGGCATAAAGCATGAGAAAATTGTTCTTGGTACACCTCAATAGAATGGTGTTTTATAATGAACGAATCACACCATTATGGAAAAGGTAAGGATCACGTTGTCCAATTCTAGTTTGGACAAGCATTTTTGGGTAGAGGTTGTCAAGAAAACTTGCTACCTCATAAATAGATCTCCACCTATAGTCTTGGATGGAGGCATCCCTCAAGAAGCTTGGAAAGGTAAGAAGTTGAATTATTCTCATTTGAAAATATTTGGATGTGAATAATTTGTACATATTCCCAAATAAAATAGAACTAAGCTAGATGATAAATCAATGAAATGCATTTTTCTGGGATATGTGGATGAAGAATTTGGTTATCGTCTATGGGATCCAGTCAAACATAAAATTATTAGAAGCACATATGTTATATTTAATGAGTCAGAAATGTTTAAGAGTAATGTAGGTGAGGTGGAAGTAAAGTAAATTATTGACAGGTTTGAAGAGAAGCACGAAGAAATCCCACCAATTCAGGAAAATGGGTAGAAAATTCAAGAGCATGAAGGACAACAAGGGGAAAGTGATCAACACCTAGAAGAAGGAATCTTCCAGGATCCTTTGCAGAAGATTCAATCTAATAATTCACCACCATAGTTGGTTCAAAGATATTCTAAGCCTCATAAGCCTTCATAAAGGTATCCTCATTCAAAATATATCTTATTGACTCATGAAGGTAAGCCTAATAAATTTCAAGAGGCTGGTAAAATTGATCACAATAAAGAATGGAAGATATAAATGGAGGAAGACATGAAATATTTGGTGGAAAATAAAACTTGGGAGTTGATAAATCTCCCAAAATGTAGAAAGGATTTTCAAAACAAATGGGTGTATATAATTAAGCACGAAGGTGAAGAAAAGAAGGAGAGGTATAAAGCAAGGTTGGTTGTTAAAGGATTGGCCCAAAAGGAAGGTATTGACTTCACTGAAATTTTCTCACCTGTTGTCAAAATGTCATCCATTAGAGTCATTCGTTGTCTTGTTCATGCTTTAGACTTAGAATGTGAACGTTTAGATGTAAAATCTTCTTTCCTTCATGGAGAATTAGAAGAAGAAATTTATATGAAGGAGCCAGAAGGCTTCATAGAAAAAGGTAAAGAAGACATTGTTTGTAAGTTGAAGAAGAGTATCTATGGATTGAAATAGGCACCTCGACAATGGTACAAGAAATTTGATTCATTCATGTTAGAACATGGATTTCACAGGTTGAAAGCTAATCATTGTGTTTATATAAAGAGGTATGATCAAGGAAAGCACCTCATATTATTGTTATATGTGGATGACATGTTGATTGTTGGGCATGATAAGAATATGATCAATAGGTTGAAGAAGGATTTGGGCAGTAAGTTTGCAATGAAGGATTTGGATCCAACACAATAGATATTGGGCATGTGGATCATGCATGACAAGGAAAACAAAAGGTTGTGACTATCACAAGAAAAGTATATCAAGAAGGTGCTTGAGAGGTTTAATATGAAGGATGCCAAGCTAGTTGGTACACCCCTTGTAGCCCACTTCAAGTTGAGTGCTGAGTTATGTCCCAGTAATGGCAAGGATAAGGAAGAAATGAGAAATATTCCTTATGCTTCATCAATTGGTAGCTTGATTTATGCCATGGTATGCACATGAACATACATTGCATATTCATAGCCAGTTGTGAGTATATTCCTTTCCAATCCAGGAAAACAACATTTTCCAGTACTAAAATGGATTTTCATGTATCTTTAGGGTACTAGTAATTATTTTTTATGTTTTGTTCATAATGAGAGACTGCTTGAAGGTTTTACAGATGCAGATATGGCTGGAGATATCGACACTAGAAAACCTAATACAGGTTATTTGTACACATTTGCAGGTGCAATTGTATATTTTGTCGCAAGGCTACAAAGAATTGTAGCTCTATCTACAAAAAATCATAGTACATATTTGCAACAAAGGCTTGTAAAGGTATGTTGTGGATGCAACAATTCCTAGAAGAGATAGGAATAAAATAGGACAAGTATGTGTTGTATTGTGATAATTAGAGTGCCATTGAATTGGCGAAAAATCCAACATTTCACCGAAAAACCAAACACATTGACTTAAGGTACCATTGGATCCGACATGTATTGGAGGAAGGTCAATTATATTTGGAAAAGATCCATATAGATAAGAACTCTACTCATATTCTCACTAAGATTCTACCAAGAAGTGAGCATGAGTTATGTAGAGGCATGGTAGGCCTCGGTGTGACTTGATTGAAGGTTCTTTATTTGGCTTCAAGTGGTATAATGTTAATTTGAAGTCACATTGATATAACCTCGCCGCCCACACCATTTTCCATTGGCCTCGCCGAATCTCTCATAGACGATGACGCCGAACCTAACACACCGCTTGAAGCAACCACTACATTAATTTCTTGTGCATCCATGTAATACACATAGAGGATTAGGAATTCTAGTAGATCTTCCTCCTTGATCTATAAATTTTTGTTTCCTCCCTCTGCCTATGCAAGCCAAGCAAGGGAAGGCCTCTCTTGTAATAGATTGAAGTCCATAATTATTTTCTTCAGTGGAGTGTTTATTTTAGTTTCTTCAGTCTGTCTAAGTCTGTATGTTTCCTAATGTGTTCTGGTATCTTCTGGGCTCCTTCGATCCAACGTATTTATCATATATTGAATTATTTTATACTATTTTATAAATATATGTAATATTAAATATTAAAAATATATATTTTGTAAATCGTAGAAGACACCAATTATATTATTTTTCAAATCATTTACAATAATTCTTATATTATCAACACTTTGTATATCCAATAATTTTTTGTTGTGATAAATTTAGTGTGTATTTTTTTTCATACCTTTTTGTTTGTAAGGTGAATTTCTTTTCTTCCAAATGTGGATTTACATCAAAAAGTTGTTATTCTTTTTTTTTTAATCTCTCCCCAGGGAGACTAGACTATATCTAAAAATGGACCCTACGCAAGGTCAAGAGGGCCAAGCATAACACATAAATAAACATAAACAATCCTCTACTACATTATTTATTCTTTCATCCGCTAGTACTAAAAGAAAGGAAAAGCATAAACTAGAGTCATAAGATACTTAATGTATTTCCAAAAATGCTCAGCCTAATACTGGAATTGGACTCGCTATATCAGCTGGAGGTTTGGACGTCAGTGGAGGGACACCTAAGTGGTACTCAATACAGGGAAAACAATGGTCCATGTTGTCCAATATAGCATCGCTATGATTTATATGTCTATGAAGGTGGTCTAGGGCCTGTAGCATATTCATGTTTAATTCCTCGCCATCCATTAACATTATTCCAAACAAGAATTTAATTTTCCAATATAAATTGATGGTCTTCAGCTATTGATTTTACCAACTCCTCATTTTCCTAGTGCTAGGGATTCATGCTTCCCTTTCAACCATCACTTTTGCATTTAAAAGTGGGGATCTTCAAGCCACTGCCTCCCTTTCTCCCCAATTAAATTATTATTGTACCTATATGGGGATCTAACCTTGATACCTTGCTCCAAAGCCTGTAGCGATGTTCTCTAAGCATGTATTCAATTGTTGGGCTCTTTATTCATAATATATTAATCCTTTGCATGGTAATCCCATTTATGTTGTCATGTTGATATCTCTTTTTTTGTGCTACGATAAGAATGATAAGATGAATATCACGAACCAATTTACAATCTCTAGAAGGGTGGACATTAGTGTATGCTCCAAAGAAAAGAAAACAACAATATAATCAATTGGATCCTCATACTAAGGTATGAGAGAAATCGACTGCTTATAATGGCTTCCTAGGAAAACTATTTTACATGAAACTAGATTCAAGGTCGTCCTTTCTCCCATGTACAGTAACGAAAAAAAATGAAATATTTTGTTGTCTATAAGAAATTCACCTTGCATTAATTGGAGATAATCCAAACCAAAATAATATCTCAAATATATTAAAAAACCGTCAACTACAAAATCCTTCTTTCTATTACAAACCTGCCACCAAGAAGAAAATTTAAAGACCTTAAATGAAGAAGGAAAAAACCATATATTGGTAATGGTTCCACATTCTATACTATCGCCTTAAACTAAAATACACACATAAAATTTTAGTTTCATTAGGAAATATTTCTCCAATTAATCTTTTGACTCCCCCTTCTTGTTCTAAGACCTGTTCATGTACAAGGAAAAAACACAATGAGTGGGGCCCAATGCCCAAATATATTGTAGGAGAAACTAAAGAGAAAAGGAATTCTAGAAAGAGGTATGAAGATATAGACTAATTCCATACTAAAATGAAAAAAAAATGATAGTGAAGTTACTCAATAATAACATAATTTTATGTTATTGTTTTTCTTATTTCATCTTATAGGGTTATGATCTCTATTAACTTACTATTAGAATAATTGAAGTCATATCAACTCACTGTACATTATTTGTATTTTCTTTTCATTTATTTTATCTCCTTTAAAAATGCTTATTATATTATCAAATGAATAGGAATACCTCCTATATTTCTTCATACTTGGGTTAGCCCCTTGGATTAGTTAAAATTCCTTAATACATATAATTATGGTGTCAATACTAATCATAATATTGATCCACACTTTAAGAATTAATTTATGCATATTATTGATTATTAAGACAATAGGATTTTTATTATGAGGTTCTTCCTCATGACATTGTAGCATATTCGTCGGCCTTAAAAGAATATGATTTGTTGGACAATACCATGGTTACAATGTTTATGGAATCATGAAAGAATATTTGCACTTGACGGGGACCCATGAAGAGTGTTTCTCCAGGAAATTCATGTACAACCCTAGTTTCTAATGAAGTGAGATGTTATCTATTCCCCATTCAAATCTCACAGGACAGGAAGATGATGGCTACATCCTCACATTCATGCACAACGAGGAGACTTAAAAGTCGAATCTGCTTATTTTGGATGCCACATCTCTGACCTTGTAACCCATGGAAATGGTAAAGGTGTCATCAAGAGTCCCATATGGATTCCACGACACATTCATCACTTTTTAAGTGATTTCCAACCAGGTGTCGTGAAGACGCGTTATCTTCCTCCCTTCTTAGTTTATTGATTACATTAAAAAACCTGGTTCTATACTTTATTTATTTTCTTTATTCTCTTAATTATTGTACACCACTTGGTTCTATAGGCTCCCGAAATTCACACTATGTTTTAGTGAGGCTTCAGGAGGATAAATGATATTTAATACATAGTAGTATAACCCATGATCTGAAGTTTAAATCCCATTTTTTGTTCAGTTTTGTTGTAAATTTGAATGATATATCATAGGGATGCTCAGAAGTATCCATGTTAGGTCCCTATATTACTATTATAGTCCCTTATTGTTGCTAGTGTAACCTCTTTATTGTTATTGTTGTACACCTATAACCCCAACATTGGTATTATTGTGCCATTACATTATTATTGTTAGGTCGGCTAGGATTATATTGTTGTCCCATGGAATACTATATATAGAAGGAGTTTTTGGTCATTTGTATCATCCAAGAATTATTCATTTATGTAATATAAAGGAGGTTTCCCCCGCGAAGTGGCTTATTTATAAGGCGTTGATATCTCTTTTCTTCTATTTTTGGAGCTAGTTTCATAACATTTGGTATCAGAGCTTTGGATTCTAGGGTTGTGCTGCTCCAAATAGGTGATCGTGGTATTTTATCTATAATTTTTTTTATATGAAGGTTGATAACTTGAAATTTTTACAGAGAAAATCCAAAATCCTGAGGAAAGTCGTGTAAAAAATTCAGATATTGGTTCGTAATATTTTTAGAGATATGATCTATGGAAGTTAGGGTTTTTTTTAGGCTCTCGAATTTCACCTAAAACAGGTCATCCTGGAATTTTCTCTATAACTTGTTTTCTACAAAGGTTTAGAAGCTGGAATTTTTACAGAGTGAAGCCGAACTCTTGAGGAACTTCATGTGAAAATTTTATATCTTGGTTCACAATAGGAGATATTATCTGTGGAAGTTAGATATTTTTCAGGCTCCGAAATTTCATCTCAAAGAGGTGACCGTGAGAAAATAATCATAACTCTCTATCTGAGCATCGGATTGGAATTCTATAAAAGTGTCTACAAGTACACAGACTATAGCTTTCTGTTTAGCAATTTCAGAGCTGAAGGAGGAAAGAATGGCACGTGGCACGTCGTACAATTTTTCTCTATTGAACCACTCCATAATTATTTTATTGTAGTAGATTGGGAATAACTTTACCTTGAATAATCCAAATCATGTCTAACATGCGGCATTAGAAAGAAGATTCAGAGGGCTACTACAAGGTCGAATTTCAGATATTGAAGATCTGAAATCATAGAGATAATTCAGTTTTAATATTGAGCTCCTCAAAAGCAAGAAAAATGTGTGTATATTTTTTTTCTAATTGCATAAGTCTTGTGTGAAAAATAAGTTTTAAGTGATTCTAAGGGCATATTGAAGCATAGATATCAGTATTGGGTTGTAAAATGCTACCTAAAAAGAATTAAACACCCATTAAGCCTTCAAAAGGCTCTACTATGACTCATGAAGAGGAAGAAGTGCAACATGACATATCAAAATTACAAGAGCAAGTGCACCAAATTTCACTCTCACAAAGAGGAAAAAAAAATGAAAGGAAAGTTTTGAATAAAGGCATGGAAGTTAATATGGATAGTTTGAAGAAAGGCATGGAAGCTAATATGGATGGTTTGAAGAAAGGCATGGAAGCTAATATGGATGGCATGGAAGCTACCATGGAAACTAATATGGATGAAAAGGAAGAAAAAATGAAAGACAACATGGAAAACATGAAGAATGATCTAAAAGCATACATGGAAGGTTTGACAAAGTTGATACAAGAAAATTTTCCTAATGGTGAAAAATAATAGAGGAAACTCATTATGAGAACAAAATAAATGTTAATAATGATTTCATAAACTCTAATGTTGGATGGAAGAGCCACCATATTCCAAATATGGATATGAGGAAGTTTGATGGTAAGGATCCTGTAACATGGATACTATAGATGGAGCAATATGTTGATCTTAATAATGTGAAAAACACACAAAATGTATGCATTGCAGCTTTACATCTAGAAAAAAATACATTTGTATGGTATCGATGGCTTTGCTCCAGTAAAAAAAATATCACTTGTTCAATTTTTATGAAGGAAATGATAGCACATTATGAGGATACAAAAAGAAACACCTTCTTTAGCCAATTGATAAATCTCAAACAAAAGGGTTCAGTGGTCGAGCATATTGAGGACTTCCAAAAATTCAATATAAGGGTAATTGATATTCTAGAGTAACATAGGATTGATGTCTTCATAGGGACTTTAATGGATAACATCCAACATGAAGTTCTCGTTTGGGAACCTGATTCATTGGATAAGGCATTTAGGTTGGAAAGAAAAAATGAAAGCAAAATTATGGCGACAAGGAAGCCTACCACTCACATCTATAAATATGGAAGTGTTTCTACTCATAGACTTACACAACCTGCAAGGTTGACACCACAAAAATTGAAAGGAAAAAGAGAAAAAGGGCTTTGCTACAGTTGTGATAGAAAATACACTAAAGGTCATAAGTGTGCTAAGAAGAAATAATTTTACATAGATTGTGAAGGGGAGGAAGAAAATGAACAAGAAACTTCAAAAGAAGAGGATATACACCATGAAGCAACCCTAGAAGAAGAAGAAATGCGTCTGACCATATCATGTAATGCATTGGCAGTAATTACCACTCATCAAACTCTCAAGGTAGAAGGACATATCAAGAAGAAAAAGGTAGTAGTGTTGATCGATTCATGTAATGCCCATAATCTTATCCATTGTAAGGTAGCCAAGGAATTGAATTGTTTCCTAGACCTAGCACCAAAATTTCAAGTGATGGTTGTAGATGGAGGAACTATAAATTTCTCTTGAAAGTTCCATAATATGAAGCTAGCCATGGGGGAATATCTATTGAATAGTCAAAATATTTGCATTCCAATGGTAGGTGCTGATGTTGTACTAGGAGTACAATCATTACAATCATTGGGGGTGATAGCTTTTATTTTTCAAGAAAATTTCTTGAAATTGTTTTATGAAGAAAAGGAAATCGAATTATGGTGTATAGCAGGAAAGTCGGGAAAGATAATAAGCTCTAATGTCATGAAAAAACTTCGGAAGAAAGAACAAAAAGGTGTAATTGTACAATTATTCTCACTAGAAGTTCCAACATCAAAATCATCTATTTTTCCATATCCCCAAAAAGTCTTGGACAATCATTCCAAGGTGTTTGAAACTCCCGAAGGACTCCCACCTAATAGTGATCATGATCATGCTATTCATTTGATTCCTGGAAGTGTTCCTCAAAACATTAGGCCTTACAAATATCATTATGTCCAAAAGAGAGAAATTGAACATATGATTACATATATGTTAGAAGCTGGTATACTTAAACCTATTCAAAGTTCTTTCTCTTCTCCAGTCGTATTGGTGCACAAGAAGGATGGATCAAGGTGCATGTTTCCAGATTATAGGGAGCTCAATAAGCTCACTATTAAAGATAAATTTCCCATTCATGTGATTGATGAATGATTGGATGAATTACATGGAGAAATTTATTTTACCAAGTTGGATCTTCATTCAGGATATCATCAAATTAGAATCAAGACTGAAGATATTATGAAAACAACATTTCCAACTCATGAGGGTCATTTTCAATTTTGGTCATGTCTTTTGGCCTGACCAATGCACCTTCTACATTTCAAGGTTTAATGAATTATATTTTCAAACCCTTCCTTAGAAAATTTGTGCGAGTATTTTTTGATGTCATACTAATCTACAGCAGGTCTTGGAAGGATCATGTTCAACATGTTGATAGGGTGCTCAAACTATTGGAGGAGAAAAAATTATATGAAAAAACATCCAAATGTTTCTTTGTTGTACAAGAGGTGGAATATCTGGGTCATATTGTATCTCCAGAGGGTGTTAATGTAGACCCTTACAAAATTAAAACCATTAAGGAAAGGAAAGTCCCCACAACCATAAAGCAGTTACAACAATTTCTCAAGTTAACTGGGTATTATCACAAGTTTGTTAAGAATTATGGGAGAATAGCAGCACCTCTAATGACATTATTGAAGCAAGATTCATTTTCATGGACTCCTACAGAAACTAATTCCTTTGAACATCTTAAAGAGGAAATGTGCCTAGCACTGGTCTTAGGTACGCCAGACTTCACAAAAACCTTTATTATGGAATGTGATGCCTCAGGAAATGGAATTGGTGTTGTTTTAATGCACGAAGGAGAAGACACTTCAAGGTAAAAACTGATCATGGTAGTATTAAACACTTTTTCAAACAAAGACTATCTTCAGAAGAGCACCAAAAATGGGTCACAAAGATATTGGGTTATGACCTTGAAATCATCTACAAAAAAGGGAAGCTAAATTTTGTTGGAGATGCACTCTTGAGAAAGGATGAAGAGGTGGAAGCATTTTTTTGTGCCATTTCTGTTATCCAACCAGAGTGGATAACCAAAGAAAGGGATAAATAGAATAAGGACAAATAAATGTGGACACTCATTCAAAATTTGTAGCAAGATCCTAGTACATCTGATACATTTACTTTGAAATTTTTTTCCTTATGGTACACATATTGCTTATATATTTGCAAGAATTCCTAACTAAGAAAAAATATTCTTTTGGAATTTCACACTTCTCCTTTAGGAGGACATGGGATTTTTAGAAACATAACACAGGGTGAAGAAAGTTTTTTTTGGGATGGCCTTAAATCTGATATTCAATAGTTTGTGCTGGAATGTTTGGTTTGTCAGCAGAATAAGGTTGAGACAATTTTACCTTGGGTCTTCTACAACCTTTTTCCATTCCAAGTCAACGTTGGGAGGAGATTTCAATGGATTTTATCACAGGTTTACCTAAGTATGAAGCAAAGAGTGTCATCATTGTGGTAGTTGATAGAATTACCAAGTATGCACAATTTTTTGCATTATCTCATCCATTTAAAGAAAGTATAGTTGCTACTGCATTTATTGAAATAATTCATCAGCTACATGGAAACCAAAATATTATTGTAAGTGACAAAGATCCCATTTTTACTAGAAATTTTTGGACGGAATTATTTTATTCTTTGGGTTCTCAATTAGCTCATAGCTCATCTTATCATCCTCAATCCGATGGTCAAACAGAGATAGTGAATAATTTTTTGGAAGGATATCTTTGTCTTTTTGTATCTGATAAGCAAACATAATGGGTGAAGTGGTTAACTCTAGCTGAATGATGGTATAACACTTCTTTCCATAATGCAGCAAAAATGACCCCATTTATGGCACTTTATGGATATCATCCACCATCCATCAGATCTTATTTAAGAGAAAATTCTAAGCTTCAAGTAGTGGAAGATCACATCGAGCATCAACAGGAAGTTCTCCAACTCTTAAATGATAACCTAAATTTGGCACAAAAACGAATGAAACAACAGGCATATCAACATCGCAGCGAGAGAATTCTTGATGTAGGAGAGTGGGAATTTCTATGGCTGGAACCATACAAACAAATTTACCTCAAGAAATTTAAGAAGGATAATAAATTATTTCCAAAGTACTATGTTCCTTACAAGGTGTTGCAAAATATTGGTACTATGGCATACAAATTGGAGCTTCCTACTTCTTCGCGAGTACATCTAGTTTTCCATGTTTCATGCTTAAAAAAGGTTATAGGGGATAAAATTCCACTTCAAAAAATATTGTCAAAAATTTATGAGGAAGGAAAAATCATATTGGAACCTGAAGCAATCATAGAAACAAGAACTCGACATCGATGAAATCGATCAATTGCAAAGTATCTCATAAAGTGGAAGAACTTACCCACTGAAGATTCTACATGGGAGGATGAGAATCTTATACGGAAGCATCCGGAGCTATGCAAGCATTGAGGACAACACTTTTTGAATGAAAGGGGCATGTTAGGTCCCTATATTACTAGTATAGTCCCTTAATGTTTCTAGCGCAACCCCATTATTGTTATAGTTGTACCCTTGTAACCCCAATATTGTTATTATTGTGCCCTTACATTATTATTGTTAGGTTGGCTAGGATTATATTTTGATCCCATGGAATCCTATATATAGAAGGAGGTTTTGGTCATTTTTATCATCCAATAATTATTCATTTATGTAATGTAAAGGAGGTTTCCCCCTCTTAGTGGCTTATTTCTAAGGTGTTGATCTCTCTTTTCTTCTATTTTTGGAGCATCCACAGATATCATTCATTTAAGTTCAGATTTTCTTTCGCTTGTATAGTATATACACAAATTTAGGAGCCCAACTTACAGCTTTATGTCATCTATTCAAGCTCAGTTGGATTATTTTTATTCCTTCCCATTAGAATTTCTAATCCGCATTACTACATTTCCATGTATCCTATAAGTATATCTCCATTGTTCAGTGTTTGTGTAATTTGATAATCTTTGACTATGTGGTGTGTTTGGATTCTGGATATTTTAACATATTCTTCATTTACTGTAAATTTGAATGGTAATAAGATTCTATTTTCTGCTAATTATAAGGTTAAGTAGATTAAATATGTGATTTTGGTTCATTATAATCAGTGTGGTGTTTGTACCATCAGAATCGAACTAATATTGATTCTGCTAAGAGAGATATAGTACTAAGAATAAATAGTAGATTTGAGGGCCACACATTTGAGGGGTCGTTGTAGTCAAGGGAGCATGAGTTAATTTGGTTTTATATGTCATCCTTTACCCCGACATAATTTTATGTGATTTAATTTCATAGGAAATTCAGAATATTTGTCAAATTATTTTGAATAAAATCGAATTCACAACATGATACATGATGATGCAGAGGGTCAGCAAAAACAACATATAGACTATGTATGGAAAGAATTCATGGCCATGATTTCAATTCTCATTGTTCCCTCCAAAATCATATTGTTTTTTTCATGGGTTCTTAAATTCCTCATGGTTGCACTTTTAATTTTCAAAGAGATGGTTGAGTCAATCCTTCTCATGGTGTTTTATCTCTTCTTGAGGAAAGTTTTATCTCTGACACGAAACATACATTATGGAAGGTTGATGAGGGTGTGTGCAACATTTGTCTGTTTCCTCGTTTTGATGACAATACAAGTGTTGAGTGCCTTTTTCTTCTGCGGAATCTTTAAAAATAAAGGAAAATGAAATTTTTGTTACATATATTTCTAGCATTTGGTATTTCACAAACTTGGCTATTTTTGAAAATAGCTCAGACTGCCTAGATATTTTTAAATGTCAGTAATATATCTCAAAAATTGGTTCAATGTATGCATTTTATAATAAAAATTACGTTATTGTTCTTATCTATCTATCACATTAAATATTGTGTTCTAATCTATCCTTGATTGGGATATTTACTGGCCATTACATTGGATATTATATTTCTATGCTAACTGTAATTTGGGATATTTACTCGACATTAAGATAATTATTTATACACGTGAAGATAATATTTTGTGAAAGAAAGAATCTTTTGAATTCCTATACATAAGCCATAAATGAGTGTATATTCTATGGAAGAATGCATCTTATTAATATCCATGCATAAGCCATGAATGAGTGTATCTTTTAACAAGTTTTTTTTCTTTTGGCTTCTCAACTTTTATTGCTATATAATGGAATAGATGAATGCACGATGAGGATCTAAAATTTTCATAATTTCAAGAGAATAAGTATGGGAGAATGATTGAAAATAGTATATTAAGAAAAATAAAATATCATTTAAAATATATATATATATATATATATATTGATAAATTTAACTTTTAATGAAATAATTAATTATGAAAATAAATAAAAATACCACATTTCGAGTTTCTACATCTGGCTCTTTGTCCAATGGTGGAGGAGGCTTTGAAATTGTTTATGACATAGATTGCACAAGCTCTCAAGAGAAAAAATCACCACTTCTATAGAGTCTTCATTTCTAGCAAGTTTTGGTCTTATGTCAATATGTTTTGGTCAATATGTTCTCTGATATCGAAGCCTTGTCTCTCAATGCCATTCGAGTCTAAAAAGGTGAACCTTTGAGGAGCTTAAGGTTACAAAAGTTCGAATTGTTTTTGAAACTCGACACATTATATCTTTCTATTTTCATTTTACATGTTATTTTAGTTAACCATTGATTCAAGATAATGCTTATCATAAAAGTTTCGCAATGTTTTGTGCCAAACTAGACTTTTCTATTTTCCTTTCTATTAGCTGATGATTCATGTTGTGAGTTTAAAAATGAAACTAACTAGCAATATTTGTAAGTGAACCTAGTGAAGTTCAACACTGATAGAATTATGAGTTATGTTAATTTATGATCCATGTTGCAAGTTTAACCCGACACTTGACTAGTAGTATTGGTGAATGAACCTCATGAATTTCAAGGTTGATATATTTTAGAGTCAGGTATTATAATAATAGTTATATTATTTGAATCTCAACTATAGTAGTGTCCATAAATTATGAATCTAGACATTGAGGAAAAAATAAGGGCTTAACCAATCTTAGATACACTATGAGAAATAGATTTCTATTTTAGGTTATGTTTTAGAAGATGGGAATAACTACCCATGCTCATGGAGTTAGGTTATATGTGATGGCTTGAGAAGAGTTGTGAGCTTAAACATTAGTAATAGCTTGGATTTATACACAAGGTGCATTTCCTCTTACATGTTTGAAGCAGGGGATGGGAATACCAACCCTCTCTAGCCCTGTTTTAGGTTTCTATACTTTACGACATTTGGAATGGAACTTTTAGCAAGTTGTTTGAGAGATTGGATTTTTCCAAAATTAATCCATTCAAATTCCCTATCTTCTCCTTCACCACTTGAGGGTATGATAGTTTTAAATCATACATATAAATATTCCACTTATTATAAGATTTTAGATTGCTCTACTCGGTGTGTATTAGCTCAAGCGGAGTCTAAAATTGTGGCATATCGTAGTAGGTTTACAAAATTGGGGTCGAATGTATTTTAATTGAAGGAACACCATGATGCTGATGTAGATGGTTATGTTGTAGCAAACACTGCTACAAAAAAATATAGGACAGGTTGAAACAAGAGACTCATTGGTGTGACAACTACTATGCCTTCATATCACAATTTCCAACCTAAATCTTAGGGAAGAAAGGTTACAACTTGTAGGATGGTGACTAAAGACAAGGAAAATAATGACAACGAGAAATAAAATGAAAGAAAACTTGATGAAAAATGTAAAGTAAGCACTCTTTTAATAACCCCACACCCACCAAACCTTCTTCTTTCTAAAGAGGAGAAAGATAAGGTTCATATGGCAATTATTTAGTTTGAATATAACTCCTCTTGTTGTTATATGACACACTTTAGAATCATTTTCTTACACTATTTAAGAGTTAGTTGGTATTGGGGATATTTAGACTTGATACCGGCTACCTAATTTATAGTTTTAGTCCACCTTTCCAAGTGGTTGTTGAGTTTAAATCGTAGGTAGTTGTTATGTTCATGTTCAAACCAAGGATGGCGTTCATCATGTATGTATAAATCTACTTATTGCACTCAAGGCTTTAGAAGTGATCTCCTTTTGAGATGGTTGATTAATAAAATGTTTTTATACCTTAACTTTGTCATTATAAGAATTTCCAGGCACATTACCACTCAGTGAGATCCATGCTTTGTTCTTATCTATCATCGCTTTATACATTATCACTTAGTGACTTTCCTGCAACATTACCACTATGTCAATATTCATCTACACTTCTAGCTTTTTTCTTATCTATCATCACTTTATACATTACAACTAAGTAGATTTCCTACAACATTGCAACATTACCACTACATCAGTATTCATGTACACTTCTATCAGCGTATACACATAATTCCTTATTAAAAAATATCATTAATGAGACAAGAATTGAAAAACTGAAAGGAAGTGGAGCAGAGGATTTCATTAAAAAATACCTTAACCTCCATTCCGTATTTGGATTTCTTAATGAATTTCAGGCCTTCCTTTTGTCCACGTGATGCTCAAATTCCTTGAATTCCTTCAAACCTTCATGCATCAACTTTCATAAATCTTTTAACGCAAAAATCACCTTAACGCAGGTGATGGAACTCTAGTCCCACATTTATCTTAATGCTGCTGATCGCACTCTGGTCCAGCGTTATTGCAGAATCGCTTAAGTATTTGAAATTAACGAAACTTCTAGCTCTTGGCTACTATGTTATAACGTGGGAGCCAAGAGATATAGGTCACGTTAAGATTCATCTCCTTGCACCAATTCTAGATGGTGCGAGGTTTGCGTAGATCATTTGCGTTAACACTAATGCAGGACAGGAGTTCATCACCTGCGTTAAGGTAATTTTTCCAAAAATCCAAATCCCTCAAGAGAAATTTCATTAAGGTTTTTTTATATGATTTAAGAATATCGAGTGAAGGTCAAACGCATTCAAAATATCTTTAAAATTAACAACATGTCATGGTATTAAATGGAATTCAACATGACTTCAAAAAAAGGCATTCAATGTGACTTCTAAAGGTTTTATCTTAAGCTATTTAGAAAGAAGAGGAAGCCCTTTTATATGAATGAAAGCATTTTTTTTTTTAAGTTTTTGTTAGAAAAAAAAACTTCAAAATTTGAAAAGCTGCTTTATGAAAAGAAAAAGGGGCTCGTAAAGAAAAGGATTTTAAAAGCTTTATTATAAGGTTTTTAAAAAGGGAAGAAGCCCATTTAAAAAAAGGGTATTTTAACTATTTTTGCCATGAATTTTTAAAAGAGCTTGTGTGAAAGGATTTTATGGCATGTGAAGAAATTTTTTTGGGAGTCTTTAAAAAACAAAAAAAACTTAAAATTGTGAGTGTGAAAGTCTTGTAAAAGAAATTTTTTTAGAAACAAGGTATTTTATGTATATATAGACTTGTCTGTTTGTGGAAGCCAAGCAATGAGGTCATGGGAAAAGCTAAGAGGCTAAAGCAGAAACAAAATATGTTCGAGATCTTTTTAGATCTAGAAATAAAGAGGAACAAATATGCCTATGCGTTAAAATGCATAAAAGAATCTGTCGATTACAACATTCTCCCTCTGATCTCATATGCCAAGACAGCCAAGGAGGCATGGGATACCCTTGAGAGATGTTATGGTGCAAAGGAGAGCATTGAAGTTGAAGATGAAGGTGGATCTGTAGCAGCATATCTATAGCGAGATGAAGAGTTAGAAGCAGCAGAGAGAGAGCACGAAGATTCTTGTGAACCCCACTGTAGACGACTACATGTGGACGATGATTTGATGATTCCAGCAACGGAGCTTGCTGATGAAGATTTGAAGATACCAACAACATGGCTTGTTGACGAAGACATGATTAATCCAGCAATAGAGCTTGCTGAAGATGAAATGGTGAATACAACAACAGAGCTTGCTAAAGATGAAATGGTGATTCCAACAACTGAGCTTGCTGATGATATGGAAAATAGAGAGACTAATATTGTTGATACAAAATTTGATCAAGATTTATTGGCTAATGATGACTGGTTGCAGATGATGCAACAAAAATATGATATAGACATGATGTTATTTGATGAGATAATCCCACTTCAGTTAGTGGAAGACAACCTGTTTGCAGTAGCACATGTTAGTGAAGAAGAGACAGAGAAAAAAATAAAGACAAATATAGAAGCAGAAGCAAAGAAGGAAGAGGCATCGAAGGAAGCACAATAGCAGAATGCTCTCATTGTAGAGGAGAAGGAAAAAATAGAGAAATAATAAATGACAAAATCAAAGAAAGAAGTTTGAAAAGAGAAAGCAGAAATAGAGAAAGAAATACAACAGGGGAAAGCTCTCACTGTAGAGAAAAAATACCAGAACCAATGTCATTTTACAAATATTTTTAATTCTAACATTGATTTTCAGTGTGCAGGTACACAGATTGATTATGAAGAAGAGTTAATGTTTATTGAAACATGGCTTGCAACACCATGTCTGGATGAGATCTACACAGAAGACGTAGATATGAATGTTGAAGATGACATGCATGACGAACATGTCAATGAAATTTTTAGTTATTGGAGTTATGAAGAAATAAGATGTTATTCTGATCTTATGTTGCATATGAAAAGCGCACTACAGAAGACTGTGTGGCAGTAGCCCACATTTCTTGAAGATGTCCAGGACATGCTTAGACAGTCTGGAACAATAGAAGACCTGCATTAGGTACCGAGGCTTGATGAATTGTAGAATTTTTTATTTATTTATTTATGCTTTTCACCTTTACATATTATTTTAGTTTTAATTTCTATTCCTTTTCGTTTATTACGGTGCGATGATTTTATACATGTGTTTCCCCATATGGACAGTTTGTAATAAATATTATTCTAATATTATTCTAGTTTTAATTGGTATTCCTTTTCGCTTATTACAATGTCATAATTTTATACATGTGTTTCCTCATATGGACAGTTTGTAATATGTTAAGTGAAAAATGCTTAAATTTATGCATATATAATGCTTTGGTTCCTAGTATTACTAGTTTCTTTTCATTTATATATCTTATTGTGAATACAAATTGTACTAACTTTATAATCTTATTATGTTTCATATTTTTTATGGCATTAATATATTGTGTCGAATAATTTAACTACTATTCACTACAAATACTTTATATTCATAACTTGGAATCATTTTACAGTTTTCTCTAATGAGTAATATATTTCTATTTCACTGATTCCAGTGGGTTATTGCTCCTCCTTAACTCCTTATTAATAATTTCCATATAGAATTCTTGAAGAATATAGAATTGGTTATTATTTGATAGACTAAAAACGCGTAATTATTTATCTATATTTCTAGGCTTACTTTTCTTATACAAATTTGAGAAGTGGGTTACAATTTTTATTGTACAAATTCTTTTTAAGAATTAGAACAATACCAATACATTAAAATATGTGTGTGTATGTGTTCTTCTTATCATAATACCCATTTCTATTCTACTCACAATAGACTAAGTAGATTATTTAATATATAGGAAAAATATAAGTATTTCATGTTACCCCAAATTTACTTACTAATCCTTTGTGAGGGTTGTCTTTAAATAATAAATTATGTTAAACACTTCATTTGGTTACTAGGAGTCTCTTTTGATATTCAAAATGATATATATATATATATATATATATATATATATATATATATATATATAAATATATATATATATATATATATATATATATATATATATATATATATATATATATATATATACAACTCTTTCTCTAGGGAAAAATTAACAGATCCCTCATAATGCTCAATTTTTTTTTTATCTCTTAATGCATAAGAGTAATTGATGCATACCTACTGCAATATTTCAAAATAATTCTGCGGAATGTGAGTTCTAGGACTTAATACATCCATACATTACGAATCAACAATGGTGTTTTAAACCTTCATATGCCCCAAACCCATACATACGTATTTCGCGATCAACAACAAAGTTTTTATAACAAATAACCCAAACCAACGCATAAACCAAATAAAAAATGTGAGCCCGCGGGAGTTTCTTCCAGAGGAACCCAAAAAGTTCTTAGCCAATTAACGTGTGATCACACTTCGCACAAAATACAATTTCACTTAACACGTTAAAGTCTATTCCCTGCGACTTGCGATTTTGAACCGCACTGATACATGTCCTCCACTTCGCGTTGCATAATTTTAAACTTACCCGGGACGGTACTTAATGCTAAAACTTAAAAGTAACGATGTGTAGTTGCCACTTCAATATCCACCATTGGATTCTGTAGGATCTCACAGCCAGAGCTAATTCTCCCCTGCAACTTAACTGTGATATGTAAGTGCTAAACTTTAAATTCTGCATGATGCGATGTTGCGCTGCGTCGACACGTGGCTTTCGGCATTTCACATCGTAAAATTTTTAACTTTCCTTGTGATTGCCCTAAATAATATTTCCAATATTTTTCGATTTGTGATCACCGTGCTCAATCCCCATAGTCGGTTTCTACAAGATCAGATGGCCTACGCAACTCCCTCTCCACACCACTTCACATCGCAAGTTATTAAACTTAACTTGCAAAATCTATTAACTGCTATTCTCTGTGATATGTGATGTCTCTTTGCCTGTGATGTGATCTTCTACGATCGGTTGGTTAGATCCAATGACCCTCGTCATGTTTGCAAATCCGATTGATATATGCTCTATAGTGAACACAATATTACATTCAACAAAGAATATGTAAGGTCTATAGACCCACCATGCCTGTAAATCAAATTTGTATTCTCCCTATGTGGCTCACATACATGTATTTGATTTCAACAAAGATTCAAATCATTAAATTAAAAATAGGGAGCCTGATCAAAGAAAAAAAAACTTGGACTAATCTTGGAAATAAAATATTGTTCTAAAATAGATATTCCGATCAAATAAATATCACTTGGAAATAATGTGGGAAATAGAAAACACGGAGCCAAGCCCTTAGATGGTTGGATTTTACATTTACTTCCACTCCTCTATTCTCTCCTTTCCCACTATAAATGGAATACCTCCCAATGGTGGATTTGGTTTCATTCTATCATTCTAAAAAATCCTCATTTCGTTAGGAAACTGTAATTCAGCATCTAAAATAGATTATTCAACTTATTCAACGGAGTTCTCAACTAATCCTATATTAACCATTGTTTTATTATGCAAATTACAATGTCTTAGATAGCCCAAATTAAACTTAAACAAAATACTTTGAAAACAAATAAAGACAAAATATTCAAATGCTTAGGATTTATAGCCCTATTTTCAAGCCACAACATGTGACCAAATTTTTCACATTGCTCGCTCTACCTTAATGCTCCAGCATCAAGCTCCCGGGGTAAATTAAATTCATGGCTTCTATCCATGGGTTCTTAGAATAGCCCATGATTTGAATCTGAGAAGCATCCAACCAAGAGAAGTCATGCAGAGGATGGTCATTCCATTTGAATAGATACTTTAGATAGTCTTTGTTTCATGTCTTCTTGGCCACCTGTGTGTCCAAAATCTATTCAATTTCCAAAGGCTTTGCTGGAGGGATTTGTTTAACCCATGCTTTCTCTTCATCTAGGGTGTCTTGTGTTCGTCTCTCTGAACTTTATCCTTTGTCAACAACAGTGCATGGGTACAGATCTGCCACATTAAAGATAGGCGAGATTCCTGCAACTAGAGGTAACTGCTACTCATAAACATTTGCAGAAAACTTCTGAAGAATTCTACAAGACCCGATATTTTTCATATTTAATTTATTGTATTCGCCTTTGGGAAACCCCTCATTACACAAATGTGCCAGTACCAAGTCTCATGTGGTTGTTAATACTTTTGGATGTTGTCTTGTAGCTTCAAATTAACCTGTTCATGTAGATCGTTGACTACTTTTGTGAAATCTTCGCCATCAACACTCCTACATTCTAACTGACCCAAATCGCACAACTCAAATACTCCACGTGGGTGAAGTCCATATAGGATTTGGAAAGGAATTTTTCCTGTGCTTCTGTTGGGCGAGACATTGTAAACAAAATCCACTTGTGCAAGCACACAATCCCACTGTCTGGAATTTTAACCAACCAGACTCCTCAGCATATTTCCTAGACCCTTGTTCTAAACTTCAGTTTGCCCATCTGATTGTGGATGGTAAGCATATCTGAAATTTAGATTGGTGTCTAAATTCTTCCACAATGTTCACCAGAAATGACCTGTGAACTTTACATCCCTATCCGAGATTATGGAATTCGGCAAGCCATGTAATATGACTATCTCTATAAAGATCAAATGTGCTATGTGCTACATGTGTGGCATCACTTTCCTTTCTGCATGGAATGAACTATCCCATTTTGGTGAAACAGTCCACCACCTCCATGATGGAATCGAATCCCCTCTGTGTCTTTGGTAGACTGAAGACAAAGTCCAAGCTGACTTAGTCCCATGGTCTATTCAGAATTGGTAAGGGTGTATACAACCCTTCATTCTGAATTTTTCCCTTTGCATGTGGATACACTTTAAAACTGATTATGAACCTCTGTACATCCCTTCACATTCTTGGCTAATAGTAAAAGTAGCTTAGCTGATCCAAGGTCTGATCTATACCAAAATGGCTAGCCAAACTTCCACTCTACTTTTCGTGGATTAAGATCTCTTGCATAGAACATTCCAGAATACACAACTATCCTCCTTTGAACAACAACCCCTCCTATATGTTGTAATCCAACCATGGAATATTATCCCTCAATAGTGGGTTTTGGTAAGCTTCCTTAAAATCTACATCCACTTCATACAAGTATTTGAGATGGTCAAATCCTTATACTTGCACTGCACTTTCTTAAAATATTAGACTCTTCCTACTCAACACATCTTCCACTTTGTTGGCCTAACCACTGATATGTTTCAAAATAAATGTGAAGCTCTACAAGTACTCCACCCACTTCACATGTTTTTGATTAAGCTTATGCTGCTGCATAATATATTGTAACATAGAATTATCTTAAAACAAAACAAACTTATTAGCCAACAAATAATGTCTCCTATGCTTCAACACTTGGACAACTGCATAATATTCTTTGTCATACGATGTATACTTCTGCCTACTCTCATTTAACTTCTTTCTGAAATATGCTACTATATTTTCTTCTAGGGGAAGTACTGCACCAATGGCTATCCCACTGGCATCACAATGAACTTGGAAAATTTTGTTGAAGTCTGGCAGCTTTAGGATTGGTTTTTTCGTAATCTTCTTCTTCAAAATCTGAAAACTCCTCTCAGCAGATCATGTCTAGTGAAAAGGATGATTTGCCTTCTTAATGGTATCCAACATATTTTCACAAATATCGTTGAAGTTCTTAATAAATTTCTGGTGGAAACTCGCCAATCCTTGAAAACTTCTAACTTCAAAAAAAATCTTGCGAGATCGCAAGTTAACTATGGCTCCAACCTTATCTGGATGCATCTTCAATTCATTCTCAGAAATTAAAAATCATGGATAAATCAATTCTTTCTTGCAAAAATAACATTTTTAAAAATTCATTAACAACTTATTCTGCTGCAATTTTTCTAGCACATACCTGACATGCCGTAAATTTTCTTCCTTTGTCTTGATGAAAATAAGTATATCATCCAGATATACAATCACAAACTTACCAATGAATTCCTTCAACATATCATTCATCAAATGCATGAATGTGTTTGGTGCATTGCTCAATCCAAAAGGCATGACCAACCACTCGTATAAACCTTCATTAGTCTTGAAATTTGTCTTCCATTTGTCACACTCTCGAATCCTGATCTGGTGATAGCCGCTCTGAAAATATATCTTTGAATATTACGTTGCTCCAATTAGAAAATCCATGATATCATCCATCTGAGGTACAAGAAACCTATACCTGATAGTGATATTATTTATTGCCCAATTATTAGTGCACATACTCCATTCACCTCCTTTCTTGAGAGCTAAAATGGTCAGAACAAAATAAGGGCTCAAACTCTCTCGAACTAGTCCTTTATCCAAAAACTCCTGCACTTGCTTCCTAATTTCCTCATTTTCTTTCGAACTCATCTGGTAAGCAACCTTTTTGGAAAAATGGCTCCTGGAATAAAATCAATGTGGTGACTAATGCTTTGCTTCAGTGGCAACTTATTTGGTAGATAATCTACAACAATATCACAAAAATCTTGCACCATGTCCTGTATTTCCACAGGAAATCAGTAATTTTAGTATGCATTAATACTACTTTAGGCCTTAACATAAATGCATAATTCACTTCATTCTCTTCCATCTATTGTAGAAACTCCTTCCTACCTATCAGCAATGTCTTTGTACCACTAGTTTCTGTAGTCTCTTCTTTTTTCATGGGAACTAGTGTATGCTTTATCCCATCCTTCATGAATCTGTAACAATTCTTCTAACCATAATGGATAACCTTTCTACCATATTTCCATGGTCTACCCAGTAGAATATGGCACACGTCCATAGGCATAATATCACAAGTTACCTTGTATTTGTACTTGCCAATATGAAACTCCACCTCGCACTGGTCATCAACAAGCAGTTTCTATTCCTTCTGCAACCAAGACACCCTATATGGACTGAGATGTTTTAACTTCTTCAAACCCAATTTCTCCACCATCTCAGTGGCTACCAGGTTATTAGTGCTTTCACTATCTATGATCAATTCGCAACATTTTCCATGTGACTTACACATAGTCAGGAACAATGATTTCCTCTATTTCAGGTTAGCTACTTCCTTGGTTGGCTTTAGCAAAACCTTGTTTAGCACCAAGGCTTCTCCTGTTTCAGGCACATTCTCCACTTCTTTTTGTGTTTCCTCTACTTCATCGGGTTGAGTAACATACACTCCCCTCTATCTAGCTAGTTCATTTTCAGGGCATTCAAAAGACCTATGCCCACATTTGTTACACCTGTAACACTGGTATTTATTTCCCCTATGTCTTCCATTACCTCTTATTTTCTGTTATTGCCTTCCACCTCTGGTGTTACCTTCCTTATCAGTTTGTCCCGAGTTCGTCGAACTGCTACCTTCTTCATTACTTCTGACAGTTCTACCTCTACCATAGGATTTTCCTCTTCCTTTTATGGAACCGCATCCTCTTCTTGCATTCTCCTTTCTGGAAATATTCTCTTCCATCTTCAAATCACACTCGTATGCCTCCCCTATATTTTTTGGGGAAATAATGCTACTCTCATCCAAGATTTCCAACCAAAGACCATTTACATATCTGGTTGTCTTCTCAGGGGTATCTTTAGCATACCCAACCCTCAAATTCAATTTATATAACTCTTATGTGTATTCCTTCAGAGTCATTGTCCTCTATCTCAGGTTCTGCACTTCCCTGTAAAGGGAAATTTGGTAATATTTGGGCCAGAACTTGCTCTTCATCTTTTCAATCATCATTTCCCAACTCTTAATCAAAGGTTTCTTTAGTCTTCTCCTCTTTGCCTACACACTGTCCCACCACAATGTGGTGTGCCTTTTCAATTTAGTAACAACAAACCTGATCTTTCTGTCCTCACTAATTTCCTCATATTCAAAGTATTTATCCAAATCACTTATCTAGTTCAACAGTGATTTTGTGGATAAACTTCCATCATAATTGGAGATTTTTGGCTTTGGCTTGCTACTAGCCATCAAAACAGATCTCATTAATATGATTTTTGGTGGCTCGTTCTCGTGCTCATCTGGTTGTGCTTTTGGCTCCTTATCTTCATTTTTATCTCCATTTTCTAGGTCCCTACGGTTTCCTGCTTCTACTGCTACTAAATGTGCTGAGAGAACTCTATTCTCTTAACGCAACCCTTCATATGCTACTTCTCTTGAAGTTCTTCCTTGGCCTCTTCTCCCTACTTCATCTCTTCCCCAACCTCTTCTTCCTAATTCCATCCTTAGGAAGAAAACTGTTATGATATCAATTGATCCAGACCTCCTGCAATATGTCAGAATAATGTTGTGGAATGTGAGTTCTAAGACTTAATACATACATACATTATGAATCAACAACGGTGTTTTTAACCTTCATATGTCCCAAACCCATAGATATGTATTTACATGATAAAAAATAAAGTTTTTATAACATATGCAGGCCTAAACAAATAACCCAAACCAACACATAAACCAAAAATAAAATGCGAACCTGTAGGAGTTCGTTATGGAGGGACCCACACAAATTTTGGCCAATCAACGTGTGATCGCACTTCACCCAAAATACAATTTATTTTAACAGTTTAAATTCTATTCCCTGAGACTTCCAAATTTATGCTACACTGACACATGTCCTCCACTTCGGGTTGCAGAATTTTAAACTTACACGAGATGGTACTTAGCGCTAACACTTAAACCTTGTGATGTGTTTGCCACTTCAATCTCCATTGTTGGTTTCTCCAGGATCCGACGGCCTACGCTAATTCTCCCCTGCAACTTAACTGTGAGATGTAAGCGCTAAAATTTAAATTCCACATCATGCGATGTTGCATCGCGTCAACTCGTGCCTTTCCTCACTTCGCATCACAAACTTGTTAACTTTCCTTGCAATGGACCTTAATGCTATTTCCAATATTTTGTGATTTTTGATCACCATGCTCAATCCCCATCATTGGTTTCTGCAAGATCAGACGACCTGGTTATTAAAATTAACTTGTGAAATCTCTTAACCACTATTCTTTGTGATGTGTGATGTCTCTTCGACTGCGATGTGATCTTCCACCGTTGGTTGGTTGGATCCAATGACACTGTTCCTGTCAACAAATCTGATTGATATATGCTATATAGTCAACACATTATTCCATTCAACAAAGAATATGCAAGGTTTATAGACCTGCCATGCCTACAAATCCGATTTATATTCTCACTATGAGTCTCACATACAAGTATTTGATTTCAACTGAGATTCAAATAATTAATTTAAAAAAACAGAGCCCGATCACAGTGCAAAACACTTGGAAATAATTTGGAAAATAGAAAACATTGAGCCAAGCCCTCAGATGCTTAGCTTTTACATTTAATTCCGCTCCTCTATTCTCTCCTTTCTCGCTATTTATGGCATAACCCCCCAATGGTAGACTTGGTTTCATTTTATCCTTCTCCAAAATCCCCATTTGGTTGGGAAACTATCATTCAGTGTCCAAAACATTTTATTCAACTTATTCAGCTAAATTCTAACCTAATCCTAAATTAACCATTATTTTATTATTCAAATTGCATTCACTGAGTTAGACCAAATTAAACTTAAACAAAATACTTTGAAAAAAAAGAAAGACAAAGTATTCAAATTCTTAGGATTGTTAGCCCTCTTTCCAAGCTACAACATGTGACAAAATTTGTCACATTGTTGGTTCTACCTTAATGCTCCCACATTAGTAATTCCTTACCTACATGTAATTTTAGGATAAATACTTATTTTTTCCTTCATCCCGTTGCATAAAAAAATATCTAGCCGATATCATTATTTGGGGATACGACAGATAGAGTTCTCTTCCTTCTTAATATTAGCATAATTCATAGAACATACATAATATATACATAGTTTTTTTGTCAAAAACACCCTACCTACGCATGCATAACTTATCTCATATTCAATTTATTCTTTAGCATATCATTCAATCTAGCTCATCACAATAATGACATTAAACTATCATAATATTCAACATGTAAGAATCAAAATAACATGCATATATCCGTGACCAACTATTTTGGAAATAATCATGAACAAATCATGTTCTACCCATCCAATAATTGGCACCAATAATTCCCCTTGACCTTGGACCTTATTTCTTGCGGGAATCATCACTCTTCTTGTGTTTTTGTGTGGTTCTCTTATATATATTTCTTGCATATTATTTCCTGAGAAATGCCCTTCTTTAATGGTCTGCATCTTTTAATTACCTATGTTTTTTTTTTAATTGGAGGAAAATATACATATATATTGATGCAGAGAATCTGCAATAAAATCAGAAACTTATGCACACGAGAGTATGTGTTTCCATTAACATGGAACTATCATCAATATATTCATAAAATCCACTTTCAATTTAACTCAAAATATATATAAAGAGAGAGAACCAAACACAAAAAAATACTGGTATATAATAACAACAAGAAATTTCAGATTCAAACCATTTTGGCCGAATACTACAATTGTTGGCCTCTCAGCTCTCGCCCCTTTATATAATATCTCACACTATTTCTCTCTACATCTCTTTGTATTCCATCCTCAAAAAAACCTCATATTTATACATAATTGTGGATTAATTTCAATCCATGATTTCCTCCACAAATATCTCAACCAAATCCTAAAATATCTTTATCCCTCCTTTGACTCAACTAAGTTCCATTTAAGGAGTTCCTAATCCCTAAGATATCTATCCAACTTGACTCCACTCATATCCTCGATTTATTAAGATAATATTTACAATAAACCTCACACTGATATTTTTCTCTTAATTTATTTAATATGTGCATAATTTATAAAATAATAAAAAAAACATCACCCCCTAAATCACACAAATAAATAATGAAAATTAAGCAGGATACTCCTGCATCAGACTCCCCATGTAGAGAAGTTTCCATAGGCCCTTGTCTATCAGGTCTGTCACTCTTCTGTAATAATCTGACAGCCACAAGTCTGAATGACTTGGTCCCTCCAGGATTCCAAACTCTATTTTGTCACTGGTCTTTTAAAATATCAACTCCATTTTGTAATTTGGCATAGAATTTCTATAATAGTATTTTTAGAATACTATTGAATGTAACTCTCACCTTTCCATACCACATCATATTTATTTCAAAAATTATAGACTTGTGTAGAAACATTGATACCCATTATTCTGGTCTCCAAACTTTGAAAGAGTCTCGAACTGGCTGTATATCAGCATCACCAACATCACTCATTTTTCCAACTGCATTCCATCGGCTTCTCCAACAATTTCTTTTTCCAATTGCTCAGAGTAATTCCTCTTTGTCTGATGATTCCATCGCCAACTGCACTAAACACTCAAATTTCTGAAATGAATAATAATCAAGAGTTTCTCCTTGATCACAACTATAGTCATCGATTGCCGCTATAGTAACAAATTTCTCATCCGGTGTTGTACCTGCATTCATCAACAAATTATTAGTTTTAAAAATACAAGACCTTTTGGCCTCTTTTGATGCGTCAAGAAAAAAATTCCATCATAGTCCTTTTGGATTTCAGTAAATCCTCTTTTGAATTGCTGGATTCTTTCATCTTTATCCTGTTGGATCAATACTTATGTTTCCTTTATGTCTCTAAGGACATAACTTTCTTGCTGCTCTTGATCTTTCATCTCATCTTCAAAAAATTTATGCTCAATTTATTTGATTTTAACATCATATTTATTTATGTTTTCTTCTGTAGTTTCCTTCTATACCTACAGCCACATTATTATTTGAAGAGTAAAAGAATTTACTTAAGTTTATAAAATTTAGACACGTTTCCTCCTTATCATGCACGACAACTACAATATTTTTTGTATCAAGTTTTGCAAACTTCATTTCTCCTTCAGGTTCCTTGAGCCATCTTTCCAAGAACTCTATTTCCATGTGAAATCTTCCCAACATTTCATCACAAACTTCATTCTCAGTTTTATTTTTCTGAAAATTCTCCTGAGTTATCATGTTTTCTGTATCATCACATTGTAACATTATTCCATCAATTTCATTAAACAGATCATTTTGTTTACCTCCTTGGAATATCACTACAACATTTTCATTATGCCTCTACTCCATAACAGTTTTAACTAGTTGTTTCACACCAAACAAGAATTCATCTATGAATTCTTTCTACTGCAACAAATCAATATGTTCCTCCTCTGAAAGGAATTCTCCATCATACTTCACCTCAAGTGCTTCATTCATCTTTTTGACAGTTTCACCAGACTACCCATGATCTTCTGTACATCCTAAAAACATACACAAACAATGAGTTTTAAAAATACAAGGTTTCATAGCCTCATTTGCTTCTCTTGTCAACATATCTTCAAATTATTCTGAACTATTCCAATAGTTCATGACATCTTTCTCATTAATCTCTTCACCTAGAATTTCACCGTGTTCTGGGCCACAAATGGAGACTTCCATTTCCAACTAAGTTTCTTTGAGTTCTTCACATCTCAATTGCACACTAATCATCTGATCGAGCTTCCTCAACTCTTTTGTTAATTGTATGTTTACCAGTTGGTCCCTCTTTGAGTGTAGCCTCTGCCATTTCACTTTCTTCCTCATGTTCCAACCATGTCTCTGGTCTTCCATATTTCTGTGCAACAATTCCATCAATAACTCAAGATGAACTGCTATCTCAACCTTCTCCCTCTCATATTCTTCATCGGTGAACTGATTCAATATGCCATTTTCGTTGGCATCTTCCTTCTTCATTCTTATGTTGAGGTCCTTCTTAGAACCTCTGAAATGACTATCAATAGTCATCTTCTCAAGCTTTGTGAAATTCATCTGTTCACTTGTGGATTTGATTCAATCCCCTTTTCAACAAGTGTTCATACCTGTCATCCAACAATGCAATCTCTCTTCCTACGCTTGACCTCTTACGATTCTCTGTCTTGGAATCATTTCTGGGCAACTCTCTTTCTTATTGCAAACAAAAAATGCACTAATTATTGCGTTACAATGATGAAAATCTTTGGGTGTTGGGCTTCGCCGATCATGCACCCAATTACATTCAAAACTTTGACTTAACTTAAGACTCTTTGACTCCAGAATTGACATCAACTCTTCATCTTCGATTAAAATTGCACCCTCTTGTACAATAACTCAATGGTTTAACTTGACTCAAGCTATCCAAATTTCTTCATTTGACCTTAACATCTTATTTGAATTCAAAGCTTGACCCAATAATTACAATAGTGGATATTTTGACTCTAACTCAAGTTATACAATATACCAATGAACATCCATAGTTAAGACATTCTTATGATGTAAAATATTCACCATACCAATTCTCTCTCATACTGCATTCTTATGATAATATCATAAGTTACTAATTATATCATCTCCCATTATCACTTATGATACTTAAGATTTTAAATCGAAATGCAATCCACTTTTCCTGAGATATATTTTATGATGAAAATAAAATAAACCATTTAATTTTCAACATTCAAAATACCTTTTTGAAATGAATTATCATACCTTATGATCCCTTCAAGGTTATTTAATACACCTTTTCTTTGCAATTTAAACTCTCCAGATTTCACTCTTCTGTGTCATTCTTATTACTATGAATATTAGCATGCCCTTCATACCATAAACTCTTAAACACACTCATCATATTAGCGCATACAATTTTCATGTACTTTAATGCAGCTTCTACTTTGCAGTGATGATTCTCATGCAACACTGTCTCTGTCCAGTGCACAAAATAATTATTTCATAGGATTTTTACAAAAAAATATTTTAACATGTTCGCATCATTCTCCGGTAGAAACAAACACAAACCACCCTTGAACCATATTTTCACATCAATTTATGAGATGGATTCCAATTCCATTCTTTAAAATTTTGATTGATTTCACTCTTTCATAACTTTTACAAAAAAATTAACCTCTCGAGTATGGAAAGAGAATTGAATCCTGCAAATTTTAAAAATACCTTTAATCAATGAATATTGACTCATTCAATGAGCACATACCATGGAGTCTCCTTGTGGGTGAAATAATCTAACCCATCTCTCTTGTAAACTATACTCAAACAGTCTTCTCAAAGCACAAATATACTTTTCTTTTAAGAGAGGAAAAACAACTTATTTAAATCAATGAAGAGAATTACCATGCTTGAGATATTTTATTTAGAAATACATTAGAATGGATTAACTTACTAATCAATATAAATTTCTGTGAACAAGGAATTATTTTTTCCAACTTGAACTGATAATATGAATGAGCGTTGAACATTCTCTAGAAAAATACACAAATTTAATCTTCAGAAAATTCGCCCCACTGATTAAAGTGAATGGGCCCTCTGTTTGGAATAATTTCAGTCCAGAAAATAAACATAACTCTACCTTTAAGATATGGAATTTGACTTATGAATTTGTAATATCCCATTTCGGGGATATCTTTAGAACATGGCAATCCTGCTCAAAAGCTTTGATACCACCGTAATATCTCGTTTCCAGGATATCTCTAAATCACAAAAAAAATCCAACCAGAGATTGAATGGGAGGGAATTTACCGGATATGTCGTCTCTAATGAGAATGAGATCTGGATGTTATATGGCCCTTTCCAGACACTGTCTATAGATCTGCTTGAAGAATCCCACTCAAAAGTGACTTATAGCAATAGGCAAACAGATATATGAGCATACCATGAAGAGACAACGTTTTACAATGAGCTGTGAGACAAGAAGATGAATATATATATATATATATATATATATATATATATATAGCCAAGAATAATGTGTAGCAGCAAGAGAGTGTACAATTCTTGAGGAAACAACCTCTCAAGAAAAGCAATGCAAGCCTCAATAATACATGTACATGGATATGAAAGAACACTGTTATTTCTGCATAAACCCAGGCTATGAAAAATGCAGTCTATGATATAATGTTCCTCCAAAATGATGTCAATACATGGATATGACAATATATTTCCCAAACACAATAGGGGAGCAAAGCTCTAACCCTTATACGCAAAAATACCTCAATCCTCCAAGGGATTCGCTGAAATACACAAAATGGAAAAAATGCCGGAGTTGCTGGGCATTTACTGCAACTCAAATCTGGAACTCAATAGAGAAGGCTGAATATGATGAGAAATATGAAGTATACCTCCTTCAATAGATCTCCAAAGTGGAAGGCTGATCCTTACACTTGAGATCTCACCTCCAAATCAATCTGCAAACCCTTACATCATCTACACCATGAAAATAATGCAATAACTAAGAGGGACTGCGCAGTAGAGGAATAGAACCCTTTGGCCAAGTGCCAAGATCTGCAAATCAGCTCCAAAGTCTTCCAATCTGATCCTCCAAAGGGAAGAGAGACTTTCCCCCTGAAAAACAAGAGAAGGAAGAGGTGTCGTAAAGTCACCACGAAAACACCCTACAACACAGTATTATGCTACTGTAGAAATAACGCTATCTTGGAGGATGGTGCTGAAAAAATAACTTTTCTCGAGCAGGCACTTGAAGTCCCCTGGGGCTAAGGGTGAGATCTCCGCACGAAGACACTCGGTGCACTAAACAGTGTTGCAGACAGGCTAAATAGCTAGTGTGATAAGGAAGACAAATGTCTCACTCAACAATCAACAACTCAAGCATGAATGAAATGAGGAGGCTCCTCCATCTTTTATAGCATTGGTTTCCCTCCAAAACTCAATGTAGCCTCTCTCTCTCTCCTCCACATCCTCATCCTTATCTACGCAGAAGCTTGCAGAAGCTTCTAGAGTGTACATAGGCCCCCTCCTCTACGTGGTGTTAGGCCCCCCTTGACTCCCACTTAAGTCACAACGTTGTGCTACTAGGTGGATTTCTTATTTCACTTAAGTGAGTTAGACCCTCTTCACTCACTTTTTATTTATTTACAAACTATAAACGACAAACCAAAAGAAAAAAAATGTTCCAATTAGCTTTCTATAATTAGGAATATTACAGTCCCCCCTGGAAAAATGTTGCTTGCCTTGAAGCAACTGCTTGAATAAGTCTCCTTCCTAGCTGATGCTCTCCACCGACACTGCATAATGTGCCTGGGTCCTAGATGGGCCACTGAATCTTCCCTGTCCTCTGCATCACCCTGATATGATGGGATTTCTTAATGCTAGGATCCCAAACTGATCTCTCGTGGTACCAGCCAACCAAAAATCCTCCCAGATCCCATTGCCACCATGGCCAATAATAGCCCAAGTCCCATGGCTTAGACTGCACACTGCCTTTGGTTATGACTGATTCTCTAAGAGGCGAAGACCATGACTCCTACTGTGCTGTATCTATCATGGTGTAAGTTGTCCCATTGACTGTGTACCAAATCATCACCTCTCTCCAATCAACTGCAAGGATAGAACTAAAGAATCTCCACTCAAGGCATGGAGTCTGGAATATAATGAGGAACATCTCCCTCATATGGATCCTCCATCCCCAAGAAATCATCCAAACAAAATGAGCCACCTCCCAACAAGGCAACTCCTGAAAATATCCTTCCACCTCAAGCTCCGGCAATGAAGGTGGGCTGAAAATATAAACTTGGCAAGCATCATAGCTTACCCCATGCTATCCTTTTCCCCACTCATAACAATTTTAGATTTTATGCTGATCCTGGGCTACAAAATTATTGCATCCAACGGTAAAGTGAAGAACAATCCTCCAAAGAAGGTTCCTCCAACAATGAAGAACAAGCTAGCCCAAAACAATCTATCCATGAAGAATAGGACATGGTCATCATGGAACATCCTAATGAGAGGTTTTTTGAAGGTTTTACATGATGATACATGATGCAAACAATTTCTCACAAGGATACAATGCAGTCTCATCCACTGCAACTTCAGAAAATTACATGGCAAGCAATGTCCATGGTTCAATGTCCATGATTCATCACATCTACTAAAGGATAGTAAATGGCTGACTGTAACAACAATAATACATGATCAAGCACTTGCCCATGGCTGTACAATGGATGAATATCAATCTTATGGCACACCTCAAAAGAGAACAAACATTTGGCTGTGGTGGCCATATCTCCTCCCATGCTCCCATTAGAACATGTAGTGCAGAAATTGTGAGAATTCTTCCCACTCAAAGACACATCCAGCTCATGTGTCTCCCTCATAATCAAGCCTCCCATACAAATCTAATCTATATCAGAAAATGGAGACATGATTAGAAGCAAAATGAAGAAAACGCTGAAGGTTACAAGTGATGCGAAGAGGCACCAATAGCTTCTCCAGCAAGTACAACGCAATTTTACAAGTTGCTGCTTGATAAATGGCAAAATGTTTCTGTTAATCATGCATGTCTTCATATGATACATGATATAGGGAAACAAATGGACATACATGTAGTGAAAAGACATTTTTCTAAGGCCACAAAAGAGATGGCTACCTCCATCATGTAGATTGGCCCAATAAAAATCATGGAGCAATGTGACAAGCTTGTCTTCTTGTGAAGCAATGCACTGCATGAAAATGGTGAAAGTATGAGAATCAATGAATGTATATACAAACTTCTCACCAAATGATGGAAGTAAGATGGTACATGGATCCGTGAATGAGTCCTCCATAGTGTGTTGGCATGTTATGAAGAAGATCGACGCATGTGCTGCAAAAAAATAATCCTCCTGATGCTTGGAAATCCAAGTCAAGAAGAATATGCCATAGATTTCTCTATCAACATTACCTCTTATTTTCTCATCAAGTGAAACAAATATGAAGTGATCCTGGGACCTATGGGTTATATATCCACCATATCTCTATTGGGCACACTTCATCCATAAGGCTCTGCTCCAAAGTGACAGCGTTGTGAGCTCATGCAAATAAGCTCCCGTCAATAAAAAGCTCTGTTCTTTGACATGCTGCTTGTCAAACAATCCTATAATAATGATGCAACAAGTGTTGAATACCTCCCAAGTTGGGAGTGTTTCCAAGCCATCATCAAAGGTCAAGGAGATAGTGCCATCCCCTCTTCCTGCAACATCATACAAAGTGTGAGAGAAAATCTACCCTTGCTCTCCCAGAAACAAGAAAAGAAACAAGACATTGTGTTGCCTCCCCATACCTCCATCATACCAATCTTTCATGAAGACACAATTAATGATATGAGTATCATATCAAAACCATGCATCCATACTCTATGCTGCTCAATGATGCAAGTATCCTGCCATATTTTCCTCGTCCTGCTACTCTTAGGAAGAGTGTTTTCCAAGTGATGGACAAAATCTTTCAAGAGTAACTAGCACAGCCAAGCCTCCTGCTGCTCAGTATCATAGATCTGCAAGTACAAGTGAGAGCCAAACTCCTTGAAGAGTAACTAGCATAGCCAAGCCTCCTGCTGCCCAGTATCATAGATTTGCAGGTAGCTCCCTAGCTCCTTGCTCATCATCCACATCCACTCAATCACCTGTGGATGCATCCTTCTTCTCCTCATCCTAGTACTCCTCCCATGAGTGCTACCATCCTCCCAAATCAAATTCCTATATTTTCACTTTATGGCATTTTGAAATGTAAGCTTCTCAATGATCAATGAGACCCTATCAAGAATCAAATAGGTGGTAGGGAAAAACCTCCCATCATGATGTGTATGGCTCAAGGGATGTCCAACACAAGCATGAGAGATGTTATCCATCCTAATATTTCCTCCATCTTCTATCTGATCTTGTGAGAAGGGAAGAAATTAATTTCATCCCATGGTGTGTCGAAGTGCATCTCCAGTGAGACCTCTCCTTGAGACCTCCCCTTCATCCATAGTCTTACAAAACCAATGAGGTCTTGGATCTGAAAGTAGAAGTTCCTCTTTGAGCTGAGAAGAGCTCATTGAGAAAGTGTCATCTTAAAGGGAGAAAAGGTTTCTTACCCCAAGATGTCTACCATCAATCTTCAAGGCTTCAAACCCCAACCTCCAATGTGATGTATAATCCAACAATGGCTCATGAGAATGATGGTTTGATTCCTTCTTGAGTGTTTCCATGTTACACAATGCAGTGCAACCAAGTTGCTCTATAGTAGCAATGAGATTTGACCCTTGGTCATGCAAAAGTAAATCTCTACATTGATCAAAAGAATTTGCTGTAACAATGGAATGTGAAAATATTTTCATACCTTGATGTGCATTTCGAACTTCTTGTAGGGCTAAAAGAGTCCTTTCCTCAAAAGTGTTGGCTGCCACAACTGTTGATGCATGTGGCTGCTCTTCCATGAGAGTGACAATGTTATCACAAGCCTCCTCAAGAGGTGATGTGATATCTTCTTTCTTTTCTCTTTCTCCATCAAAGGTTTCGATCAATGCTTGAGTGAACTCTGCAAAGGTCTCCACCCTTGCATGGCTCAAGCGGCTGCACCACCAATAATAGGCTTCACTCTCCAAATGTAGTGCTGAGATTTCAATAACTTCTTTCCCTACTACAGGATGTAGTAGGAAAAATGCCTCCAACTTTCTCACCCAAGTTTCTGCATTAGATGACCCATCAAAGGTAGACAACAAAAATCTATCACCTTTGATTTCTTTTCTGCTAGATGATCTCTTCTCTTCCTTCAACTGGATGAAATGAGGAAAATCTAGAGTCTCGCTAAAGGCTCTAAGTCGAGATCTATACTCAACAAGGTAATCACTGAGAATCTAATGATCCAAGTATCTTCCATGCTCGATATCTTATTCTTGATGAGAATAGGAAGTGCATGGTACTTCCTATTCTTTTTCTTAAATCTCCTTGACCTCCTTAAAGGTGGATGCATTTCCTCTGGATCTAAAAATAGATGAGAATAAACTCATATTTTTCACTGTTCCGGTCTTCTTGGGCTTAGACTCACAGGGACCCGTGCATCCCTCATACATGAGAAGAGGTGCCCTCCCAGTGGTACGCTGCAACTTTGAGCTCTACGTTCTACATCCTCCACTATTCCTTCCACTTTCATCCTACTTGAGCTGACAATAATCTTTGAAAGACAAAGCTTCTTTGAAGTCTTCCCCCTTAGACTGCCATTCTCAGAAATAATCTCCAAAGGGTATATGATCATGCTGCCTATCTTTCTCCCTCGGTGCTAGAGGTAAGAATGTAGGCATTGTGATGATGTGCACAGGCTGAGCACGAACTATGCTATGATACCATTGTAATATCCCGTTTCGGGGATATCTTTAGAACATGACAATCCCACTCAAAATCTTTGATACCACTGTAATATCCCGTTTCGGGGATATCTTTATAACACGACAATCCTGCTCAAAAGCTTTGATACCACCGTAATATCTCGTTTCGGGGATATCTCTAAATCACAAAAAAACTCCAACTAGAGATTGACTGGTAGGGCATTTACCGGATATGTCGTCTCTAAGGAGAACAAGATCCGGAGGCTATCTGGCCCTTTCCAAACTCTATCTATAGAGCTGCTTGAAGAATCCCACTCAAAAGTGACTTACAATAATAGGCAAACGCATATATGATCATACCATGAAGAGAAAACGTTTTACAATTTGTTTTGAGACAAGAAGATGAATATAAATATAGCCAAGAATAATGTATAGTAGCAAGAGAGTGTACAAGTCTTGAGGAAAAAATCTCTCATGAAAAGAAATGCAAGCCTCAATAATACATGCACATGGATATGAAAGAACACTGCTATTTCTGCGTAAACCCAAGGTATGAAAAACACAGTCTATGATAGAATTTTGCTCCAAAATGATGTCAATACATGGATATGAAAATATATGGCCCAAAAAAAATAGGGGAGAAAAGCTCTAACCCTTATAAGAAAAAATACCTCAATCCTCCAAGGGATTGGCTGAAATACACAAAATAGGAAAAATGCCAGAGTTGCTGGGCAGATATTACAAATCAAATCTGGAACTCAATATAGAAGGCTGAATATGATGAGAAATATAAAGTAGACCTCCTCGAATAGATCTCCAAAGTGGAAGGCTAATCCTTACACTTGAGATCTCACCTCAAAATCAATCCACAAAACCTCACAACAACTACACCATGAAAATAACGCAGTAACTAAGGGGGACTGTGCAGTAGAGGAATAGAACCCTTTGGCCAAGTGCCAAGATCTGCAAATCAGCTCCAAAGTCTTCCAATCTGATCCTCCAAAGGGAAGAGAGACTTTCCCCCTGAAAAACAAGAGAAGGAAGAGGTGTCGTAAAGTCACCACGACAACACCCTAAAACACAGTATTATGCTACTGCAGCAATAATGTTGTCTTGAAGGATGATGTTGAAAAATAACCTTGCCTGAGAAGGCACTCGAAGTCCCCTGGGGCCAAGAGTGAGATCTCTGCATGGAGACACTCGGTGAACTAAACAATGCTGCAGACAAGATAAATAGCCAGCGTGCTAAAGAAGACAAATGTCTCACTCAACAATCAACAACTCAAGCATGAATGAAATGAGGAGGCTCCTCCATCTCTTATAGCATTGGTTTCCCTCCAAAACTCAACGTAGCCTCTCTCTCTCTCCTCCACATCCTCATCCTTATCCACATCCTCATCCTTATCTGCGCGGAAGCTTGTAGAAGCTTCTAGAGTGTACATAGGCCCCCTCATCTACGTGGTGTTAGGCCCCCCTTGACTCCCACTTAAGTCACGACGTTGTGCTACTAGGTGGATGTCTTATTTCACTTAAGTGAGTTAGACCCTCTTCACTCACTTTTTATTTATTTACAAACTATAAATGGAAAACCAAAAAAAATAGAATATTGCAATTAGCTGTCGCTAATTATGAATATTACAGAATTGAGTAGATGCTAACTTCTGGAAGTTACCAAATTCACACTTCTTTCTCGAATAATAATCAAACTTGTCCACAATTAGCAGTGAAGAGATTCAAATACCCTTCCTCCTTGGAATTTATGCCACGCTCGCATAAACTTCTTGCTTATTGTTAGCATTCGTAACAAGATGGGATACCCCAGTTTGATAAGACTACTATTAGAAATAACTAATAAACAATTAAAACGTATGCAATGTATGAAACTCAATTGATACAAAATGCATATTTGGAGCCTCTTGGTACTCTTTCAAGATTGGATTTACAATATATGTTAAGTCGTAGCCACAAAATAAGTTCAAAGAAATATCATAAAACCAAGAAAAATAAAAACTGAGAAATTTTCCCTGCAGCACTGGCATTGTGGCCTCGAGTCCATCATACATCTTTAAACAAAAAAAGGCTAACATCCATTTCCGCAAGAGTTTTTTTTAGCAATTGGATAGTTAATAGCCGAAAATTATTGCTTTTCAACTTTTTCAAGCAAATGACCAAACCGACACGATAACGCCTACAATGACAACCCTTGGGTGGTGCTGTTCGAACTCGTAGCCTCCATTCACATCCACTGGCGTACCATAATTTTCCAATCCGATTAAAGACCCAAAACCATTACAATGAAAACCCGACCGCCACAGATTTGATGTCCTCAGATGAATGAATTCATTCCATGGATTTAAATCCAATGCAGTGTCCAATTTCAGAAGAAGTTATCTTCTAAGTTCGTTCCTGCAAATCCTAAGGCATTGCATTTAATATTTATGAAATATCGTTCCAATTAGTGTTTAGTTGAAGCTTTCATTGCTCATTGGCATCTCACATGACCTCCATGCAAGCTCGTTACAACATCGACACTGGTTGTTGTTCAGATTTAATACAGTTCCATCGATTTTTCACCAAACGGAGTTGGCTCCAATCGCACACTTCATGCAGTTAATCCACAAGGGAATATTTTTAGCTTAGCACATTCATTACTATTGGAAAAATGTGTTGATAGCTTTCGATGTATCTCCACAACACACCTTAATGAAAAAGCATGTCAGACCAATCTTATGCTATGCAAAAAAAATCAAATTCAACTCAAATCATAGGTGGTCATGCTCAAGTTCTCCACAACTTTACATGATAGTGAGGCCAATTCAACATAAATATTGTGCCACAGAGAATTTCACACAGGAATTCATACTATTCACCAAAAATCTACCTCCAACGACAACTTCATTGTTGGTGCACAAAGATAAATGTTAACACTGCCTCCAAAATAACAGTGTGGCTCAAAAACCCGCAACAATTCACATGAGATTCCAACTTACTGCAATCACAAGAAAAAGAACTTGGGTGACAACTTCAATATCATATTCAGCACCATATTCAACCTAACTTAGCCTCCCGACTCGTAGCTTCATAAGCTTGCTCCGATACTAAAATGATGCAGATAATCTGCAATATCATCATAAACTTCTGCACATGAGAGTATGTGTTTCCATTAAAATGGAATTATCATCAATATCTTCATAAAAACCACTTTCAATTTAACTAAATATATATAAATAGAGAGAACCGAACACAGAAAAAATACTGGTATATAATAATAACAAGAAATTTCAGATTCAAACCATTTTGGCCGAATATTACAATTTTTGGCGTCTCGGCTATCGCCCCTTTACATAAACCATCACACCATTTATCTCTATATCTCTATATCTTACATCATCACAAAAAAATCATATTTATACATAATTGTGGAGTAACTTCAATCCATGATTTCCTCCACAAATATCTCAACCAAATCCTAAAATATCTTTATGCCTCCTTTGACTCGACTAAGTTCCATTTAAGGAGTTCCTAATCCCTAAAATATCTATCCAACTCAACTCCACTCATATCCTCAATTTATTAAGAGAGTATTTACAATAAGCCTCACACTTATATTTTTCTCTTAATTTATTTAAAATGTGCATAATTTATAAAATAATTAAAAAAAATATCACCCCCTAAATCACACAAATAAATAATGAAAATTAAGCAGGATGCTCCTGCATCCTATATTTCCTTTAAAGCATGCCTTTCTCTAAAAATGTGCTTTATATTGTTTTTCATCCAACTTACAATTTCCCTCTAGATAATTTTTTAGCATAATACCTCTCCCATTATGCTAATTTATTTAGCAGTTTTCTCCTTAGGGATTTTAGGATAATTTTTTGTAAGGTCCAACATGCAGATTTAACCAGTCGCCATTTTTTTGTAAAACAGAAAGAAGTATCTAATACTTAAGCTATGTTTTCTAAATATTCCTGAACAACTCATTTATAAATTAAATAAAAAATAATAATTATATAATCAAATAGTTTCAGTCTTGGCTTATATAACCATTGATTTCATCAATAGTCTAAAAATAGTCATGTATAAAAAGAAAAACATAGGGCTGTGATATCTTCGCCCTATTAAAATAAACATTTTCCTAGATGTTTTTCTTTCAGTTCTATTTCTCTCGAAACAAAGCTAAAAATGCCTCATGCATTTTTATACTCAATCTCCCTTTTAGCCTCCTCTAGGGTGAAGTGCTTCCATTGGATTTTAAGCTAGGAAATGGCTTCATTCTGGAGCATAGTTTCAATCTGGTCTAATACTTGTAGTGTTTTGAACTGGAACTCTCCTTCCTGTTCCACCTGTACCAAATTTTAATATATCATGTGAGAACTATTACGAACATAATTTTTCATTAAATATACGTGAAAAACATTATGTGCTTTTATATGGATTGGAAGTACTAGTTCGTAGACCGACAACCAAACTCTAGATAATATCTCAAATGGTGCATGGAGCCTTCACACTAACTTAGTACAGGTTTCTAATCGCAATGGAATCTTCTTCGGTTTGAATTTGATGTACACATGCCCACCCACCTTGTGTTCCTTATGAATTATCTTTTGATTTGTGAAGTGTTTCTCCCTTTCTTGGTATGTCCTCAGCTTTTATCTTATTTTCTTTATCACTTGCTCCATTTCCTTAATAAAATAAGATCCTAACACCAATACATCTTCTGGTTGAATCCAAATTAAAGGAGTGTGAAACTTCCACTCATACATAGCTTCAAATGGACTCATTTTAAAAAATTGTTGATAACTATTATTGTATGAAATTTTTGTTTGTTGTAAATAATGTTCCCACACCTAACACCAACCTCTCTTCCGATTGACTCCAACTTAAAGGAGTTTAACACTTCCACCCATACATAGTTTCAAATGAGATCATTTTAATAAATTCTTGATAGACATCATTCTGCACAATTTCTTCTTGGTGTAAATAATCTTACTACTTAGTGGACCAATCCATAACATACATCCTCAACACATATTCTAGTATCTAACTTGTTCCTTCTATTTGACCATTTATTTGGAGATGGTAGTTTTTTATAAATCTTAGCTATGTACCAATTTCTCCAAAAAAATTCTTCCAGAAGTTTGAAGTAAACCTAGTGTCTCTGTGCAATTTAATTGTTTTCAATATTCCATGTAACCAAAAAAATTCTTTCATCAAAATATTTGCAATCTGTGTTATTTTAAATGTGGAGTGCACTAGTATAAAATGTGCTAACTTACTGAATGTTACCACTACTACCATAAAAAAATCATGTTGTCTTCTGGTTCGTGGAAGATATAGTATTATATAGTAGTATTTTAGTTGGGTGTTGATGTTCCACCTTCACCTATTAGCACCCTAAAAATTTAGCCAAATTATCAACCACTTTTCATTTCATTCCTAACAAATAAAATTCCTTTACTAATGATGTGACATTTTATAATATTCAAGATGAATGAAAAAAGGTTTATGATGGTGTTCACTCAAAATTAGTAGCTTCAAAGAAGATTCATTTGGGATATATATTCTATCCCTAAAATCTATTAATTCTTGATGTAATATTTATAGAAACTATCTATAGACTTCATCTTTTAAATTTGTGTTTCTTATATGTTCTGCAAAATATATTTTTTCACTACTGACATAAAATTTAGCTAAATTATTTACACTTCTAATTAGGGCATCCACTAGTTTATTTTATTTTCCTTTATTTGCTTGATTTCAAATTCAAATTCACTCGAAAACTCCATCCACCTTTCCTTTCTAGAATTCAAATTTGATGGACTCGAAAATTACTTTAAGATTATGTGATCAGTAATGAGAGTAAAATTTCTCCTCAATAAGTAAGTAATGCCTCCACATTTTTAATGCATGTATAAAAATAACTAATTCCAAGTCATAAACATCATATTTCTCTTCATGAGGCTTTGATTTTCTTGATTCATAAAAAACTACATAGTTTTCCTACGTTAATAAACCACCCAACCTTTCAAGACATGGATATGTACAAACAACAAGATATTTTTATGGATCAAGACTCTTTCAAATTGAGGCTACTAGTAATAGGAATTTTAATATGTCAAAAATCTCTTGAAATTTAATTCTCCAATAGAGTTCTACTCCCTTCTTTTGTAGAGAAGTGATGGTATAAGACAATTTAGAAAATATTTTCATAAATATTCCATAATAATGAGTAATTCCATTGAATGATCTAATATCTACTAAATGATTAGGTACTGACCAGTTTAAGATGACCTTAACCTTTTTAGGATAAAAAAATATTTCTTGTTTAGAGATAATGTGGCCCAAAAATTGAATTTTGTCCTTATAAAAGTCACAGTTGTTGAAATTTTCATACAAATAGTGTTCTCTCAAGTTTTGCATGAATATTATTATGTTCGATTCATGTTCTTATTTATTTTTCGAATATACCATAATATCATCAAGAAAACAAATAAAAACTTACCTAATACTTGTTGAACACATAAAAGTAGGAGGTGCATTGGTAATTCCAAAGGGTATAACTATCAATTTGTAGTGTATATAACTTGTTTTGAATGTAGTATCATGTATTTCATCATCCTTGATCCTTAAGTGGTGATATCCTCATAAATTGTCTCTTTCTGAGAAAAATGTTTCCCATCTAACTTGCTCAAATAGGTCAAAGGATATTTATTGTTAATTGTTAGTTTGTTCAACCTTCAACAAGCTATGCACATCCTGAAGGTCCCATCTTTATTTTTAACAAACGAAACCAAGGCTCCCCAAGGGAAACACTCGTTCTAGTATAACCCTTATCCAAAATTTCGTATGACTTCTTTTTTAATTCGACAAGTTGAGGGAAGCTCATTCTGTATGATCATTTTTACATAGGTGTGGCTCTCAATAATATCTCTTCTTATTGGTAATCCTAGAATTTATTTCACGAAAAGATATTTAAATTATTTTATTACAATGAAATCATGTATATATTTATTTTTTGTTTTCTGTGTGTTTTCTTCTACGTGAACAAAAAAATAGTTTACAACCTTTTCATGAAGATATTTTCAGCTAGAATTTTGGAATTTGTTTTGTGGGGATATACCTTAGTATTCCTCTAATCACTTGCACATTTCCTTCATAAGTTACATAAGTAACTGTATTTTCTAAATTATTTACTATAGATTTGTTTTTCTCCAATAAATCCATTCCTATCAGCAATTCATAAGAAACTAAATGTAGTGTGTTTAGATTTAATTCTATTTTCTATCCATTTAATTGTATAGGACATTTTTTTACACAGTTAGTTACTTTTATTTTTATATTTGTAGGTACATTAACCAACGATGAGTTTTTAAAGTTTCCAACATTCAATATTCATTTTTCCACAACTTGTGGACTGACAGAACTAAGAATAGCTCCTCGATCTACTAAAACAAATACATGTTAGTCTAGTATAATACCTTCAATTATTATCATGGTTGAATAGTGTTATATCTGTATATATTTTACAGAAACATTTCCCTTTGATATATTTTTGGCTATGCCATTTATTATAGTTTCTTCTCACACAAATTACAATGATTTAACAGATTTGGTATTTTGTGGATAGTTCCTCTAGATGAGGTACTGCATAGCTCCAACATTTTGGAAGTCCTCTTTCGCTTCCACTATTCATCCCTTTGGTGTTGAGAACAATTTGTGTGGAACCAGTTTGAGACTATGAGGTTGTTGTTGGTTACCCTGGTTGAATGTTTTTTGTTGATGGTATCTTCCAAAATTATATAGAACAAACGATTTATGTTTCTAAATTTCAATTCCACGTTTATTTTTCTCTTTGTTAGACCAACTTTTTTCATTCATCTGTTTAAACTGCTTATAATATATTCTTTCTTTTCTTATAGCTTTGTCTATGGTCTGTGGATTTTCAAATTCAACCATTTCCTTATATGAGAGCAGAATATAGTTTAGAAATCATTACACCTTTTATTTTTCCTCTTTAATGTTTGGAACATATCTTAACATATTTGTAATTTTTGCTGCAAAATTTTCCACACTTAGCTATCCCAACCTCAAATCATTGATTTTTATAGCTTGGACATCATAATAACTTTCATTTATATATTTTTCTTTGAAATTTACCTGAAATGTTTCCCGGGTGGTCATATTTTTATCGATATTTCAATTTTTTTTACTTCTTCCCACCATAGTGCAACTTTACCTATTAATTTATACACTTCTATTCTAGCCTTTAAATTGTTGGAATATTCATATACTTGAAAATATTTATTGATGTTTAAAAATTAGTCTTCAACATATTCTTTTCTCTCTGCCAAAGGTAGGTGGTCTTATCATTTTTCACGCTCATTAGAGTTTTGTTTTCTTTTTCTTTTGTGATTTTTAGGTTTCTTGAGATATTTTGTCAGATTCCTCTTCACTTTCAATTTTCTCATTTCCATTTTTAGACTTATCAGGTTAATTTTCAACCGTTTTCATCTTTATGAGGTCTTCTCTCCCCTTCTACATTTGTATCCAAGGGCTTATAGGTTGAATTATTTGTCAAATCTTTGATGAGTTTCTTTTTCTCTACATTTTCCTTCAGTGAGTGTCCATTATTAGCCCTGATACTGGCCAATTCTTGTCTCATATATTTAACAATTTACATACGTTGGGTTGTTGGAGGGGAAATTTTACGTCCCAACTAAACCCAAATATGATCTCCTTCACTTGGAGGTTGGATAGAGGTTTTTTCCATACTTCCCTCTCTTTTTGCTTAGTTATCTACACCATTACAACAAAACGAAATTAACTTTTCAAAATACACAATTTTCTGCAAACTATTTTTTGTTGTGGTGTGACACTTGGACCTCAAATTTGAACCAACATCTATGATAACAAATGTAACATACTTCAATTCCATACTAAAATCCAAATTATTTGGAGCAAGATATATTTTAATAATAGCATACATTTTAGTTAGTGCATTTCTAGTGTCATCCAAAAGGGTTACGATCTCCATTAACTTACTATTAGGATAATTGAAGTCATATTAACTCACTGTACAATGTTTCAATTTTATTTCCATTTTTTTCCTTTAAAAATACTTATTTTATTTTTTAATGAATAGGAATACTTCCTAATGTGTCTATACTTGGCTTAACCAATTGGATTAGTTCAAATTCTTATATACATGGAATTATGGTCTCAATACCAATGAAAGTATTGATCAACACTTTAATAATTAATTTATTCATATCATTAATTATATATTTACACTTTTTCGATTGACATAAGTGCTTATTTAAAAATATGGTTACCCTTAACATAGGTCACCATGCCTTATTGTCACCATGCCTTATTGTGCCCATAATATTTATACCATATATCCACTATCCATGCATTATAATGTCCACCCCTTTTATCATTATAAAGCTTGGGAACATGAATATATCATATGTCTTCATGTTGAAATATTAACCCCCATTATTAATTTAAACCTTGGTATATGATTTCAACTGATTCATGTCAGATATTTTATATTATGGGCCAACCCCATATGTTATAGATGCTAACACTCGGAATATTCCATGTGATAATAGCCCATGTGAAGTCACATGGATCACATGGTATGCACACTTTCAACGGACACAATTGGTTTTCCAAATCTGACTGTGGAGGAAAGATAGGGTTTATCAAAACAAATATCCCTGCCCTTGTGAACTCATTTTTCTATGTTTTATTTTGTGTCTAATAGCTAGGTGGTCGCTCTGCCCATTCTGCAATGTGTCATGGGTTTCGGCCATATGGCTCCTTCTTACACCTTGTGGTTTTGTAATTGAACAAGTTTATATACATGGAATCCAACTATCTCTTGGATAACATAGTTACTTCCCTCATAATGGAGTCTTTGCGAAGTAATTTTTTTGTTATATTTTCGTATTTTTTTTATAACTCTATTAACCATTGTTGATGGTTCTCATGTTGTCACACCTCCAGTTTCACAATTTTTTTTTTTTTTTTTTTCGATATGTTGGGGTTTCCTCTTTATTCCCCTAGTGAGTGTGAGAATGAGTTCTAACTTTTAACTCTAATGCCCTCTTGACAAAGTTTTCTCTACTCATCTAGCCTCTTTACATTTATAAAACCATTGAACATTCCACTTATAGTCTTCTTAACCACATACATATATATCTTTGGCTTATATATATATATATATATATATTATCACACATATATATATATATATTCCACATATATATATTATTCCCACATATATATATATATATATATATATATATATCTATATATTACCTACACACAATAAAATATTTCCCATTTCACATATATATATATATTCCCATATATATATATAGATATCTTACCTTCATACAAATGAAATATTTCACCTATATATATATATATTCCCACATATATAAATATATAGATATATTACCTAAATACAATTAAAACACGTCGGGGCCTCTATGTGCGTCCACACATATGTATCTATAGCATTATAGAAATACATTTCATATATATATCTAAACCCTTCTTCGTTTTCTTTTCTATAATGATTCGAACGTACCCTTATACATATGGCATATATATATAATTCCATAACACCCGCCCTTTAGTATTAACTTGTCAACCCTATAATCATTCTCGATAACAAGGTCATGGAACGCGTGCTAAACTTATCATATTAACTCATGGAAAACCTCTGTTTACCCGGTTCATTGGTTACGTGCTCATAGCGGGTTATGGTAAAGAGTTAAAGGCGGCCAGATCACCACGGTGCTTACCTAACTGAGATGTGGGTATTCGTTGTACCACGATCACACAGTTGACTGGTTATGACCGGGATTTAACTATTCATTACGCGCATTCCGCCATTACTCATTTCCAGTTAACCGTAGAACTATAACCAACATTCGGTGGTGTTGTTTTTAATTATTATTTTTCTTGTATTGATTTTCATCGCGGTGGTGTGTCCGTTTGCCTTTGTAGGCACGCTATCAGTGATATGTTATAATGGGCACTGCTCCGAATTGTCATGTGTTGATTTAACGTGAGGAAATGTATCATGATGACTAACGTTTTGGAATGCAGGGATGGCGTCTCACACCCGCGTTCGAGTACCATACACCAACGTTTACGAACTCAGGCCCATTCCATATGCTACGTGTAGAGTGATCGTTTGCACTCCTGCGCGGCCCAGTACTGGGTGAGCCGATTTGTGCAGTTAAGTACCTGGTTTATAACCTTTTCACTTCATCGAGTACAATGCTGTCGATGAGCCGAGTTTTCCCAAATCGACCTGGGGATTCTGTACCCTTCTAGGGTTACGGGATTAGGGTTTTGCACAGCCTTCCGACTTATCGCGGCGGCCTACACTCCATTATCACTCTGCGGCATGTGCCGTATTTATCAAGCTCCGGTTTCAGTTGGGATCTCGTTCCTGTTGGGATGATTGTTTTGTTGCTAGCTCGCTCACGGAGGGAGCTGATCTAAGTGAGATTGGATACAGGAGAAGCAACGCAGTTTAAGGTATGCGAGTTTCAGAGTGGTATTCTGTCGTCTTACATTCTGAAATTTGTTCTGGTATTTTTCTTCTCTTTATACCTCTATATATGAACCGTCAATGGATCTTTTGTGCAGAGGGTAGAGATCATGGGGTTTCTGGGCTGCACTCAGTACGTATCACAGCTGATAAAAGCCCTCACCCAGTTTTCCCTCATATCGATGCCTGATCTACGTTTTCTGTCGATAGGCTACGGATTTAGTTTTATTTTAAAGTTCGTATTTGTAATATAATCTTTTTTCTATTAACCTATCAAACGCGGTCAAAGGAGAGCTCTGGTTCCAAGCTACTCTCGGCTCGACCACAGAATAGCATAACTTTACGCACTTACCTTATTGTTATATGTGGTTATTTCCAGAACTTATTTCCAGGACTTATTTCATGGCGGCATGCCGATGATTTGTTAACCTGGTTAAGCCATGAATTCGTTCGGCCCGTTCGACTCCAACTGTGTTGAATTATGCCAGAGGAAGAGCTGAGCTCCTCCATGGGTAACCTTCTTCCATTAACACGATTTCGCCTCAACACTTCGGTTGTTTTCTTTTTTTTTAAAGATAGTAGTCTCGAACATGGCGTTACGCCTTAATACTCCGTCGTCCCGATATACTCGTCTCCATGCGAGGTAATCGGTCATGGTTAACCGTGGGTCAATTTATCGTTTGAAGCGTTGATTTGAGATTAGTTGCGCGTTCTGTCTTATGTTGTGTGGCCTCTGCCTGCTTAACATATGATTGTTCAGAATATAATGGATATCCCTATGGTAGATAGGTAATAAAACTCCTCTGTTGGTTTCGAACTATAATTTTTGTTTAACCTCGTTATTCAGTCCTGTGAACTACATATCATATTCAAACAAACCCTAGACTGCCGCTAATATCTGTTTCCTTCCACGGTATTACAGTGAACGAGCCGGTGGCATAATGATGATCATTATGGTTTACGCGTTTATATGAAATGGGGAATTATGATATTGTTAGCTCTCGGCGTGTTCACTGTTGGGTTTTTTTTTTTTTTTTTTTCTACACACATTAATATCGTAGACCCTACGCTGAATTCCATTGGGCATAGAGCTCCTGTATGTACTCTATCTTAATATAGCCGATTCGTAGTTAATGTATATTTTCTCTCAATATAGTATAAGATGCAATCGTTGAGTGTCCAAGCGTCTTTCGTTTACTCACTACGCTTACATGTTAAATTTTAATATACATAGATGCAAGTATATTCTTGTAGCTCGTGACTATTTAGTCTTATTTCATGCAGAGATATATAAAAAATGCTATGCTAGGTCGCGGTGCTTATTTTTTTTTGTTTTCCTTTAAATCCTACATACATATGTTCCATCATACTTGAGTAGAGAACAGATATATATATTTTCGTTAAATGCTCATGCAAGTATTCAGGGGTTCAATAAATAGTGTATATTCCGCATAGACTTAATCCATTATTATAATATTTTTCTTCTTTCTCAAGAGTTAGAAGTGAATTTAAACACAATATACCCTATACTTTCTATGACTGCTCCAATACTCATATAGAAATAGAAGTACCCCTTTGTCTAGAAAAATCTTGAAATCTTTTGTTTTTAAGGTATTTACTTTCTTTGCCTTAGTTTTACTACTATATTGTTCTAATATAATTGTGCAAGTATAGTATCACATTGTGTCTACATAGAACAAAATAATATTTCATGGTTCATAGAGATTGAGTAACTTCAGATTTAGACCACACTTGGTTTAGAGCTTCTGAGGTTTCAACTCTATGGATTTCTGGTCTACAAATAGACAGAATCTGGAAGGTGAATGCCTTAGGATGGGTTCTGTTAAATGTAGACTAACATCAATCATTCCATTTAATTTATTTTTATATATGTAACCAATTCATACCATCAGAAAGTAAAATAACAACCATTTCAGAACATACCACAATCTGCAAATGACCAACCTCCCAACCTTAGAATCCTCTTTATCTCCCAGGATTCACCCCCGAGCTGAGATCACCTCCTAGCACAGATCAACCTCTGACCTGCCTAGGAGTAGCTTATTTAAGCTCATATTTCCCCAAAGCATGTTTCTAATTCTGCGTCCAGAATAGCAGGATGCTTTCTTTCCTGTTTAGCCTAGGCTTCCCATTTTGGGACTCTTTAAAGCTGCTTTAAGCTTTTCCTCAGCTTTTCCAGCTTTTTTCTCACCTCTTCCCAACTACTCCTCTTCATTGGGGAAATTTAGATTCCTCCTCAAATCTAAATTAATTTCTTTCAAGGATTTTTGAAAGATTTTTGGGGATTTGTTGCTTTATCCATCCTCATGGATTTGGCAAGTGATCTCTAATTCTCATCTTGGTCAAAATGCACAATCATTTTATTTATTTCCTCAAATAAAATATGCAAATACATTCACACCATACTTATCCCTTGGGGTCCACCCCCTTTAGGATTAAAGTTCAATGTCTAACTTTAAAAATTCAACACACAAATTGGGGTGTTACATATTCCCCCTCTGAAAATAAACACCGTCCTCGGTGTTATTATTTAACTACTAGAGTTCACTTAAACAAAAATGGATATTTCTCCATCATTTCAGCTTCCCTTTCCCAGGTAGCTTCTTCAGCAGTAAAGTGCTTCCACTGCACTTTTACTCTGGCCATTGTTCTGTTTCTCAATTCAATTTCTTCCCGCTCCAATATTTGAAGCGGTTCTGGCAGAAACTCCCCTTCTGGTTCCACCTGTACAACATTCCAATAAACTATGTGAGAAGAATCATGCACATATCTTTTTAATAACGAAACATGAAACACATTATGCACTTTAACATGGGGTGGTAAGGCCAGCTTGTAAGCCACTGGTCCCACCCTTTCTAAAACTTCAAAAGGCCCACAATATCTAGGTGCAAGTTTTGCACAACTTCCAGCATAAAGTGTGCTCTTTTTGGGTTTGATGCGTAAATACCCATGATCCCCCACTTTGAATTCTCGGTGCACTCTTTTCTTATCAGCATAACTTTTCTGGCGATATTGTGTTGTCTTGATATATCTTTGTATTTGCTTGACAATTCTTTCCATTTCTTGTAGTGCATCTGGTCCCAACACCAGTTTATCCTCTGGTTGACTCCAACTCAAGGGAGTACGGCACTTTCTCCCATAGAGTGCCTCAAATGGACTCATCTTAATAGAGGATTGGTAGCTATTATTATAGGCAAGCTCAGCTAAATGCATATACTCTTCCCATTTTGATGGTCTATCCATCACGTACATTCTCAGCATATCCTCTAAAATTTGATTTGTCCTTTTTGTTTGCCCATCAGTTTGAGGGTGGTAGGCAGTACTGAAATTCAGCTTAGTGCCCATTCCTGCAAACAATCCTTTCCAAAACGCTGCTGTAAACTTAGCATCCCGATCTGAGACAATCACCTTGGGAACTCCATGAAGCCTTACTATCTCCTTTAGGAAAACATTTTCTACTTGAGCTGTTCCAAAGGTAGATTTTACTGGTATAAAGTGGGCAGTTTTGGTAAGAGTGTCTACTACTACCATTACAGAATCATGTTGATATTTAGTGTTGGGTAATCCTGTTATAAAATCCAAAGAAACTGTGTCCCATTTCCATTCTGCAATTGGCAATGGGTTTAAAAGCCCTGCTGGATGTTGATGCTCAACCTTAACCAGTTGACATTCCATACACTTACTTAGATACTCTGCCACATCTCTCTTCATTCCTGGCCAGAACAGCTTCTTTTTCAAGGCTGTTAACAGCTTCTGGTATCCTGGATGTCCTGCATAAGGCTGTTTGTGATATTCATCCAAGATTTCCCTTTTTAATGATTCTACATTAGGAACATACAACCTGTTTTTGAAATATAGTAGCCCTTTTTGATTTTGTGTAAAGTCAGTTTTATCCCTTTTTTGTAGTTTCACCAAGAGTGTTTCATAGTTTGGGTCTTGGCTAGTTGCCTTTCTCACCAACTCCTCCATCTCAATCTGGCCACTAATCCCCATACTGTTTAAATTTTGACAAGCATTTCTACTTAAAGAATCAGCAACTTTATTTTCTTTCCCCTTGATATGCTTTATTTCCATATCAAATTCACTTAAAAAGGACAGCCATCTGGCTTGCCTTGCATTCAGATCAGTCTGAGAAAAGAAATATTTAAGACTAATATGATCAGTCATCAATGTAAACTTCTTCCCTAGAAGATAATGCCTCCACATTTTTAAGGCATGGATAACAGCTGCAAATTCCAAATCATATGCACTATAATTCTGTTCATGTATTTTCAATTTTCTAGATTCATAGGCAATGACTGAATTTTCCTGCAATAGGACTCCTCCTAGCCCTTCTCTGCAAGCGTCTGTACATACAACAAACTCTTTATCAGGATCAGCAATTTTTAATATAGGAGCTGAAATAAGTTTTTGTTTTAACTGCTCGAAACTCTGTTGACAGTTTTCAGTCCACACAAACTTGACACCCTTTCTTTGTAATGAAGTGATGGGATGTGCTATGGCAGAAAATCTTTCCACAAATCTACGATAGTAGCCTGCCATCCCCATGAATGACCTTACTGCTGAAACATCAGTGGGGACTGGCCATTCCTGAATTGCTTTTATCTTTTCAGGGTCAACTGCAAGCCCTTTTTCAGAAATAATATGACCCAAATATTGAATCCTATCCTTGTAAAATTCACATTTACTGAACTTGGCATATAGCTGATATTCTTTCAGGGTTTGCAACACTATTCTCAGATGTTCCTTATGTTCCTCTTCATTTTTAGAATAGACTAAGATATCATCTATGAACACAAGAACAAATTTTTCCAAATACTTATTCAACACACTGTTCATCAGACACATAAAGGTGGCAGGGGCATTCGTCAAACCAAAAGGTAGGACTACAAATTCGTAATGCCCATACCTGGTTCGAAATGATGTTTTGCTGATGTCTTCTTCTTTAATTCTGAGCTGGTGATACCGAGTCCTGAGGTCTATCTTGGAGAAGACTGAAGCTCCTCTCACTTGATCAAAAAGATCATCAATTCTAGGAAGTGGATATCTATTCTTAATGGTCAATTTGTTCAGTTGACGATAGTCAATGCACATCCTAAAAGTTCCATCCTTCTTTTTCACAAATAAAACTGGGGCTCCCCAAGGAGACACACTTGGTCTGATATACCCTTTATTTAGCAATTCCTGTAATTGCATTTTCAGTTCCATTAGTTCAGGTGGACTCATCTGATAGGGGGCTCGGGAAATAGGTGTGGCTCCTGGTACCAGATCGATTGAAAAATCAATCTCTCTTTTGGGGGGAAGAAGTGGAATTTCCTTGGGAAAGACTTCCTTAAATTCTCTGATGACTGGTATAGCATCCAGTAACTCTTCTTCAGTTTGCTGTTCTATTTCTTCTACATGCACTGCATAGACTTGGTATCCTTTTCTAGCTGTTCTTTTTAATTGTAAGGCTGATATTTGTCTTATTGAAATTGATTTTGGTTTCCCTTTTAGTGTAAAAGGTTTTCCTTCCTCATCCACACAATGCAGGGTTTTATCCCAGCAGTTCATCAGAGCCTTCTTCTTTTCCAGCCAATCCATTCCTATCAGCAGATCATAGGATCCTAATGGAAATATGTTCAAATTTACTTCTGTTGAAAAGCCATTTAATTGTATTGTTGTTTTAGGCAATTTATGTGTGACTTTTCTCTTAGTTCCCGTGGCCAGCTGTACCAACCATGACTGCTGATACTTTTCAGGTTTAATTTTACATTTTTCTACAATTCCAGGACTAATGTAACTCAAAGAAGCACCTGGATCAATCAAAACAGTAACAGGTAGGTCAGAAATCTTACCCTCCATTTCCACCATGGTTGCTTGATGCTCTGCTTGTCGATTTTCCAGGGCTGCACTTATAGTTGGTATATTTCTGGCTATGTCATTTACAGTTGTTGCCTCTCGCTCTCTGCTGATCAGGTGTATATTTCGGTGGGGGCAGTCTCTCATCATATGGGGTCCTCCACAGCCCCAACATTTCAAAGGTTCCTTCATTCTGACTGTCCCTTCCTTTTTATTGTTCCCTTCTACTGGTTTTGAAGCCACTTGGGACTGAACAGTTTGACTTTCTTTTGGTTTACTGAACCTTTTCCGCTGATGATCTCTACCAAAATTTCTTAGATATGCTGGTTTTGGTCTTTTACCCTTGAACTCACCCTTGTTCAGCCAGCTCTTCCCCTGTTCAGCTTTACCTTTAAACTGCTGATAACATAATCTTGCTTTTCTAATAGCTTCATCCATTGTTTTTGGATTGTCAAATTCAATTTTCTCCTTGTACACCGTGGGCAAACAATTTAAAAACCTTTGCACTTTTTCCTTTTCTTCCCTAATGTAAGGGACATACCTCAGTAAATTAGTAAACTTAGTGACAAAATCATCAATAGTGAGCTGTCCTAGCCTAAGTTCATGGAATTCTTTTGCTTTATCATCATAATAACGTTCATTCAAATAACGGCTTTTGAACTTAGTCTGAAAATCTTCCCAAGTAACTGTCTTTTCATCAATGGCATGCACCATTTTTGTCTCTTCCCACCACAGTGTAGCTTTTCCTTGTAGATGGTACACAGCTAATCTGGCCTTCAGATTGCTCTCATATTCATAAACTTGGAAATACTTGATCATGTTCAGCAACCAAGCTTCAGCATCCTCCTCCTTCTCCCCATCATAGGAAGGAGGTTTGATCTTTCTAAATTCTCCCTGCAACTCTCTTTTCTGTTTATGCTACTGTCTAGCAGCATCATCCTCATCAGACTCATCCATCTTTCTCTTTCCGGAACCTTCGCCTTCCTGGCTGTTCCGGGAAGTTAGTTCTCTGATGAGCTTTTCCTGCTCCTTACTGGCTGATGACAACATGTCATTTTGACTTCTCAGCTCAGCCAATTCTCGTTGCAGCCGGTGCAACATAGCTATTACCGGGGCATTGGGATCTGGAGTAGCAAACTCATCCCGCAGATCCACATAAATCCCTTCACCTTCAGCCATTTCAACTGTACACACTTACAACACAGATTAGCAAAAGTTTATAAAACTAAAAAAACAAAATATGTAATAATCAGTGAGCACAAAATTGACAGCCCAAACTGTTGTAACTGGTGCTCCGATACCATTTGTCACACCTCCAGTTTCACAATTTTTTTTATTTTTTTTTTCGATATGTTGGGGTTTCCTCTTTATTCCCCTAGTGAGTGTGAGAATGAGTTCTAACTTTTAACTCTAATGCCCGCTTGACAAAGTTTTCTCTACTCATCTAGCCTCTTTACATTTATAAAACCATTGAAAATTCCACTTATAGTCTTCTTAACCACGTACATATATATCTTTGGCTTATATATATATATATATATATATATATATATATTATCACACATATATATATATATTCCACATATATATATTATTCCCACATATATATATATCTATATATTACCTACATACAATAAAATATTTCCCATTTCACATATATATATATATTCCCATATATATATATAGATATCTTACCTTCATACAAATGAAATATTTCACCTATATATATATATATTCCCATATATATAAATATATAAATATATTACCTACATACAATTAAAACACCTCGGGGCCTCTATGTGCGTCCACACATATGTATCTATAGCATTATAGAAATACATTTCATATATATATATCTAAACCCTTCTTCGTTTTCTTTTCTATAATGATTCGAACGTACCCTTATACATATGGCATATATATATAATTCCATAACACCCGCCCTTTAGTATTAACTTGTCAACCCTATAATCATTCCCGATAACAAGGTCATGGAACGCGTGCTAAACTTATCATATTAACTCATGGAAAACCTCTGTGTACCCGGTTCATTGGTTACGTGCTCATAGCGGGTTATGGTAAAGAGTTAAAGGCGGCCAGATCACCACGGTGCTTACCTAACCGAGATGTGGGTATTCGTTGTACCACGATCACACAGTTGACTGGTTATGACCGGGATTTAACTATTCATTAAGCGCATTCCTCCATTACTCATTTCCAGTTAACCGTAGAACTATAACCAACATTCGGTGGTGTTGTTTTTAATTATTATTTTTCTTGTATTGATTTTCATCGCGGTGGTGTGTCCATTTGCCTTTGTAGGCACGCTATCAGTGATATGTTATAATGGGCACTGCTCCGAACTGTCATGTGTTGATTTAACGTGAGGAAATGTATCATGATGACTAACGTTTTGGAATGCAGGGATGGCGTCTCCCACCCGCGTTCGAGTACCATACACCAACGTTTACGAACTCAGGCCCATTCCATATGCTACGTGTAGAGTGATCGTTTGCACTCCTGCGCGGCCCAGTACTGGGCGAGCCGATTTGTGCAGTTCAGTACCTGGTTTATAACCTTTTCACTTCATCGAGTACAATGCTGTCGATGAGCGGAGTTTTCCCAAATCGACCTGGGGATTTTGTACCCTTCTAGGGTTACGGGATTAGGGTTTTGCATAGCCTTCCGACTTATCGCGGCGACCTACACTCCATTATCACTCTGCGGCATGTGCCCTATTTATCAAGCTCCGGTTTCAGTTGGGATCTCGTTCCTGTTGGGATGATTGTTTTGTTGCTAGCTCGCTCACGGAGGGAGCTGATCTAAGTGAGATTGGATACAGGAGAAGCAACTCAGTCTGAGGTATGCGAGTTTCAGAGTGGTATTCTATCGTCTTACATTCTGCAATTTGTTCTGGTATTTTTCTTCTCTTTATACCTCTATATCTAAACCGTCAATGGATCTTTTGTGCAGAGGGTAGAGATCATGGGGTTTCTGGGCTGCACTCAGTACGCATCACAGCTGATAAAAGCCCTCGCCCAGTTTTCCCTCATATCGATGCCTGATCTACGTTTTCTGGCGACAGGCTACGGATTTAGTTTTATTTTAAAGTTCGTATTTGTAATATAATATTTTTTCTATTAACCTATCAAACGCGGTCGAAGGAGAGCTCTGGTTCCAAGCTACTCTCGGCTCGACCACAGAATAGCATAACTTTACGCACTTACCTTATTGTTATATGTTTTGTTCAAAATCTGTGGTTATTTCCAGAACTTATTTCCAGGACTTATTTCATGGCGGCATGCCGATGATTTGTTAACCTGGTTAAGCCATGAATTCGTTCGGCCCGTTCGACTCCAATTGTGTTGAATTATGCCAGAGGAAGAGCCGAGCTCCTCCATGGGTAACCTTCTTCCATTAACACGATTTCGCCTCAACACTTCGGTTGTTTTCTTTTTTTTTTAAAGATAGTAGTCTCGAACATGGCGTTATGCCTTAATACTCCGTCGTCCCGATATACTCGGCTCCATGCGAGCTAATCGGTCATGGTTAACCGTGGGTCAATTTATCGTTTGAAGCGTTGATTTGAGATTAGTTGCGCGTTCTGTCTTATGTTGTGTGGCCTCTGCCTGCTTAACATATGATTTTTCAGAATATAATGGATATCCCTATGGTAGATAGGTAATAAAACTCCTCTGTTGGTTTGGAACTATAATTTTTGTTTAACCTCGTTATTCAGTCCTGTGAACTACATATCATATTCAAACAAACCCTAGACTGCCGCTAATATCTGTTTCCTTCCACGGTATTACAGTGAACGAGCCGGTGGCATAATGATGATCATTATGGTTTACGCGTTTATATGAAATGGGGAATTATGATATTGTTAGCTCTTGGCGTGTTCACTGTTGGGTTTTGTTTTTTTTTTTTCTACACACATTAATATCGTAGACCCTACGCTGAATTCCATTGGGCGTAGAGCTCCTGTATGTACTCTATCTTAACATATCCGATTCGTAGTTATTGTATATTTTCTCTCAATATAGTATAAGATGCAATCGTTGAGTGTCCAAGCGTCTTTCGTTTACTCACTACGCTTACATGTTAAATTTTAATATACATAGATGCAAGTATATTCTTGTAGCTCGTGACTATTTAGTCTTATTTCATGCAGAGATATATAAAACAATGCTATGCTAGGTCGCGGTGCTTATTTTTTTTTTGTTTTCCTTTAAATCCTACATACATATGTTCCATCATACTTGAGTAGAGAACAGATATATATATTTTCGTTAAATGCTCATGCAAGTATTCAGGGGTTCAATAAATAGTGTATATTCCGCATAGACTTAATCCATTATTATAATATTTTTCTTCTTTCTCAAGAGTTAGAAGTGAATTTAAACACAATATACCCTATACTTGCTATGACTGCTCCAATACTCATATAGAAATAGAAGTACCCCTTTGTCTAGAAAAATCTTGAAATCTTTTGTTTTTAAGGTCTTTACTTTCTTTGCCTTAGTTTTACTACTATATTGTTCTAATATAATTGTGCAAGTATAGTATCACATGGTGTCTACATAGAACAAAATAATATTTCATGGTTCATAGAGATTGAGTAACTTCAGATTTGGACCACACTTGGTTTAGAGCTTCTGAGGTTTCTACTCTATGTATTTCTGGTCTACAACTAGACAGAATCTGGAAGGTGAATGCCTTAGGATGGGTTCTGTTAAATGTAGACTAACATCAATCATTCCATTTAATTTATTTTTATATATGTAACCAATTCATACCATCAGAAAGTAAAATAACAACCATTTCAGAACATACCACAATCTGCAAATGACCAACCTCCCAACCTTAGAATCCTCTTTATCTCCCATGATTCACCCCCGAGCTGAGATCACCTCCTAGCACAGATCAACATCTGATCTGCCTAGGAGCAGCTTATTTAAGCTCATATTTCGCCAAAGCATGTTTCTAATTCTGCGTCCAGAATAGCAGGATGCTTTCTTTCCTGTTTAGCCTAGGCTTCCCATTTTGGGACTCTTTAAAGCTGCTTTAAGCTTTTCCTCAGCTTTTCCAGCTTTTTCTCACCTCTTCCCAACTACTCCTCTTCATTGGGGAAATTTATATTCCTCCTCAAATCTAAATTAATTTCTTTCAAGGATTTTTGAAAGAATTTTGGGGATTTGTTGCCTTATCCATCCTCATGGATTTGGCAAGTGATCTCTCATACTCATCTTGGTCAAAATGCACAATCATTTTATTTATTTCCTCAATTAAAATATGAACTTACATTCACACCACACTTATCCCTTGGGGTCCACCCCCTTAGGATTTAAGTTCAATTGTCTAACTTTAAAAAATTCAACACACAAATTGGGGGTGTTACACCTGTTTTCTTTGTATAGGATTCATCCTAGTTTTTTCTTGATCCCAAGAAGCTCTAGATTCATTTAAGACCACCAAAATTGAGAATCCATGGCTCTCATAAAGAGGTATTCTCTATTTTATCTTTCAAAGTATTTATTGCACATTTAGGATTTTACTATTTTTACTCATATAATAAAACCCTCGTGCTATTTTTTAAGAGAGGAAACCACTAAAATTGGTATTTGATGAACCCCTATGCATTGACTCGACGACATTTTGGAAAGGTTCATTTCCATTTCACTGTGATACGTTTTATATCCAATCATAGTTTCTTAAGTCATATTTAAACCAGGGTTTTACTTTTTTGTGAATTGGTAATAACAATAGGGCTTTACCCTAGCCTTATGCCTCCGTTAATTCGTTCTATTGCAGACTAGGAAAATATTTATTTCTTCTTTCCAATTTCCTTAAGAAATTTGCGATTTTTTTCCACTTATACCCATATTAATGTAATAGTTACATTCTTGTAGTTCCTCTGACCATGGATGTCAACAACTAGGTTCAATAATGATATTATTTTCTTATTATCATTTTCATATTGGTTCACACAATATATTACTTATTATATATGGAAATATTAATTTGTGCCTTTTATAGGCATACACGAGTCTCTGGAAAATGAACTACGTGCCCCTCCTCAAGTATATTTTTTATTTTCCAGTTTCAATATGGAGTTTTTATGAGCCTTTACATTTCCCTTTCACAATTGTAAGCTTTTTTCATTTAACGCTCATTTCAAATAAGATCTGGAGATGAAATATTTAATTGTTAATTTGCACGAGGGTGCCTCTTTAGTTCTTTAGTTAAATTCAACTTCTAACAAAGTAAATTATCAAATGAGAACTCTACAAAGGACTCCTTATTTTTAGGTAGAAAAAGATATTTGATTTTCAAAATCGTTGAATTAGAATATAGTTTTTTTTAGTATATTTTTGACATTTTAAATTTTCTTATGTATCAAATATGACAATTTGTTTTAAAATTCTAATGAATTTCATTTTGATTTTGAAAAGTTTTGATGCAATATCAACTCATTTTTTTAGAGGGCTTATTTTTTATGCTTTAAACCTTGTAATGTATTAAGTGTGGAAAATATTGTTTAAATATTCGTGATTTTAATGCATATTCTAAAATGCATCAACATTTTTCTTAAGACATATTTTTGACACTTTAAATTTTCTTAAGTATGCATAATTCTTTTTATAATGTTGATTATTTAAGCATTTTTCAAGTCATATTATTCCTATTCTTTTTTTTCGTCCTAAGATGTTTTCTAAGGGGTGTGGTTGTGCTCTATACTAGGGGGACAATACATGCTAAAACATATAGTCAACTTCGTGCCAATATGGCCCAATCCATGTGTGATCCCCTGGTAACTTTGACAGATAAGATGCTCCTTGGTCGTAGCTCCTCAAGCGAGAGGTCAAGCCTAGCAGATCACAAAAATCTTGACAACAAAAAAAATAATAAATAAAAAATACACATTTTCATATAGGTATAATTAAAAAAATGCATATTTCAAAAAAAATTCTTAAAAATTTCCATGTTAAATAAAAACAAATTATGAAAAAATTGAATAAAAAAAGTTGGACTAATAGCAAATTTTATGAAATTTTTACGAATTTTATATCCAAAATTTATGACATTTGAAGTTTTTATTTTCCAAAAAAACGATTCCAATAAAATTTTAAGTAAAAATAAAATAAAAAATAAAGCATTAAAAAAAATTATAAAAAAACAATGGAAGAAAAAACATTAAAAAATATAAATAATTTAAAAATAATTTAAGACAAAAGGAAAATTAAAAAATTTTGTTTTGAAAAAAAAAAATTAATTAAAAAATACAAACTTAAAACAATTTAAAAAATAAAAAAAAACCTAAGCCCCATGAGCCTTGGGAATCGGACTTGCCCCATGTTTTTGAAATTGTTTTTCATTTCCTTTTTTTAATTTTTAATTTTTTAATTATTATTATTATTATTATTTTATGTAATGAATTTTTTATTTTTTTGAAGTCTTACTAGCAAAACCGGTTGAGGACGGGCCTCATTACCAAAGTGACCCATAATCAAACTCCACAAGGTGTCGTTCTGTATTGTGCTAAAGGGAGGAGACCTGCAAAAAGATCAAGTCATGTTAGGGATCTCGTGGCCCATGCTGGGTACGATCATCTGATGACTTTAACAGATTATATGCCCCTGAGTCGCAGTACCTGAAGCCACAAGTCAAGCATCGAGAATCACAGACAACTTCACAAATAATTTATGTCTAATTTTTTTAATGTTTTTATTATTTTTAATGTTGTTTTAATGTATTATTTATTTATTCATGTTCTTGTTTTTTTTAATTATCTAATTTTTTCTTAGATTATGTTTTTTTTTGGATATATGTTTTTTTTTTTTTTTCATCCCCTTCTTAGGCTTGTAGCACCACAGAACCTGGGTGGTTTAAGCCCGATCCCCAAAATCATACTTTCCTCAAACAAGGCTTTTGGGGTCTCGGTTTTAATTTTATTTATTTATTTCTCATTTTAATTTTTATAAATGTTTTTTTTTCATTTTAATTATTTTTTGATGTGTTTTTCAATTGTTTTTAATGGTTTTATGTTTATTTTAATATTTTTATTATTTTATGCTCCTAATTTTATTTCAATGTATTATTTATTTATGTTAATGTTATTTTTAATGATCAAATAGATATAATTAGATGATTTTTTTTAATATATATATATATATATATATATATATATATATATATATATATATATAATAAATTATGTTTTTTTTGAATTATTATTATTATTATTATTATTTAATTTTTTTTTCTTTTCTAAGCTAATTTTTTTTTTTTCCAATTTTTACATTTGATTTTTATTTTTTCTATTTATTTTTCTATATTGTTTTAAATTTTTTTGGTCAGCCTTTTAATCTTAATATATGTTTCTATTTACATCTTATTTTTTTTTAAATGTGTCTTTTGTTTTGTTTTTGTTTTTAATTTTTTCAATGTTTTAATCTTAATCTTTTTTGTTGGTCAAGTTTTTGGTTTTTTGTTTTAATGTTTTAATATATATTTGTATTTATTTAAGGTTTTGGGTTTTTTATTTTTTTATTTTTTATTTTTTGAATGTTCTAATCTTTGTTTTCTTTCGTAATTATCGTTTTTGTTTATTTATTATTATTATTGTTATTTTTATTTATTTTTATGTTTTGTATTGATCGTGGATTAGCAATGCAATGTTAATTTTTTTTTTTCTAAGTGAGACTAATTCTATTAAGTGTAAAAGTACTAGTAAAAAACTGCCACAACTGCTGCTATGAAAGCCAGACAGCTGGGGTTGATAAGCAAGTTGTTCTTAAGAAACCTGGATCGCCCATAGCGGGAAACCGATCCTAAAAACATAAATATCTGGGCCGCCCATGATAGGGAAACCAGCCTTAAGTTTATGCAAGACATAGAGACAGTAACATATAAACTGAAAACATCTATCAGCCATATTGGCTGACATCTAAAACAGTAAAACACAAAAGCTCCAACAGTAATTGAGCAAGGAGACATGGGGAGAATGCTGAATGCGCGCCTTCGGTCATCCATCATGCTCTGAAGACATCGGCTCCTCAACAATTCTACACCCATATTCATCGTCACTGCTACTGTCTGCCATGCCCACTTGACTATCAACCTTCAGGTCCTGGTTCTCAGCAATAGAAATCTGCCCAGTTTGAAGAGGGAGGTTGGAGCAGGGGGCGCGGGAAGGAGAGGGAGGAGCAGGACGGTTGGGAGCAGAATGAGGGATTTCTTCACGAAGGGAGATAGTTATGAAAGCTATGATAATGGAGTCGACAGAGGTACAGTGAAAGCGAAGTTCAGCATTCTGGGTAGTTTGCCTAATGGTGGACCCTAAATGCCCTCTGCCAGGTGGAATGGGCTGACTAGGAGGAGTAGAAGGGCCAGGTGGAATGGGCTGACTAGGAGGAGCAGAAGGGTCAGGTGGAATGGGCTGACTAGAAACACGACCGGGAGCACAAGCTCGCCCATGTCCTTTGCTGATATTGCTCGAATTCTCAGCTCCTCGCCTGCGTCCTCTGCCCCTGCCTCTACTCGAAGTTGGTGGAGGAGTGGGTTCATCACTTTCAGAGGAAGAGCTCAAATAAGAAGAGGGCGAGGGAGGAATGAAAAAGGCTTGACCCCGACTAACTCCACGCCGACAGCGCATCCGCTGCCTGAGGTGAGGCATGGAGAGGAGAAGGTGGTGCGAGCGAGGCAGGTCGATGGAGGAGACAGAGACGCTATGAGCGGAGGGACGACGTCCAAGGTGGCGCGAGCAAGGCGAGACAACAGAAGATACAGTAGCCCTGTGAGCAGAGGGACAAAGACCATGGGAGAGCAAATGAAAGTCAGAAGGAATCAAGGTACCTGCAAGGAGCTCGACAGAGGTGCCAGGCGAGGTGGAGACGCTGCAGAAGGGGTTGTTGGTGAAGTGAATTCCCGGTAGCGTCTCCAAGCAGGCTATAATACAACATCGACGCTCAGTCTGAGTTTTAAAACTGGAATCGGCAAAGCCAGGAGGGAAATCACTGCGAAGGGGAGTCAGAGCTCTCCCATGGCTGCTCCTGTCATGCTTGCCATCCATAGTGAGAGCCATCAACCAAATGACCGCCATATACAGTAGCGCCGAGGTGCAATAACTCCAGAGCTGGTCGACCTGAGGCGTATCAATATCGCCTTTAAGTCTAATGCATGAGGCCATGTGGGCGTCCCATGCGAGCTTCGTTGGGAGCTGCACAGGGGCCCAAGTCTCTTTAGACAGCCACCTCATCCGCATCCGGAAAGCAATGCAATGTTATTATGTGTCATTTTGATAGTTTATTTTAATGTTTTAATTATAATGGATTGAGTCTGCCCCGCAATGTATCAATTTTATGGTTTTTTATTTTATTTTTCATTACAATGGGTCAAGTTTGTCTACACTCCGTGTCAATTTGATGGTTGATTTTAAACTTTTGTTGTAATGTGTCAAGCTGTCATAGGCTTAAATTTTAAAATCGCTATACTTCTAACATTAAAATAAATAAATTACTCTTCGTATAATGACTTTCATTCAGGTGTTCACTTTAAAGTTTCTCCGGTCATAAAATTTATCCATGTTGCCATGCTTGAGATATGTTGAAAAATTTAGCTTCTTTTTCTATTCATGATCTTTAGTTTTAATTCCATGGTTGAAAAATTGTCAAAATTTAAAGGTGTTTCTAAGTCATGGTATTTTATCTTTAATTTTAATGCTAAAAAAAATTATAAGTAATTTTTCTTTAACACGGCGGCTAAAAATTGTTGGAACTTTAAAAATTTTCAGAGATATCATATTTTATCTTTAATGGCATGCCTGAAAATCATTGGAATTTTAAGGTTCTTTAGAGACATGATATTTTATTTTTAATTTCATGCTGGAAAATAGTTGAAATTTTAAGATTTTTTAGAGTCATAGTATTTTGTTTTTAAAGACATAATTAAAAAATATTGAAAACATACCCTTAAAAAAAACAGTATTCGAGCATTAACACTTTTCATTTTCACAGTATTTTTTGAAAAAAAATAAAAATCGTCTTTTATTGTTATTTTTAAAAAATGTTGAAAATTTCCGTAAAGAGAAAGAGAAAGAAAAAGAAAAAGATAAAAGAAAAAAAAAAAGAAAAAAAAAAGAAAAAAAAAAACCATTTTTTCATGTTTATAGGTTAGATATCTTATTTTAACTTTACAACTCCTTTATGATAGTTTACTTTGTTTGAATTTTGCTCAGAATCTGGCTAAATTTACCATGGCTTGCAGCTCTGAATGATTTTGTTCATTAAACCCAAATGATATTTTGGTTATATTTCTAACCCTTCTAGGGTTATGATTTTTATACCAAGGTCCCGAGCCTTAATGAATTATGTACTTGTTTTTATTCAGGTTTTTTTGCGTGTACATATTCTTTTACTTTTAATTTCTATGCATTTCCATTTCTGACTTAGTATGAGATATTTATTTGCGAAAAATTTGTAAATTATGTTTATAATTACAGTAAGGGAAGTGATTCCTTTTTATCAGGGTTATTATTATATGTTTCCTTATATTCTATTACTTTGCTACAATTTAATACTTGTGTTTCCGGATATGAATGGTTTGTAACTGGTTAAGTGAACCAGAGATAAATTATCGTATATATAACGTTTTGGTTTCTAGTATTAGTAGATTCTTTTCATTTATATATGTTATGGTCGACATCAATTGTACTGAGTTTATAATCTTACTACTTTTCATATTTCGTATGCTATTCATATAATGTCTCGCAGAATTTACTACTATTCATTACCAATATATTACATTCAGAACTATGAATCATTTTACAACCATCTCTTATGAGCAGTATATTTTTACTTCACTAAATATACGTGCTTTTAGGGTTTTTCTCTAAGCTTTTCATTGGGTTATTCCTCATCCTTATTCATAATTCCTGTATAGCATTGTTGAAGAAATAATAGAATCGGTGATTAGTTAATAGACTAATAACACCTAACTAATTACCTACAAATGCTTACTCTTATACAAATTACAGAATTCGGTTTAAATTTTTGTTTACACATCCCTTCTAAGAACTAGAATAGTATCAAGTGTGTGTTTATTACCGTAATAGCCAATTATGCTAGACTCATAAACATAGTGAATAGTTTATTCAATCTACAGGAATGCTATAATATTCCATCTTTCATTACCAAAAATTAACTAAGTAATTCTATGCGAGTTTTGTGTTTAAATAATAAATTTTGTTAAACACTTTCGTTTGGTTACTAGGAGTCTCCAAGGAAAACTTAATATATCCGTCATAGTACCCAAACCAAACTCTATAAGTTAATGCAGAAGAGAAATTTCTTAGGTGCATGTACTTCTAAGACAAATACTTATTATTTCCTTCAACCTACTTCATAATACAATCTCAGTTGGTATCACTATTTGGAGGTACGAAAAATAGATTTATCTTACTCTTATATCTCAGCAAAATGCAAAGTACACACAATATACACAGTTTATTTCAACACACGACTTTACCTACGCATGCATGGCTTATCTCATATTCAATTTATTCGTTAATGTATTATTCAATCTAACTCATCACTATATAATGACATTAAACTATCATAATATTTAGCTTGTAAGCAAAAAAATAAAAATAACACACATCTAATTGTGACTAACTTCTTGGGAAAGACTTAGGAACATAGCACATTTTTCCCAACAATTCCCTTGAAGATTATTTCCTTAGCATGATGCCATTTTAAAGGTTTACATTCTTTAGTTACCTTGGTTTTTTTTTAATTTAAAAAAAACATTTTTTTCCTTTAAAGAATACCATTCTTTTCAATTCTTCTTTATTTTGGTTTTCACACCACTTAGAATTTATCTCCAACTAATTGATAACCATAATCCTTCTTTCCCATTACGCTAATTTATTTAGAGGTTTTTCCTTGGAATTTTTGAAGAATTTTTGGAAATATCTACCATGTGGACTTAACCACATAATACATTTTTGTAAAATAGAAATACGTCTCTAACACTCAAGTCCTCTTTCAAATATTCCCAAATAACTCATTTATTAAATAAATAAAATAAATTTTAATTCCATAATCAAATAATTTCAATCATCACTTTCATAGTCATTAAATTCAAATATATAGAAATAATTTCAAATAATTGCATTAAATTCATCAATTATATAAAAATAGTCATGTTTAAAAAAATAAAACCTAGGGGTGTTACATACCCACACCTCATCAACAAACAATAGGGAAACATATCCTCAACTACGAGATAACACGAATTTTTCCTCTTTGTGCCTTAGGACAGAATCCTTATCGTGTGCATTTAAATTAACTGCACCTTCATTGATCCTTGCTCAAGTGCAGTCATCGACCTTCTTAATTTCCACTATGTTGACCTTTAGTGTTGCCTCCCTCACACACATTTTTCTTTTACTCTCCTCTACTTGGCCTTCAAGAGATTCAAAATTTTCTCCATGTGTTGATTGTTTGAATTAACTCCCAACCACTGCCATGAATAAGCAGTGTTAGCATCCCACACTTCATCAATTTTGTAGCAGAGAAGGACAAGCCTCGTATTGCAAATCAAAGGTGTTTCACGCAAAATATCATAACGGAGTACCCGCGGCCATCCTCTGCTTTTATTTCTTCAACCACCACATTACTCACCTTTTTGCAGGCAAGCGTAGCCTACAACTTTTAATTTTCAAACTTTAAGCCCTTCACCCTATTTTATGTTTCCACCGATGTGATATTTGGCGGGACCCACTTTACCTCACTGCACTTTGGAAAACCGTTAATTCCTTTGTATTCTGCCATTTCATTTTTTATCCTCTTACCACACTTACGGAGTTTTAGCCACATCACTCCCACACTTCGCAATGTTTACACCTTACCTTTCCACCATTCCAAAGTTATGTTATGTTCATTCCGATGTGATAGTGCTATCGCACATCGCAACCGCAACAATCTTCATTTACCTTTCGACCACCCGCAGGCTATGTTGTTTGATCTTGGTTGCGATGGTGCCTCGTCACATCGCAATCGCAATACGTTATGTCTTCCATTAACGTTTTTGCATGAGATGTTATTTTGGTTGTGATGCGATAATGCTACAGCATATCACAATTGCTGAAGTCTAAGTTTCCACCAAGCCACCTGCAACGTTTGTTATTTTTTATGAGATGCGATCACAATCGTACATCGGAAGCTTTTGTGTTTATTGGTTTTGCACATATGTTAAATGTTGATATCGCCGATATGTGATCCATGATACAACGACGAATGTGATGTGCTTTCACAGTGAGAGAAAATAAAATTTGAAGTGCTCCCTTTTATGTTTTGAATGAGTTTATACATTGTTTCTTATATAAACTGAAATATGGTCTGCGTGATGTTTAAATGTATAAATGGGTCTTTTGACAGAATAAGGATGACTGGTGGTTAAATGTCCATCCAAGATTCAAGCCAGCATTGAATAGTATTAGGTTTTCAGGCTTCGGCCATTTTTTATAAGAAATGTAATTTTCATTTGTTTCATTGAGTTGAATAGAAAAATGAATTTAATTTCGCTCTTTTTTTTTACATTGCCTGTCTTAGTATTGTTTATTTTTGCATTATTTGCATTCTTCGTGTTGTGGGGGAAGCATTCCTTTGTGTTATTGATTTTGTTCATTATTTCCAACATGGTATCAAAGCCATGTTTAGGCTCTCAGTAAAATAACAAGCTCTCTTTACTGAAGAAGTTGTAAGATTGTTTGTTTGTAGAAGTAGAAGTCTCCAGCAGTGAGAAAGTTGTTACAAAAGTGAGAAAGTTTGTGTTTACATAGTCATAATGGTAGCTCCAGGAACAAGACTAACAAATCCACAATTACCACATTTCAATGGTTAAAAATATGATTATTGGGCCATTAGAATGAGGGTCATGTTTTATTCCCAAGATATATGGGAGCTGGTGGAAAATGTCTTTTAAGAACCAACAGAAGCAGCAGCACTAAATTCTTTGACAGCAGCAGAATGAGAATCGTTGAAATATAGTAGGAAGAAGGACTCGAAAGCCCTCTTATATATCTTCCAAGTAGTACATGAGAGTATTTTCCCAAGATTTGTAGCAGCAACAAAGTCCAAGGAGGCATGGGATATTCTCAAGACAACCTATCAAAGCATGGAGAAGGTGAAGACAACAAAATTACAAATGTTGAGGAGAGATTTTGAAACTCTGTGTATGAAAGAGTCTGATAACATATACTCATTCTTCAGACATGTGATTGGGTTGGTTACCCAGATAAGGCCTCATGGAGAGATAGTTGAGGAAAGGATAAAAGTGGAGAAAATATTAAGAAGTCTACCATCGAGATTTGATGCCATAGTATTGGCCATAGAAGAGATAAAGGATCTCTCACAATTTTCAGTGGATGAGCTTTGTGCATCACTAATGTCTTATGAACATAGACTTAAAAAAGAAAAGAAATCCTCATTGGAGCATGCCTTCAATACGCAAATGTATTTTCGTCGAGGTAGAGGTCAAGGAAGATCAAACTACCGAGGAAGAGGAAGAAGCCCACACACAGGTGGAAGAAGTAGCCCTGCAAGCACAAGTGGAAGGGGCAGCAACCAAATTCAAAGCGAAGGCTCAAACCAAAATCAAGCACAAGGATAGAGGTATGATAAATCTTAAGTCCAATTTCATTATTGTAAAAAATATGGGAATTATGCGAACGAATGTAGAAACAAGGAAAATGACATTTGTAATAAACAAAATGTAAATTTTGTAAGAGAAAATAAGAACCAAGGAAATGTTCTTTTAACTTGTAATGTAGCAGAAGAAGAAAAATAAGATGTATGGCTCTTAGATTCAGGATGTAGTAACCATATCACTAAAAACATAGCAATGTTTTCCAATCTTGATGAGAATGTGAAATATGAAGTAACAAGAGGGACTGATAGTAAAGTCTCTGTCATGGGGAAAGGGAGAGTATCAGTAGGAAGGGATAAAATAAGTTTTTTTCAGATGTATATTATGTACCTAGCCTGAAATTTAACCTTTTTAGCATTGGATAGCTTGTGAATAACGAGAACAATGTCTTTTTTAAGAATGATGTGTGTGCAGTCATGGACATACCCCCAACTAAAAGGGTCATTGCAGAAGTGCATATGGAAAGCAGTAGGATGTTTCATCTCAAGATCAGAACAAACTTGAAGGAAGGAGGTGTCATAGCAGCACTCACACAAGAGGTCTTTCAAGAAGAAGTGAAAGATGAAAATTGGTTATGGCATTTGAGATTTGGACATCTCAATTTTGGATGTTTGAACCTGTTGCATAGAAATGGGATGGTAAAGGGATTACCACTCATAGAGAAACCATCGAGCCTATGTGAAGGCTACATCTTAGGCAAACAACACAGAGAATCCTTTCTAGTAGGAAAGAGTATAAGGGAAAAGGCACCCTTAGAGATTGTCCACTTAGATTTGTGTGGACCAATGTAAACATCATCTTTAGCTGGCATTCATTATGTCTTGACATTTATAGATGATTACACAAGAAAGACATGGGTTTATTTTCTAAAAAAAAAGAGTGAAGTGTTTGAACAATTCTACCACTTCAAACCTCTTGTTGAGAAGCAAAGTGGCCATTACATCAAAGTGTTAAGAACTGATATAGGAGGAGAGTATATCTCCAAATACTTCCTACGTTTCTACAGGGAGAATGACATACAAAATTTGTTTACCACAAGGTACACACCACATCAAAATGGTGTTGTAAAAAGAAAGAATAGGACCATCACTGACATGGTCAGAAATATGTTGAAGGAAAAGCATTTTCCAAATAACTATTGGGCAAAATCTCTCAATTGTGCATCTTATATTTTAAATATATGTCCAACAAAAGATGTTATGAATAGAGTTCCGGAAAAATCATGGAGTGGAACAAAGTAGCTGTCACTCACATGAGAGCATATGGATGTGTGGCATACGTACATGTCCCCGATAAATTAAGGAATAAGTTGGACAACAAGGAGGAGAAGTGTATCTTTTTTGGATACGGTGATGAATACAAGGCCTACAAACTATATAATCCATCAACCAAGAAGCTAATAATTAGCAGAGACTTTCAGTTCATTGAAGAAGAATCTTGGGATGGAAGTTTAGAGAAAAGTGTAAATGTAAAGACATGTATTTCACATGAAGATAAAGATGAATTGATTGCAAAAAATAATTCCTCCACGCTGGCTCCTCCTCCACCTACACAAGCACAACAAACCACACTAGAAGCAAGCAATAGAACAACATTTCAAAATCAAGGAAGTGCTTCTCCAGGCATACCATAGGGATCTGCAACTCCCTCTAGTTCAAGTGAAACATCAAGAACACCAAGAAGACTAAGATTAAGAAATTTGATAGAAATTTGAGTAAGAAGAAGTAAATAATAATTTTGTTCTAAATTATTTATTTTATTTATTTTTTCATGTTGATGACATAGTCCATTTTGAAGATGCAGTAAAAAAATAAAAAATTATTGAAGCAATGAATGAAAAGATTGGCGCAATAGAAAAGAATGATACATGGGAGTTAGTGGACCTCCCACAAGGTAAAGAAGTCATTGGAGTGAAATGGGTCTATAGGACCAAAAGAAATATTGAAGGCAAGATAGAAAGACACAAAGAAAGACTTGTTGTCAAAGGCTACAAGCAGCAAGAAGGATGAGATTATGAAGAAACCTTTGCACCAGTTGCAAGGATGGAGATATGAGGACAATGTTGTCCATAGCAGTACAACAAAAGTGGAAAGTCTACCAAATGGATGTAATGTCAACATTCTTGAATGGACTATTGAAAGGGGAGGTATATGTTGAACAACCTCCTGGATATGAGTTAGAAGGTCAAGAGAACAAAGTGTGCAAGTTGAAGAAAGCTCTTTATGGCTTGAAGCAAGCACAAAGAGCATGGTACAACATGATTGATGCTTTCATGATGGATAATGGGTTTGAAAAGTGTGATGGTGAACCCACCCTCTACATTAAAGAAAATGACGGTAAAATTATTATTGTTGTTCTATATGTAGATGACTTAATTTTCACATGCAATGAGGTTTCTCTCATTGCTGATTTTAAAGTAGTCATGAAGAGTGAATTTGAAATGACTAACTTGGGTTTATTGAGATATTTTTTGGGGATTGAAGTAAATGAAAATGAAAATGGAATTTTTATTTCCCAAGCAAAATATGTTGCAGAAGTTTTAAAGGGGTTTAACATGTAGAACAAAAAAGCATCAACAACTCTAACTGTCATGGGGTTGAAGTTAAGAAAATAAAATTACAGCAAGAATGTCGATTTGACATTGTATAAAATCATAGTTGGCAGTCTAATGGATTTGACTGCAACTAGGCCTGATATTATGCATGCTGTAAGTTTAATTTCCAGATTCATGGAGACATCAAAGGAGACACATTGGCAAGAAGCCAAGAGAATACCAAGGTATGTAAATGGAACAAAGGAGTATGGTGTTCTATACTCCTCAACTGATAATTTTAAATTGATTGGTTACATTGACAGTGATCGAGATGGAAATGTAGATGATATAAACAACACATCTGGGTATGTGTGTGATTTGGGATCGGGAGCCATTTCATGGGCTTCCAAGAAGCAACCAATAGTTGCATTATCAACAACAAAAGTTTAATATGTGGCAGCAAAAACAACAACATGTCAAGGAGTATGGATGAGTAGGATGCTGAGAGATTTGTGTCATGAGAAATATAAAGGAACCACAATTTATTATGATAATTGCGCAACAATTTCATTATCGAAGAATTTTGTTTTCCACAAGATAAAAAAGCACATAGATGCCAAATATCATTTTATAAGATAATAGGTTAACAAGGATGAGATTGTTTTGCAGCATTGCAACAAAGAGGAATATTTTGTTGATATCCTTACAAATCCATTAGGACAGAGGAATTTGTTTTATTTGAGACAGTGTCTGGGAATGACTTATGGTGACAGTTGTGATTAAGGGGGAGTGTTGCAATTAACCCCCAACCAGCACCATGAATAAGCAGTGGCAGCAGCCCACATTTCATCAATTTTGTAGCAGAGAAGGATAAGCCTCAGATTTCAAATCGGAGGGGTTTCATGCAAAATATCAGAATAGAGTACCCACAGCCATCCTCTACATTTATTTCTTCAACCACCACTTACCTTTTTTTGCCGCAGGTGCACCCCACAAATTTTAATTTTTAAACTTTATGCCCTTCGCCATATTTTATATTTCCACTGATGTGATATCTAGCAGGACCCACTTGACCTTATTGCACTTTGAAAAACCATGAATTCCTTTGTATTCCACCATTTCCTTTGTTATCCGCTTACCGCACTTACCAAGTTTTAGCCACATCGTGCCCGCACTTCACAATGTTTACACCTTACCTCTCTGCCATCCAAAAGTTATATTATGTTCATTGTGAGGTGATAGTTCTATCGCACATCGCAACAATAACGGTTTTCATTTACCTTCCGACCACCCGCAGGCTATGTTGTTTGAGCCACGATGCACTGGTGCCTCGTTACATCGATGTAATATCCCGTTTCGGTGATATCTCATAAACACAACACACTCCAACCAGAGATAGACTAGGAGGCCATTTACCGAATATTTCGCCTCTGAAAAGAGGATGAGATTCAAAGGCTACCTGGCCCTTTCCAGACTCTATCTAAGAGTGAAAGATAAACACACCACATGGTATAGAACTAGAGCACTCAAAATAATAATACAACAGACATATAATAGAAAGAGAATACAAAAACTACCGCAACAACAACAACTACGACAACTCAAACAGAAAACATAGAGAGAAAATACTGAGCCTTTTTATTATTCTGAGAAATGTAATGAAATACAAGAGGTGATCTTGTGCAAGGCAAGTGAGAAGACACTCTCAGAAAAGACAGGAAATGGTTGATCCATGAATTGCGTCCCAGCTACTGGAGAAATTCCATATAGATGCTACTGCTAGAATCGACTGAAGAATAGGGGCTGATCCCCTTGCCAGAATCAGATGAAAATCATCAAACCTCCTTTCCTCAACAACTCCGACAAGATCCACAAACCACTCCAAGAATGGCCAACCTCTGAAAACACCAGAAACTGCCTCCCAAGTGAATTATGCTGGCCTCCAAGGTACAGTGCAGTTGATGGATAGAAATAGCTAAAATACTGCCTCAAACTCCGCCAAAGACCTCCAATAGGAAAAGGCTAACCCTCTGCTCGAAATCCCGGTGAAATCACCAGCAGAAACCCCAATCCGAAGCTCCTCCACAATGGACTGCATCCTCTCTCCCAATGACTACATAGTCTCTATAAGCTCCAGCTCCATGACAAACCCAAACAATGGAACGACTCACAAAATACAAGGAAATAAACCTTGCCCGAGCAGGCACTCGAAGTCCCTTGGGGCTAAGGGTGAGATCTATGCATGGAGACACTCGGTGCACTAAACAGTGCTGCAGATAGGCTAAACAGCCAGCGTGCTCAAGAAGACCAAATTCCCACTCTAAAATTAGCAAATCTAGAATGATCTAAATGAGGAGGCTCCTCCATCTTTTATAGCATTGGTTTCCCTCCAAAACCCGTCATAGCTTCTCTCTCCTCCACATCCTCATCCTTGTCTACGCAGAAGCTTCTAGTGTGCACGTAGACTCCCCTCCTCTACATGATGTGTGGCCCCCTTGATCCCCCTTGAGTCACAACGTTGTGCTACTAGACAGATGTCTTATTCTACTAAAGTGAGTTAGACCCTCTTTTCTCACTTTTTATTTATTTACAAACCATAAACGGAAAAAATATACAAAGTCGAATATTCCAATTAGTTGTCGCTAATTAGGAATATTACAATCGCAGTCACAAAATGTGATGTTTTCTGTTAAAGTTTTCACCTGCAATGTTATTTGGGTTGAGATGCGATAATGCTGCAACGTATTGTAATCGTTGAGGTCCAAGTTTCCGATAAGTTGCCTGCAACGTTTGTTATTTTGTATGTGATGTGATCGCAATCGCACATCGCAAGTTTTTATGTTTACCCAGTTCGCACATATGTTAAATGTTGAGATCGGTGATTTGCGATTTGCGATAAAGTGACATATGCGATGTGTTTTTGCAGCTAGAAAAATAAAATTTGAATTCCACCCCTTTTTTTTTAAGGCATTTGTACATTTTTTCGTGTATAAGTCAAAATACAATCCGTGTGCCATTTTAATGTAGAAATGGGTATTTTGATAGAAGAAGGAAGACTGGTGATTAAATGTCCATCCAACATTGAATCTAGAATGGAATAATATTAGATTTTTATTCTTTAGACATTTTGTATAATAAATGTAATTTTCATTTGTTTCGCTGATTTGAATAGAAAAAAGAATTTTGTTCCTCTCCTGATTTTTTACGATGCCTGTCTGTGAATGTTCATTTTCGTTGAAATGTGCATTCTTTGTGTTGTGGGGGAAGCATTCCTCTGTTATTGATTTCATTCAATATTTCCAACATCGGTTTCTCTTGCAGGATAAAACACTTTCTTAGTACTATACTTAAATCCCATTTCTCCATCAACATTAATGTTCCCCTATCTAGCTCCACCTCCAAGCTCATCCCACAAGTGAACGCTCTGTGTTCATTCCTTTATAATTCATCTTGCATGTGTCTTGGGGTAATTCAGCTACATTATGATCCTGTCACCTATATGGTGGAGTGTTTCCATGTACCCCTACCTATTGGCCCTATTGGCCAAGTAAAGTTGTTGCAACCGACCCCTTGCACTCCACTAGTCAACCTTCACATATTTATGTTGATGTGTTTTATTTATGTTGTTATGTTTTTATAATAATAGATTGTTATTTATCATTAATAATATATTTTCCTTAAGAAAAAATTATAATTATTTTCTTGTAGTTTGAAATTTATCATTAAAAACTTGATATAAAATATAATTTTTTAATTACAAATATAATTATATGTATAGTTTCAATTTTTTAAATATATAACTATAATGTTATATTAATATAAAATTAATCTAGGAAATAATATATAATGTTTAGTTGTTATTAAAATACTTATCTTATTATACATCTCATATTTTTAAGGTAAAAAATAATAAAAATTAAAGAAACTAGAAATATGTTTTTTTAGTTTGTTTGCTAGATAATGTGAGTTATGAGATGACTATCATTCTTAAATTGTTACTTGAGTAGTCTAGACCCAAAGGCATCTAAGAAGTAAAAATCATGTCACGATCGCACATTTTCACCATGTAATGCCTCAACAAAACACTTGTCAATATGTTATATATATAATATATAGAGAGAGAAATATACACAAATAAAAAAATTCTTATCAATGCATATGAAGCTCCATTGTCTCATTAAGATTCTTAAATTGTAAATAAGCTTTTGTACAATATTGTGATCCAATATCATTCCTTGTTAATATTATATGGCCAAAAATTTATAAATAACACATGTCACATATCCATATCACACATATTTTAAAGATATTCTAAAATATTAGGTGGAGCTCAAATCTCCGCACCAATTTAATTATTAATAATAATTAAATTGAAATTTTGTAATTATAAGTAAATTAACTCAATTTTAATTATATTAGTTAAAATATGTACCAATTTTTATTTTCATATATATATATATGATTTATAGAATCAAATTATTTTATTTAAAGGGAAAAAGTTTAGTAATACATTGAACAATTTAGTTATACATAAAACAATTAATTTTATTTATTAATATCAATATTATTTTATTTTTATTTTTATTTTTTAAATTTTTTTGTAAGCTTGGCAGGAATACATCTTTATCATGTCCAATATATCACCCGCTCGGGGGAATTCAAACAGTGACTTCGCATTAAGGAATGTTTAAACAGAGCACACAAGACCTCATGGACATATCAATATATTTACTTAAAACGAAAAAAAAATCACACATTTTTTTACTTTATATTATAATTTTGCAAAAAATAAAGTCAATAAAAAATCATTTTTATCTATAGTTAATTTTGATAAATTTTTGGATCGCTAATATAGTAGTACTGTAAAATGGTATACAGTATTTTCTATTAGATGATAATAGCATATATATATATATATATATATATATATATATATATATATATATATATAATCAGCAATCTATATTATATTACTAAATGAAGTTATATATTGTTACATAGAAGCCTATTTTACATTTCGATCCAGTAATGGTGCATACACTATTTTTTCTCCCCTGAAAAGGAGATCTCCCATAGTGGTATTCTCTTATGCTGTCTGGGAGATCTCCCATAGTGGTATTCTCTTATGCTGTCTGGATTCTTGCTCTTGACATTACTACCATCTACCTCCATGGGGAGAGTATCCCTTCTCCAATTATTCCATAATGATATAACTAAAAACCTCCATAAACCGACAGCTTCAGAGTAGCAACCCCACCTTGGTTCCATCTCTGTCTGCTTAACCATCCTACTCATTTCGAATATTCCTTTCGAGTTCATCCTCTTCATCACACATAACATTTATTGGTTATTTCCACTCTCCTTCTTTGCAATCTGGCTGCATTCCTTTTTAAACTCCCCATCTGGCCAAAGATGGCAACTCATATGAAGACATTGTCGTGGGTGATCCACCGCTTCATTTGCCACTCTATCTTCCATCAAGTTTTCTTTTCTTCTAACAGCTCTGAATTCCACTCCCCTCAACAAGCTAAGGTTTCAGGTGATAATAGATGATAATAGCTTATATATATATATATATATATTAAATCAGCAATCTATATTATATTACTAAATGAAGTTACATATTGTTACATAGAAGCCTATTTTACATTTCGATCCAGTAATGGTGCATACACTATTTTTTCTCCCCTGAAAAGGAGATCTCCCATAGTAGTATTCTCTTATGCTGTCTGGATTCTTGCTCTTGACATTACTACCATCTACCTCCATGGGGAGAGTATCCCTTCTCCAATTCTTCCATAATGATATAACTAAAAACCTCCATAAACCGACAGCTTCAGAGTAGCAACCCCACCTTGGTTCCATCTCTGTTTGCTTAACCATCCTACTCATTTCAAATATTCCTTTCGAGTTCATCCTCTTCATCACACATAACATTTCTTGGTCATTTCCACTCTCCTTCTTTGCAATCTGGCTGCATTCATTTTTAAACTCCCCATATGGCCAAAGATGGCAACTCATATGAAGACATTGTCGTGGGTGATCCACCGCTTCATTTGCCACTCTATCTTCTAGCAAGTTTGCTTTTCTTCTAACAGCTCTGAATTCCACTCCCCTCAACAAGCTAAGGTTTCAGGTGATCAATGATGTTACATATGCGAGCCTCCAATGGATGGTGACCTTACTTGCCGGAGCTCGGTTGAGAATACGCTTTGTAGCATTGATGGCCAGCATCGAATCCCGTTCTATGATAACGTTTGACATATTTTTTCGGACTAAAATAGCCATGTCTATTTCCATTACTGAAAATTCAGCCTCATTGTTGGTGTTTTCTCCTATCGGTACACAGTAACCATGCACTATCTATCCATTATGATTTCAGACGATGCATCCAAGCCTTGCCTTCCCAGGGTTTTCATGCGCTAACCCATCAATGTTAAGCTTTAAGAAATCCAGACGCGGAGGAGACCACGAAATTTGATCTTCCTGTAGAATTATTGGTAGCAACCCCCTGCTACTAATAACCATTTGACACAGGCCGAAGAGATCAATAATAGCACGCTCATGGCCTGAAGGTTTCTTTGGCTACACCGAACGCACCTGGATAACGATATTTTCCCTCATCTGCTGGGTGATTTGATCCTTGATGGCTTGAATGGGTTGACCTAGTTCTATAAAACCCGATAGTTCTACTCCTTCCATACATTCCCGACTATACAGCCCGAGAGCAGGCTCCATAGTAAATTAACCATCTCATTTTTGGTGTACTTATCTCTCCATCTTTCGATTGTCATTTGTATTGAGGCTCGATTTCTATCTCATTGACGAAATATGGTAGCTCCCCAATCCCATAACCTAGCAAAAAAATTACATGTGTTTAACAAGTGATTAGTAGACTCTCCGATTTCACAACACATATTGTAGCTGGAAGGTCTAGAAAAACCACTTTTTACTAGATTATCCCATGTCTGAATCCTTCCTTGCATGACTAGCGAGAGAGATATTTTGAGTTTTGGCCATAGGTTATCATCCCATACCTTATTCGCCCATGCCACCTTCTCCTCTTCTTCTTGACCCTCCAACAAGGCATGCGCTTCCCTGAGACTAAAAGCTCCTCCCTTCCACTAACCCCATATTAGTTGGTATTGATTTGATATATGTATCTTTCTCTTGTCAATATCTAACTGAAGGGTCGCAAAATATTGTTGCTCTCCCCCTCCTTCATCCTAGGTCTAGAATATCCAGTCTCTCCAATTCATATCATGTTGGCTTTCATTCCAAAAATGTTTCACAGTAGTCTTCCCACTAGCAATACGTCGCTATTGTAGCTCCTGATACTGAGGATTCCTCAGTGAAGCGAGTTTTTGCCAAGCATCATCTTAGAAGAGGGTTGTTTCACCAATCCTTATCTCTAAGAAACAATGTTTTTGAACAATTTCCCTATTGGCCCAAGCTAAAATTCAAGATCAGACACCCTCTTATCTCCCCTGGCATTATAACTAAATCATGGCTCTACCAATTTATGGCATATTTCACCCTCCATAAAACCACCCAAGGGGAGTTTATATTGTTAAGACTTCTCCACTAGAGATTTTCACCACAAGCTCTATTTACTATCTCCGGATCTTGGAGGCCTAGGCCCCCCCATGCCTTGGCCCTATAGACACTATCCCAGGCCACAAGAGCCCACTTCCACTTATCCTCTGCACCCCTCCAGAGAAAATTTTTCTCCATTTTCCTTACCTTCTTTAGGATCCACTTAGGGGCTAGCAGCACCAAGAGAATATAGGTTAGGATAGCCTGTAGGACAACCTTAGTCAGGAAAAGCTAACCTGCCAAGTTCAAAGCTCTATGTTTCCTGTACTTCCCTATGTCTGCCATAGATGAAAGCATTTTTTCCCAATGCTTCCTCTGCCAAGGTTTATCTGTGAGGGGGATTCCAAGATACCTTGATGGCAAAGGCTTTCTTTGAAACCCCAAAATGTTGGCTAAGTTCCTTTGGACAGATATGTGGGTATTGAATAAAATAAGCATTGTCTTAGCATGATTGATCTCCATACCTGAAGCCACTCCGAATTTTTCCAAGATGGTTGCAATTTCTCTAACCTCCTTGACTCTTGGGTTCCCATGTAGCATCGTATCGTCAATGAAATGTTGATGAGTAGTACCAGGGTAATTTTCATGTGGTTGCAATCCCAGATGATTCCTTGGGCTTGAGCTTCCTTTAATCTTTGACTTACACCTTCCATCAAAATCAGAAATAAAAAGGTGGAGATTGGATCCCCTTGATGGATACCCTGGGAAGGAAAGAATGGCTTCACATGGGTTCCATTGATTAGCAGAGAGAAGCTTGGGGATTTGACAATAGCCATAGTCCATTTAACCCATCGACCACTAAAATCGAAGGCTACCATCACCACTTCCATGTAATCCTAGCTCACTTTATCATAAGCCTTTGACAAGTCCAACTAGATGATCATGCCATATTTTCTCTGACTTTGGAAGGAGTGAATCATTTCGTGAGCCATAATGACATTTTCAAGAATTTTCTGCACTTCAACAAACACTACTTGTTCTTTAGAAATAATTAAGGGAAGCAAGGTTTTGAGTGTATTGGCCATTACTTTAGCAATGATTTTGTACAGGACATTGCACAATGCAATAGGCCGAAACTTATCCGACATCTTGGCTTCTACTTCCTTTGGGATAAGGGTGATAAGAGTAGAGTTTAAAGATTTAAAAATATCATAGGTTTGTTGCGATTCCATGACCACTTCCCAAAAATTTGTATTCTCTATTTCCAAACAATACATGAAGAAGAGTGTTGTAAATACATCTGGACCTTGGGCTTTATCATTAGGATTTTTCTTAACGGCTTCTTCCACTTCTTCAAGTGAGATTGATCTTTCCAACATTCTGTTGTGATCCTCTGTCACCAACTTAGGAATATGGGAAATAATTTCTCTAATCCTATTGTACATGTTCCCTTCCAGCTCCGTTGGTATATTGGAAAAATGATTTACTAAGAGGTCCTCAATATTTGAATGGAACCCTTTAATAGTGCCTTTTGTGTCTCTCAGCTAAATTATCATGTTAATATGCCTATGATCAATAGTAGATCTATGGAAAATTTTCATATTCTTCTCTCCATATTTGAGCCACTGAATCCTGGAATTTTGGCACCAGAGAGTTTCCTCTTGCTTACAACTCTGCGGCCACTACTTGTGTAACTCTTCCTCCCTATTTTTCTACTCTTCATTATAGCCTTCGGTAAGAACCTTTCTTTTCATCTCAACTATTTGATCCTCTAGAGATTTATTCTCTTAGAGAATATCGCCAAACTTTTCCTTGTTCAAGCACTTTATCCTAGCTTTGATATGCCTCAATCGAATTTGGAGGTGGAACATCTTTGATCGCCATTTGGGGAGGGCCTCAGTCCACCACTTCTTGATGTTTCTTAAGAAATCAAGGTGCTCCATTGAGAATTTCTCAAATCTCAAGGGTCTGTATTTTGGAGTCCCAAGGAGGCGTGCATCGAGGATAATAGGCTAGTGATCTAATCCATTAATTGGCAATATACTAACAACAAAGCCCAAACCTTCTATCACAGGCTTTTTCGAAATAAGGAACATGTCCAATCGCGGAGAATTTTCCTTTCTCTCCCCTCCTACTATTCCATGTATGAATCCCATTTCTAGTTTCCAGATCAATAATTCTGGCATCCTATATAAAGACTCTGAAGACATCTGCATCCCTATTGAGTCTTCTCAACCGTCCTTTTATCTCATCTAGTGAGGTGATCATGTTGAAGTCCCCCCCAAGGATCCATCTGCTTTATGAGTACCTATTCTACATGCATCGAAGGTTCTGTAGGAGACTAAGTTTTCCATCCAAAGGTTGTGGCCCATACACATTAGTACATAAGAACGTACCCTGTTCCCCTATAATTCTAACCTCCATCGCAATCATCTATCTACTTGCTTCTGCCATGACTAAGTGCACCATTCTTGGGTTCTAGAATATGGAGAGGCCTCCTAAATTTTTATCAGTAGAGAACTCTATAGTTTTCCATTGCCTTCCAAATTTACTTTTGACTTACTGAATTTTTTCTTGACTGCATTTCATTTCCTGAATGAAGGTAATATCTCGATGTTCCATTCTGATCTTCTTCTTAAGGATACTTTGTTTTTTGAGGCTATTAAGACCTCTAACATTCCAAGATATAATATTCATCATAAAAAAAGTTTAAAAATACGGGTATAAGGCATCAAGGGCTTTCATCCTACCCGAGTTAACTAATATTTGGCCCAACTCATGGAGAGCTTCGTTATTTGTCTTTCTGCCCCTTTTATTCATTGGATTCTTTGTTTTCTTAGTTGATTGTGAACCCGAAAATTTGATCCCCAAGTCCTTGGTTTTTCCATATGACCTTTTACCTCCTCTTCTTCATTCTTCCTCTTTGGATAGATACAAGAAGTTGATTTGATCAATTTTTTCTTGGGAATTTTCTCTAGGCCTACTTCCTTCCACTGCTTGACCATGCTCTACAAATCCATCCCTTCTCTTTCTAGGATGTCCCACAGTTCCAGCGCATCTATTCATGCCTCACTCTTAGTCACCTCTACATCTCGTTATTTCTCACTGTCGGTCCCCAAATGTTCCATTACCTCGTTTTCTTTAACTTCCATTTTATCCTCCCACTGAGCTTACTCTTGCTGACCTTGTTGAGTTTATTGAGTCTCCTCATTTTTCTCTTGGTGATAGTTCTCCACGAACGCATTAAAATCATTCTTATTTTCAGCGTGTTGCTTAGGCATGCGTTGTTGGTGGTTTCAGTGACTAGCCCTATTCCTAGGGTTTGGACACACAAACCCATCCTTCTCCTTCCCATTCCCCTCCTTAGCTGGTTCCTCCACCCTATTGATAGGGAATTCTCTAACGAGATGTCCGTGGACATGGATTTTTCGACATATGAACAAGATTTTCTTGTAATCTATAGGTTGCAAAATTTTCTCGTCTCAATACTCCAGCCACACTCCCTCAGGTAGGGAACCTAAAACATCCTTTTGTAAACATATCTTTGCATATGTAATATAACTTTTCTGCAGCATTGTCTCCGAGATATTCATAAATTTTCCCAATGCATTTCCTATCTTCTCTAGGGCTTGAGGTCACCAGTAATCCAAGGGTAAAGAGAAGAGGTAAATCCACAAAGGGACATGAGTAAATGTCTCCATTTATGAGGAAAAGTTGGGAACTCATGGCCTCATGTATAACCCTACAGAAGAATAGAAGTATGGACACCATCAAATATCAAATCTCTATCTTCTAGATTTTATAAGACCGCCATAAGGAGGCCTCATGCTCCGAGATGCACTTGGATATCCCCTTTGGGTTTTCATTGTTGCTTCATCCATAGAACCAAGGCTTTCTCCGTAGGCCAAAAGCACATGAATTTACATATGAGGGCATATGTCAACATCTCATCCATGTATAACTGCATTTTCGGGTCCTCGAAGACAATTGTAGGGTTTTTAGTTGTCCTAGGCTTGCATGGCCCCTTCTCGTTAGTGGGCATTTTTGCGTTTTCCTCCTCCATCTGCGGTGAGAATTGGTTAGCGTTTTCCATCTCCTGGGATCGTTCCTTTCTTGCTAACTACTGATCCCCATCATCTCTTGACATGCCACCATTGCTGGGATCCTCATGTCCCTTTTTTGAGACAGATGTGTCCTCCCTTCGTTGTCCAAAAGACTCTGAGCCCGTAATGAGGAACCCCTCATTATTGCCTTTAATTGTCTCAGTCATCACGCTGTGGTGGAGGCATGGTGCCTCCAAGGCCCCACCCTACCTCATCTTACGTGCGAACCTCTGCCCACTACTGAGCAACAAAGCCCTTGGGTGGCTAGGCCTCCAGGTCCGATCTCTTCTGCACCCCTACAACTTCCCACTAGAACCAGTTTTAATAGCTTGTATCTATCAATATTATGTTCAAATTCAAATATTCCTAATTACATTTTTAGAAATTATTTTGAAATTTTTAATATAAATGTAAAATTCATACTGTAGAATTAAGAATTCTACCATAATGTGATGAATGAAACTCACAGCAGATACATTCTTAACAATCCAAAGTAATTTAAACATGGTCAATAGATTGGGAAGTAGAATCATGAGTGCTAGGTAATCGATCCAGATATCTTTTCAGAAAAGGTTCCTGTATTAAATTCCAACCCTCAATTGTCAAATAAATATAAGTATAATAAATATTAGTAGAGAGAATAGATAACAAATATCAACAGAAATGATATACAAGTAGAAAACAACATGCTTCAGACACAAATATGGAACCCAATCGAATGTTTGGCTTATAATTCTAGGTATTCTGATGGCCTTTTACATCAGAAGATAAAACTTTAAGAACTGTGTGTTCATATAACATCGTGACCATTTCACGACAGATAGAGATAATTGTGTCAATAACTTTTTCTTATCATCCCAAAATTTTGAACTTGTGGTTCTCCAGTCTAACATGCCAAAATAAGAACTGAACGAGCATCATGGATAGCTTGCATGTTAAACATTAATCTATGCATAATTGTAACTCAATAAAAAATAAAATCCATTAACCAGGAAAAAATAGCTATAGAATATGTACTACCTAGTCTTAGTATAACAATAATATTGGTTGAGTCTATGCTTTAAAATACTTTTACTATTACTATTGATACATTAGGAGTTCAATTCTATTAAATCACATAGAAAAAACTATTAATATAACAACTTCTACATTCAGAATGTGCCATTGTATATACATCAGATGCCACAGAACAATATACTACATTTATTCTACAATATGACCCATATTATTGAGAAATAAGAACAATATACTATGTTTATTCTACAATATGACTCATACTATATTCTACAATATGACTCATACTATATTCTACAATATGAACCATAGTATTGAGAAATACAGAATGAGTTCAAAAACATCAATATGACAAATTCTACCTTGATAATGTGTCATTATATATAGATCAGATGCTGCATAACAAAATACTGCGTTTATTCTACAATATGGCCCATACTATTGATAAATAAGGAATTGAATTCTCTTGAATTATATATATATATATATATATATATATATATATATATTAACATCACAACTTTTACTATGGAAATGTGCCACTGTATATGGATCCGATGCTGCAGAACAATACACTACTTAATATGACAACTTCTACCTCGGAAATGTGATATTGTATATGGATCAAATGCTTCAGAGAAATACACTAACTTTATTATACAATATGACCATAATATTGAGAAATAAGGAGTTCAATTCTCGAATTACATAGAAAATAAGTATTAACATGACAACTTGTTCCATGGAAATGTGCCATTGTATATGGATCAGATGCTGCAGAACAATAAACTACATTTATTCTAAAATATGACCCAACACTATGTTTATTTTACAATATGACCAACATAGAATCACTTGGTCGCTTCTAACAAGAGGCCATGTCGAAAGTGGGCATTCCTCTCTGCAACGGTAGATGGCAAGCTAAAATAAATGGCATTCATTTAACCATTTAAACATTATAAGTTAGTAGTTTAATTCTCTTGAATGACATAGACAAAATAAGAGTTCAATTCTCTTCAATCATATATATATATATATATATATATATATATATATATATATATATATATATTGATTGAACCCCTAGTTAAACTCAGAGGGGGGGAGAATCAGTTTAACACATTCATGGACTTTTAAAACTTTCCTTTAAACTTATTTACACCTTCATTTCATGATCAACTTAATAAGTGAGCAATCTGAATATGTGAGCAGCAAGTATTAATCATATTAGATACACCTTATCAACACATAAGCATCATGCACATAGACAACAGATATAAGTGGAAAACCATAAGGGATAAAACCACATCTTATTATTGTTGTAATGCAAAGGCAAGCTCCAACTCCCTCTCACCACTGATTTTTTGTAGGATCCAACTTACAGGAGGCTCCTACCTCAATTCTGCAAGCTACAACTTGCAAGGAAGCTCCAACTCCCAACTATTTTCTGCAGGCTACAACCTACAAGAGGCTCCTACCTCAGTTCTGCAAGCTACAACTTGCAAGGAAGCTCCAGCTCCCAACTATTTTATGTAGGCTACAACCTATAGGAGGCTCCTACCTCAGTCAGCGACAACTGACATCTATCAAGCTACAAATTGATATGGAAGCACCAAATTCCTCACTCATTCAAAAACACTAGTTGATTTACCTGGATATCAACTCTGTTCTATATTTTCTTCATTGCTGTCCACTAGACTTCATATCTGCCTTTTATCATCTCTGAATCTTCACAGCCTCTCTGTTTTCTCCTCCTTCTTCTTATACTCTCTGCCTCATTTCTCCATTCTCTAACCTCTTCCAGCTATCTTATATTCTGCTGCTCACTTCCATTCTACAGCTTTCTAACAATCTTCAACTCTCTTCAATTCTGCTACACACTCTCTCTTTCCCTCTCTCTGTTTTGTAACCTTCTACACATGGATATTACCTGTTTTATACACATAACTTCATGGTTGTTTTCATTCTTCAGGGAATATGAAGTGAACAGGCATGGTTCTTGCCTTTCACCCACTCATTTCCTCACTCAGCATATTCTAACTATTACAACAATATATACAACCATTACAGTATCAAATTGGAGTTTTTCTTTTCCTACGAAGACTTTCCTTTGCATCACACAAAATAAAAATAATTTTAAATCATTTACATTGACATTTATAGTTACATAAATCAATTTCACTTAGCCCTTTTTCGGCCCTTTGCTTGTTGTGTGTTTGTCTTTTCTGCTGCTGTCACTACCTTTTTCAATTTTTGCATACTCTCTTGTTCACTGCAATTGTGTATCTGCTGCACACATAACTGCTCTACAAGTTTAGCCCTGAATAAATCTCAAAGTCTGGAAATCTTTACATGTGGAAGCTTTCCTTTTCCTTCTATGGTTCAAACAATATTCCTCAGATTACATTAATATGAAGAAACTCGACTTGTTTCAATAAAAGTTTAAACCATGGTCTAAAACCATTTCATGAATTCATATGCAGAGTTTCCTCTATATACCATATTTTAGACCTTGATTAATTAAATATCAACAGATGTGCCAAAGCTTTATCAATCCAAACTTCGGTTAAAACCAAAGGCCAACGTCTATTAAACTTTTGGGGCCCCAAATATATTAAACTTTAAGAGAAATACCATTTCACATCACTGTTGGTCACAATTTCACAATTCACCTTTCAATTTTAATAAACCCATTCTATTGAAGTCGAATAACGTTCGACTTCCATTGAACCCATTCATGAGATCGAATAAATATTCAATTTGTACTTGACTCCCAAAGGTCTTTGGTCTTTTATGAAATCTGGATGTATTTAGACTTTGAATTAAACTCAAATTATAATATTAGTCAGAACCCACCTTTATAATATTTCATATGGGACCACACTTAACAATCACCATGTGGAAGTGCATTCCATACTTTCACTGCACTTAGTGCCTATAATTCCTTAATTATTCGACTCTTCGAACTTGTTTAAACCAAAGTATAATGCCGCATATTTGGTTCCTGACCTTTCATAAACCAACAAATATATGTTGGTTCCCACAACATTTCTTAATTTTCACTATGCCCCAATCCAACGGTTGGTCTCTCATCAGGTTACGGCTCGACGTTTCCACTGTCGACTAACATACCATTCCAACTTGATTTTGGAATAAAATATATAAATTACCCCTCACAAACAATAATAAAATCTCAAAATTTTAACTCGGGCCCACAGTAGCCATGCTACTTACCTCGCCTTAACCTTGACGCATCTTCATGGTGTGAGCGTCGTCGATCTCCAATGGCTAGAAATTGAACGAAAATTGCATTTTTTCCAGAACGGAACTTTAACACGCAAAAATAATGCGAAATAGGAAGTTTTTAAATACCACTTTCACCATGTGTCAATGCCGGGATGCTATCACATTGTTTTTCACAAAAAAACTTACCATTTATAAATTATGCAAAAACCATAAATGGTTTTCGATTTCCGCCTTTACTGTTTACACAGTTCTGGTTCCACTTTATCTCGTGGTTTTGTTCAAAACGTAATTCCTTCCAACACATTCACTAGTTGGTTACTGGTTCACACCCATCGACTCAACCTTATGTTGACTCTATTGTGTTATCAATGTTACATTAAATTGATCACACCATCGCTCTTCATTGAATATCCCTTTCATATCTTCATTTCGGCCCCATTCTACACTGGCTGCTCAATGCTGCAATTTAACTCTGCAATTCACACAGAGTTTTAAATAAACCTATGCATCCTTCATTAATTTTTTTCTCTGCGTTTAGGGTTCCTCTACGGACTAGTAGATCCGCCCTTACAAATAATTTCTTCCTCAATCTCTATTTTGACTAATGCCCAACATAATTTTATTATTATAAAGAAATGGAAATCGATCCAAATTGGATCCATCAATTATCAATTGGTCTGACACTACATTGATTACCTCTTTTTTATAAGTATGTGTGAAGCCCCTTTCACTGTTGTTGTATATCGAATCCGCTCCACTGTTTCCACTTGTAGCAAGCCCCACGATGTTCTGGTCTTCTACACTTTTAGTTTAACAGTTTGTTGGTCCTTAAACCTCTTCTTTCGCACACAATCAAGTAAACCAGGTTTTCATCCATCTTTAGAAGTGCTTCCCAAAGTACATAATAAAATTTATATTCCATATTAATTGATACCAAAATCGATATACTCAAGGTTATATTACAGTTCAACTTTATTCAATAGGATCGATCCTTTCAGTGATCGATCTTTCTCAAATGATGAGTGCAAAATTATATCAACCCTTTATTTCACATAGAGTCACTAGTTCAGCCAATAACACAGAGTTTCGCAACTTTCCCACAAAGGTACTTTGGAAATACTATTAAACCCTTGCCATAGAGTTTATTCAAAACTGTTTATAAACCCTGATTAATACTCATCAATACTCATACTATCTCCGCTTCTTTGCTGCCTCTGCTTCTTGTCTAATTCTTTCTCTGTTGCCTCTCTACTACCTCTCTGCTTCTTATCTTCTCCTTTGCCTTATTGCTGGTTCTTCTTTGTTCTTTTGCCTTAGTGATAGTTCAGGTGCTACTCCTGTCTTCTCTTTTGCCATCAATGATAATATTTCCAATAGTCTTCCCCTTTGGCATTGATGGCAACACATCCACCAATACTCCAATGATTCCTCCAAGTCTTCCTTTGCCTATCTTCTTTTGCTTTTTTTTCCTCCCCCTTTGACAACATTGGCAAAGGGTTTCGCATTTCCTAGTGTGATTTCTATCTCTTCATTTCCTCTCTCTGAGTTGTGTTTAGGCCTTATTCTTCTGCCTTTGTACCATGCTGCTCCAAACTGGTGTACAAGAGTTGTTGAGAGAACACTTTTGACAATTATTGAACTTGTATATACACAACAAGTTGGTACCATCCAAAAGTACAGACTCCTTGCACTTGTATAGAGTGTAGGTGATGATATAACAACCATATATAATCAGACTTATATAATGAGATATGCATCATTGTATCAATACTTAAAGATTATGAATGCTCCATGTGATATATCAAGTTTTCTTCAACTATACTTCAGTCTATATTATAATCTTCATCTATGATGCATATCTATTGAGGAAGGTTGTAGATGGAGTAAGTCTTTTTCTGCAATACACATCTACAATTCACATCTTTTCAAATATGATGATGCCAATATATCTTTTGTAGTTGTGGTTCACCTGTACTGGCTGTTGTTGGTGATATGTGCTAAACTGCTGACAGGGATATTACACTTAAAGACTGAAAGGTCCTCGTTACTGATGTGAACAATGAATCAAACCGGAGCTTACAACTTATTGTGAGATTAGGTAATATCTTTCAATATAAGAGACCAAATTACTTTACTGCTTGTACAATTAACTTTCAAAACAAACCCTTGAGGCTAGGTACATTCAATGTATTGGTCAGTCTCACTTATCAGTTATGCAATTTTATTTATGAAATAAGGGGGTATGTATGTCAATGATGAATCTCTCTTTAAAGGTGAATTACCAGCAAATCCTTTATGCTGAAGTATGCTTTTGATGAATCAATAACAGACTTTTGAGCTTCAAATATAAGATTAACACAACTAGTCCTTCATACTTCTGATACTTTAACTGTTCTATCATGATTATCTTCAACAAAAATATCTTCAAGTTGTTTAATTGAAATCTCAGCAAACAGACTTCACACAGTTTTATGAAAGATATTAAGAAGGAGGCCTTGAAGATATATCTGTACTGAATTGAGGAAGGCATACAGTTATATCTAGAAATATATATTGTTTCAGTGCACAATATACTACTTCAAGTGTAAACAAGATAATGATCCTTTTGCCCTTTCATTGACCCTTTTATGTTTTAAAAATGTAGATAATGTTGGGATACTACCTTGATTTACTCTTGCCATAATCCTTTGATCCTAAGGACCTATACCATACCGTTGCTCCACTGATAACACTTGGTATCGTGTTGATAGGCATGCTGCTTGTACCAAATGATACTACTTTGATAAACCATGTAGAGATTTCACTTCATTTTGCACATGAACCCATAGTTAAGACAACCTTAATAGTTTCTACCATTGAGCTTTCCACTGTTCACACCAACGATCATCGATATCCTGAATTTGATCTTGACATCATTAACCATTTGCTTATTCTATCATTCTAGTTTAAAAGAATGTCACTGCATTTTCCTTTCTAAGACTGCTCCAAAATCATTGCTACTTTATATTCAATTCAATTGTTCTAACATAATGATCTTTGGGAAGATATCTTCAATTTCTTTACTTGGAATCTTCATGGGCAGATCACTCAGATATTTATCATTCACTTAAATGCATTCCTCCAAGGGGACTTTTCATAGATGAATGATGTAATGACATAATGATGATAGACACTTCTGTTACTCATCCTTCTTAATGTGATTCATTGTTAATTCTAGCAGTATGATGCGCACTGTGATCATCCTTTATGGGTCTTTCTAGTTTTGTAGCTCGAAACATAGTTTTTGTGATTTTAGCCATTCATCACTTAGTGTGATGTTTTCTTCTTGGCTTACATGATCTTGGCTGATGTTCACTTTACTACCATGGCTTGTTGTTTCCTTCTCTTCTTTCATCAATCTGTCAGCTATTGAATGCTTCAGGTATACTTCTTCCTCTATAGTTCTCTGTTAGAGAAATTGTCCTTTCCCTTCCTGATCTTATAGTTGTTCTAATTCCAAGGAGCTCTTCTCAGACCAATTTTGTGGGGACTATTTATGAACCACTCTCCCCCTGGGATGTTTCTTCATATCTATCACGGGTCAGATATTTGTGTTGCTTTCTAGCGCAGCTCCCCCTGAGACTCTAATGGATTCATTATGTTATTGAGGTAACAGGCTCCCCCTTTCTCTTTTCCTTACATACTTTATTAGGGTTCTTCATAATGTCTGCACTTCTTTTGTATTCATATTTTTGTTTGATTTGATTAGATTCCATCACCTGTCTAGAGTTCTTTAATTTATATGGCATTTTACATTCTTTTTCTTTGTGACCAAGCTTGAGGCATACATAACATATTATCTTACCAAGGAACATTTGAGCTGATGTATAATATTTTATGCTCCCTTTTGAACATAATTTACATTCAAAAAGTTTATGTCCAAAATTATTGCATGCATAATAGTAGCCATGGAAATTATTTGTGTACCTGGTGAAGGATTTTCTTTTCCATTTGCTTGCTTGAGGTTTTCTTCTAATTTGCTGCATCTTTTGCTGGTTAACGTTGATTCTCTTTGTCTTACAATGTGCTGAAATATGTCCTGGTTTATGGCAAGAGAAACATGTGATATTTTTCATAGGAGGAAAGAACCTTTTTTGAAATTTTCCAAATTTATTCAATTCATATTCAAGAGTGTATGAGCCTTTTTCAACTGACTGTTTCATCCTCTCATTCTCTGTCCTTCCATGTTGCTACTTGTTTCTGTTTGTTTCTTTAGAAATCATGTTCTTGTTGGCTTCTACTTGTGTAGGAATCTTCTGAGCTGCTTCATTATCCTTTACGGCTTTTACAAAAATGATATTCTTGTTGTCTTCTACCTTGGACTTACTTGTTTCTCCTTCATAGCCTATCCTAGTCTTTATGAGAAAAGAGCTTTCAGCATTTAGAATTTGGTCCAACTGTCTAGAGCTTTTCATTTGTGGAATATTCATAATTAGTTCACTTTGGGCCTTTTCTAATTTCATCCTAAGGCTTACAAGCTCTTCTTCTAATCCTCCACATTCCAAACTTTTCTCTCTCATTTGTTGCAGCAGAGTGTCTTCTACTTTCCTTTCTTCTTCAAGTTGTGTCTTCAGGCCAACAATTTTTTTCTTATCTTCATATTCTTTCTCATCACATATTTTCACCAATTTCTTAAGGTATTTTTTTTCATTCTTTAATATTTCTATTTCAGTCAACGCTGTGTCAAGATTGGTTTGTTCTTTCACTATAATTTCTTCTTGGAACATACTTCCATTCACACTAGAAGGTATCTCATTTGATTGAACATTTTCGTTTTTACATGAATTTTTCTTCTTCTTGATTCTCTTCTCCTTCTTGACAATGCAACCACTAGTGTCTCCTTCATGCATGAAATGCAATCTATCCTAGATTTCCTTTGTAGAGGTTAGATCCATTATTAAATCAAGATCCTTTTTATGAAGACTGTTATATATCACACAATTTTCCTTGGCATTCCGTTTTTGTTGTTGCAAAGAGGGAGAGTCTGTGTAGTAACCATCACATACAAGTTTCCATACCTCAGGTTCATAAGCCATTAATTCTATTTTAACCTTATCTCTCCATTCAGGAAATTTTGTTGTATTTAGCACAGGTACATTTTGATAGTCCATGACTCATCCAGATCTCATTCACGTTATTAGGCTTACACCAAAGGAACTTGGCTTTGATACCAATTGTTGAACCCTTAGTTAAACTGAGAGGGGGGGTGAATCAGTTTAACACATTCATGGACTTTTAAAACTTTCCTTTAAACTTATTTACACCTTCATTTCATGATCAACTTAATAAGTGAGCAATCTGAATATGTGAGCAACAAGTATTAAGTAGATTAGATAATGTAACAACAATCTTAGTATGTGAGCAACAATTATTAGGTAGATTAGATACACCTTGTCAACACATAAGCATCATGCACATAGACAACAGATATAAGTGGAAACCCATAAGGGATAAAACCACATCTTATTATTGTTGTGATGCAAAGGAAAGCTCCAACTCCCTCTCACCACTGATTTTCTGTAGGCTCTAACCTACAGGAGGCTCCTACCTCAATTTTTCAACCTACAACTTGCAAGGAAGCTCCAACTCCCAACTATTTTCTGCAGGGTAAAACCTACAGGAGGCTCCTACCTCAGTTCTGCAAGCTACAACTTCCAAGGAAGCTCCAACTCCCAACTATTTTCTGCAGGCTACAACCTAGAGGAGGCTCCTACCTCAGTCAGCTACAACTGACATCTATCAAGCTACAACTTGATATGGAAGCACCAACTTCATCACTCATTCAAAAACACTTGTTGATTTACCTGGATATCAGCTCTATTCTGAACCTTCTTCACTGTTGTCCACTAGCCTTCATATCTGCCTTTTATCATCTCTAAATCTTCATAGCTTCTTTGTCTGCTCCTCCTTCTTCTTATCCTATCTGCCTCATTTCTCCATTCTTTAACCTGTTCCAGCTTTCTCATATTCTTCTGCTCACTTTCATTTCGTACCTGTGTAACAATCTTCAACTCTCTTTAATTCTGTTGCACACTCTCTCTTTCTCTCTCTCTATTTTGTAACCTTCTACCCATGGATATTACCTATTTTATACACATAACTTCATGGCTGTTTTCATTCTTTAGGGAATATGAAGTGAACATACACGGTTCTTGCATTTCACCCACTCGTTTTGTCACTCAGCATATTCTGACTGTTACAACAATATATACAATCATTATAGTATCAAATTGGAGTTTTGATTTTCCTAAGGAGACTTGCCTTTGCATCACAGACAATAAAAATAATTTTAAATCATTTACATTGACATTTATAGTTACATAAATCAATTTCCCTCAGCCCTTTTTCGGCCCTTGGCCTGCTGTGCGTTTGTCTTTTCTGCTGTTGTCACTGCCTTTTTCAGTTTCTGCATACTCTCCTGTTCACTAGAATTGCATATCTGCTGCACATATAACTGCTTTACAAATTTAGCCCTGAATAAATCTCAAAGTCTGGCAATCTTTACATGCAGAAGCTTTTCTTATTTCCTGAACTAGGAAATTTTAAATAAATGCGGAAGCTTGCCTTTTCTTTCTATGGTTCAAACCATATTCCTTAGATTACATTAATATGCAGAAAATTGACTTGCTTCAATAAAATTTTAAACCATGGTCTAAACCTACTTCATGAATTCATATGCGTAGTTTCCTCTATATACCATATTTCAGACCTTGATTAATTAAATATCAACAGATGTGCCAACACTTTATCAATCCCAACTTTGGTTAAAACCAAAGGCCAATGTGTATTAATTTTTTGGGGGTCCCACATATATTAAACGTTAAGAGAAATACCATGGCACATCACTGTTGGTCACGATTTCACAATTCACCTTTCAACTTTAATAAACCCATTCTATTAAAGTTGAATAATGTTCGACTTGCATTGAACCCATTCATGAGATCGAATAAATATTGAATTTGTACTTGAATCCCAAAGGTCTTCGGTATTTTATGAAATATGGATGTATTTGGACTTTGAATTAAACTCAAATTATAATATCAGTCAGAACCCACCTTTATAATATTTCATACGGGACCACATTTAACAATCACCATATCGAAGTTCATTCCGTCCTTTCATTGCACTGAGTGCCAATAATTCCTTAATTATTCGAATTTTTGACCTTGGTTAAACCAAATTATAATGCCACATATTTGGTTCCTAACCTTTCATAAACAAACAAAAATATGTTGGTTCCCATAGCGTTTCTTAATTTTCACTATGCCCCAATCCAACGGTTGGTCTCTCATCGGGTTATGGCTCGACGTTTCCACTGTCGACTAACATACCATTCCAACATGATTTTGGAATAAACTATATAAATTACCCCTCAAAAAAAATAATAAAATCTCAAACTTTTAACTCAGGCCCATAGCATCCATACTACTTACCTCCCCTTAACCTTCATGCATCTTCATGGTGCGAGCACCATCGATCTCCGATGGCTAGCAATTGGACGAAAATCATATTTTTTCGAGAACGAAACTTTAACACGCAAAAATAATGTGAAATAAGAAGTTTTTAAATACGATTTTCACCACGTGTCAACGCCTAGATGCTATCGCATTTTTTTTCACAAAACATCTTACCATTTATAAATTATGAAAAAACCGTAAATGGTTTTCGATTTCCGCATTTACTGTTTACACAGTTCTGGTTCCACTTTAACTCGTGGTTTTGTCCAAAACTTAATTCCTTCCAACGCATTCACTGGCTATTTAATTTTTAACTACCATTGACTCGACCTTCCGTTGACTCTATTGTGTTATCAATGTTACATTAAATCGATCCTACCATCGCTCTTCATTGAAGATCCCTTTCATATCTTCATTTCGGCCCCATTCTACACTAGTTGCCCAATGCTGCAATTTAACTCTACAATTCGTACAGAGTTTTAAATAAACCTCTGCGTCCTTCATTAATTTCGTTCTCTGCATTTAGGATTCCTCTACACACTAGCAGATCCGCCCTTAAAAATAATTTCTTCCTTAATCTCTGTTTTGACTAATGGCCAACATAAATTTATTCTGATAAAGAAATGGAAATCGATCTAAATTGGGTCCAGCAATTATCAATTGGTCTGATACTATATTTATTACCTCTTGTCTATAAGTATGCATGAAGCCCCTTTCACAGTTGTTGTATATTGAATCCGCTCCACTGTTTGCACTTGTAGCAAACCCCACGATGTTCCGGTCTTCTACACTTTCAGTTTAACAGTTCATTGGTCCTTAAACCTCTTCTTTCGCACACAATCAAGTAAACCAGGTTTTCATCCATCTTCAGAAGCGCTTCCCAAAGTACATAATAAAATGTAGATTCCATATTAATTGATAACAAAATCGATATACTGAAGGTTATATTATAGTTCAAATTTCTTCAATAGGATCCATCCTTTCAGTGATCGATCTCTCTCAAATGACATGAGTGAAAAATTATATCAACCCTCTATTTCACACAGAGTCACTAATTTAGCCAATAACACAAAGTTTCACAACTTGCCCACAAAGGTACTTTGGAAGTACTATTAAACCCTTGCCACAGAGTTTATTCAAAACTGTTTATAAACCTTGATCAATACTCATCAATACTCATACTATCTATGATTCTTTGCTGCCTCTGCTACTTGTCTAATACTTTCTCTGCTGCCTCTCTGCTTCTTTGCTGCCTCTGCTACCTGTCTGCTTCTTGTCTTCTCATTTTCCTTATTGCTGGTTCTTCTTTGTTCTTTTTCCTTAGTGATAGTTTAGGTGCTACTCGTGTCTTCTCCTTTGCCATCAATGACAATATTTGCAACAAAATTAATATGACAACTTATACCTGGGAAAAGTATACTCGTTTAAGAGCTTTTATACTCACTTAGGTAGAAAAGAGTGCTTGTGTAAGAGCTTTTATACTTAGCTAAGACGTGTGTAGTAGGCCTTATTATTCAAAAGAAGAATAAGGTTCCGATATCCAAACATTATATTGTTTAGGAATATCGTTAAAAGATGTTGTTGTTTAGGAATATCATGTTGTTGTTTAGGAATGTCGTTACAATATGTTAATCAAATGATTGGAACATACTTTTTATAGAACAGACTGAATTAACTATTCTGCAATCTTCTTTCATCAATAGCTTTTGTTGTAGTTTTCCTGTGGTTACAAAATAAAGCAACGAAACCAAATGCGAATCTCAATAGCTGGAATCGTTCAGGTGGAAAATCACTCTATGACATAAAGATACATGTGGAGATAAAAATCACACTGAATTGAAAAAGGAGTTGCAGCTCACAGGTGAGTACTCCACCTAGATACTGCACTCAAACAGAGAGAACACTCTGAGTTTACTCTACATTCATGAATGAGAAATTACATCATTAAGTATGTTGTGGATCATTATCTACATATCCTTTTTATATTTCATTTCGAAATTTTGAAAAAAAATAGAAAAAAAATAAGAATTCGAAAATATGCTATAGTATGAAGTTTTTAATACTTTAGCATAAAAAAAAAAGGAATGCAATGTATTTCCATTTTTATTTATGTACATGAGGCGGTCGTCAACCTTAGGCTGATATATATATATATGTTAAGGTTAAGACCCGAGCAACTTCATGAGCGGAAGTCACAATCATACAAAGAAGTTTGTGGATATGCTATTGCGCGGGGTGAATTAGCCTGTCAGTTATCAAATCCCGACCCCCCGCAGTTGACCGGTCAGATCTTAGAGATGTGGTGATCAACGGTTCTGATTAATTACGGGGGGTATGGGTCGAACTTCTCCGCCGTACTCACAGACCCCCCGCATGACGTCATCAGTCGAGATGGAAGACAGCTGTCATCCGCTGCCAACTGTTTCTCCGCGTCACTCCTGCATTTATTATGGTTTTCGTAACCTATAAAAGGATTCTCCTGTTCCGTTTTAATTTATTTGTGACTGTTTTCCCTGTTTAACTGCGTCCCGCCACCTTTGCGTTACCCATTGCCTCGCGAATTGCTTTCGAATTCCTGTCAGCCATGGCCAAGCGAACATCGTTGTCTGGTTCATCAAGTCTCAGTCCCCTCCTAGATAGCGAGAATGATGTTCATGATACCACGTCGTCCGTCAATCACCCTCTATTGCATTACCAAGTAACTCTGAACACTAACAAGTCCCCTGTGTTCTCTGCTATGAAAAGTTCGGGTGTATTGTCTGCTTGTGTTCCGAAAACTCATTTCTTCCCTGAATTCATTTCTTGGTTAGTTTTGTCTATGTACCCTGGCAAGTGTTTCATTATGAATTCTCAGGGGGAAAATATCCTGCAGGTTTCAACACAATTAATGCGTCAAGCATTATGTTTTCCAAAAGATGAGTCTCCATTGCAGTTCTCCAAAGATTCGTTGGTTCAGTATTTCGAGGAGCTTTCAAATGAAGAGTTTAATCACTGCATGTCGTTTTTGATACTAAGTCCAGAGAAAACTCAATTTGAAGCGGGAAAGTTCAGTTTGGAGGCGTTCAATGTTCAGTATAGGCCAGTTCTTAGCTGCATTACGGAAATTTTGGGAAGAGATGATGATCACGAAATTGATAAATCAGTCTTGGGAATGTTCACTCTGATGATGAAACCAGGTGTGGTGCTAGACATCCCGTCTTTTTGGCAAGAAGTAGTAAACTGCCAATTGATCGCCTTCCCTCTAACAGGTTTTTTCATATTTCCATCATTGGTAGTATACTTATTTTTATATCAAAATGTAGAAGAGTTCATAAGTGTGGGTTTAAATATAATGGACAGTAATAAAAATAAGCAGTCAGTTTTGCTTTGGACCGATATGGTTAGAAAAGAAGAGAACAAAGCTGGGATGTTTGAATTTGCTGACCATTTCATGTCTACTGCTTATAAAATTCTGAATGGAACTCTTCCTCCATGCTTTCTGCCAAAGGCCCAGGAGTTCTTACAGTTAGGACCCAATTGTAAATTTGGAGATTGGTTTATATTTGAAGATTACTCTAGGATAAGGCTGTATGGAGTTAGTATTGAGCCTTATAGGCTCCCAACCTTCGTTCCCATGAGAATTTTTTCTTTGGAATTTATAAGGCAAAGTCTTAATGTAGATCAAGTTCATTTTCTGCCCATGATGAAAGGATTGATGTACAAGTTTCCTATGAGTGTAGGCCCTTTTGTTGTCAACACAAGACAAGCTTTTGAAGAGGTATCAAAAATATTGGAAGGGATGCAGTTGTTGTTGGGAGAGAAATGGCCCTATGATCCACATGGAATAATCTCTCAGAAAAGGGTCGAGAATGGGTATGCTGCATTTACTCATCTAAGTAAACCGGATTTGGAGAAACTGGCTAATCCAGGAGGGTCAAGTTCAACAAAAACCAGTATTCAAACACCTGCAATTTTGGAAACAATGAGCAAGAGAGGTAGAGAATATGTTATTGAAATCGATGATGAGGAGCCCCGAGAGGAAAAAAGGACCAAACTAGCAGAAGACCATTCCTCCAATTCACCTGGTTTTACTCTCCAGGTCAATGAAGCACAAGATTTCCCCTCATCTCCTAATAGACAGGAACTTCATTTGGAGAAGGCTCCTTCCATGAAGCAAGTGTTCACACAGATTGAGGAAAGGAACCAAAGGATAAAGGCTAATATAGAAGCACAAGCAGAGCACAATATACCTGCTGACCAAACCAGATTATTGACTGTGATGGATCTGGGGAAAGATCAGTTTAAGATGGCTCTGTCACATCCAACAGGAATGTCCCTTGGACCTTCGAGCAGTTTTAAGGAGTTAAATATAGTCATGGATGTTAAAAATATCCCCTTGTGGGACAAAATGAATCTTCACATGCAGACTGGTCAGCTGATTGTAAACGATTTGAGCAAGACCAATGCTACAGCAGTCAAGACTGAAAACATGCTTGCAAAGGTCATTAAACAATGCAAAATGGAGAAAGAAAACGCCAGGGCATTAACAACTCAGAATGAGGTGCTAAAGAATATTATTATGAAAATCGACGTGGATCCAAATGATAAAGCCACAATTCAGAAGCTGATGAAAAGTGCAGAAGAGCAAATATCTTCATTAAGGAAAAAATTGAAATTGCCAGCTACAGAGCACTCATTGGCAGCCGAAGTAGCTGAGGTTGAAAAGGAGAAAGAGGAATTGCGACGGCAGTTGATGAAGAAGGACGAAGAACTCAATAAGGTAAGGAAGACTGCTATAACCTTACAGAATCAAATCAAGAACCATACTTGTACTTTTGATTTTTCTACAGGTGGAGCTGATCCTCAAGCCCAGGTTGTTCAGCTAAACACAGAATTAAAGATGGTGGAAAGAGATTGTAAACAAGCCCAGTCAGAATTGGCCACAGTTATCAAGATGATGCAAGGATGGGAAGGAAAAGCACATGAGAACGAGTAGAAGCTACAGAAAGCTGAGGATGAGATCAAAGAGCTCAAGGAGAAATTGAAGGGAAATATTTCCCTTATCAAAGCTAAGGATATCATCTGGAACGAGATCATTCAGAGATGCAGTCAAAATGGGATTCTATGAATATAATTGCCAGAGAGAAAAACATTGTTTCAGAACATGAAAAGGAGTTATCATCAGAGAAGCAGGCCGCTATTAAAAGAGAAAATTGGGCTAGAAAATTCATAAATTTTATTAATGCCAAGACAGATGAAGAGTTAAGAGATATGGGGATACAGGATAGGTACTTCTATGCTGAGGAAGTAAATAAAATGATCGTCAAAAACGACCTTCTAAAGGCCTCAGAGAAGCGGTTACAGGGAATTAAAGAGATCATTAAGAAATTTGATATATCTTTTGACAAGTTGACAACAACAGGTTTTCCCTCATGCTGGATGGAGAGAGGGGAGATTATGTCTTGGAAATTCTATGAGGATCAGTTGATATTTGCAAAAAGCAGAGCAGATGGCCGGCATGAGAAGACACAAGTTTTGAAGGGAGAAACAATATTTAATTTCTTACAAAGGCATTTCCTTCTGCTATGGATGGTGAAGACATTGTTCACAAGTAATCTTACTCACAGTCAGGTTGTTGCGTTTACACTAGAATATCATCGTTATAAGAACGCTCCGACAACTCAGGATAAACTCTGGAAAGAATGCAAGAAATTTTCTATTCACATAGAAAAGGGATTTCCAGCCAAACAGCCATAATTAGCCATTCAGTGACAAATAGTCATTAAGACAGCCACTATTTCAGGAACATCAGTTCCCTTAGATTAGGAGTTATCATCTTTTATTATGTTTTAAATGAAGTCATGTAAATGTAATAGAATGTTTCTGAGGCATGTACTTCCACTACAGTGAGTAGTTAAGCAGTTAGAGTTAGTTGGAATCAATTTTATAACTGGAAACCATTTTGGGTCATATTGTATTTAAAGACAATTTGAAGGAAAAAGAAGGTTCTGAGTTTTGGACCTTGAAGGCTAATTTTGTACTAAACAATATTGAATGAATGAAAAGTTTTGCAATTTTCCATTATTCCATCTGTGTTGAAGAGTTTTCTTGGTTTTCATTTCATTTCCATATCTGTGAATAAAGTAGAGTGACTTGAGCAGCAGGTCTCTTGATATTTATGTATTTAAGAGTTAAATATCCTTAATGGGCGCTCCTCTACTTTAGCTTATTTGTTACCCACTTCTTCCGGATTTTATAATGGTAGTTTCTGTTTTAAGCAGCATGGCAAATTAAAATCCTTTTCTTTCTTCGTTTTCCATTTCGCTCACTTCAATATAAAGGGAACATGGCATTGCAGAACTTGTAAAGATTTGATATTTGGGAAATATATTATTAATATTTGAAGGTTTAATAAACAGAGACAGACATACACTTTGTGACATAATCTTTAATGTCTTGAGCATGGATTCCTGTACACAGCAAGGAATTGTTTCTCAAGGAACAACAAAGTACAACACTAGGAATTAGGAAGTTGCAAACAAACTCCTAAATTATAGGAATTAATCCTAAACTAAGGAGGTATGTTACAACTTGTGTAACCATTTCTCCATTAATATAAAATAATATTAATTATTTTCAACTCCCCCCCTTAATGGAGAAAGGATTATCCTGAACTCCTAGCATCCTTCTAAACAATTCAAACTTTACACGCCCAAGAGGCTTAGTAAATATGTCAGCCATATTGTCACAAGTTTTACAATATTCAAGAAATATCTCTTTTGACTGTAGTTTCTCTCAAACAAAGTGGAACTGAGTATCGATGTGCTTGGTATTTTTATGAAAGACTGGATTTTATGCAAGCTTGATGGTACTCTGGTTGTCAGTTTTGATGATAGTTGATTCTTTCTGTTCTTCTCCTGCATCGTTGAGGAGTCTTCTCAACCAGATAGCTTCACATGTGGCTGCACACAATGCTTGGTACTCAGATTCACATGAAGATAAGGCTACAGTGCTTTGATCTTTGCTGCTCCATGCTATGACCCTGGATCCAATGCTGAAAGTGTAACCTGTGATGGACCTTCGATCATCCAAGTTACCTGCCCAATCTGAATCTGAAAAACCTACTAGAGTAACATCAGAAGTGTCAGTGTACAAAATACCATAATTACAAGTACCACTAAGATACCTCAACACACTTTTTGCTGCAACCCAGTGACTTTCGAGTGGTTTTGACATGAACTGGCTCAATGTACTAACAGAGTATGCCAAATCTGGTCTAGTTGTAGTAATATATATCAAACTACCAACTAGCTGTCTATACATAGTGGCATCCACCGCTTTAGTACCATCATCACTTCTCAACTTTAAGTTCTGCTGCAATGGTGTTGCTGCTGATCTACACTACTCCATTATGAGCTTTTCCTGCAAGCTTCTGGCATACTTCCCTTGAGTAAGAAAATTTTGTCCAAAATCTCTCCATACTTCCAATCCCAAACAATAATGGAGATTTCCGATATCTTTCATCTCAAACACTTGTGACATCTGCCGTTTGATTTCTTTGATCAGATTGTTAGCATCCCCTGTTATGTTCATATCATCTACAAACAAAGAAATCAAAATAATTTGCCTCTGTTTATTAAACTTGGTATACAGATTTGGATCATTCAAGCTCCTATGAAAGCCATGCTGTACAAAAAATGAGTCAATCTTCTCATACCACGACCTGGGTGCTTGTTTTAAACCATAAAGTGCCTTTTTCAATTTATAAACAAGATGTTCCTGCCCCTATTTCACAAAACCTTCAGGCTGAACTAAATAAATTTCTTCTTTCAAGTCACCATTCAGAAATGTAGACTTAACATCGAGCTGGTGTAGCTACCATTTATGTTTTGTTTCTAAGGAAATTAGCATTTTAATGGTGTTTAATTTGGCTACAGGAGCAAAGGTGTCATCGAAATCTATTCCTTATTCCTATGAGTAACCCTTCGCTACCCGTCTAGCTTTAAGTTTTTCTATACTCCCATCTGCATTTATTTTAGGTTTGTACAGCCATTTGCATCCTATGGGGGTTTTACCTTCAGGCAATTCAACCAAATCCCAAGTATGGTTTTTATTGATTGATTCAATTTCCTCATGCATTGCAGCCCTCCATGCATCAGATTGACATGCTTCGTCATAATTTGCAGGTTCTACAATGTTTAAAATGTTTGTCATTAATGCATAGTCTTTCAATTTGGATGGTAATTTAGTCTTCCTACTTGATCTCCTTGGTAGGTGACTTACCTCAAATCTGTCTATTTCAGCCTTCTCCGGGCTTGCGTCATTGATTACATTACCTGTTACTTCTTCTTCTTGTTTTTGCTCCTGATCTTCATCATCCTCACTATTTTCTTCCATTAGAAATGGAATGTGCCAATCACCGTTACAGTCATCCTTTCCTTCTTCAACCTGTTCATGAAATATGACATCTATGCTTTCAAACACCTTATGAGTCACAGGATTAAATACCTTATATGCTTTGAACTTAGTGCCATATCCAACAAAGGTACATTTCAGGGCTTTAGGATCTAACTTCTTCCTATTTGCCTTAGGTATATTAGCGTAAGGTTTTGAACCAAATATTCTTAAGTGACTCACTACCGGTTTGAATCCAAATAATGCTTCAAAAAGGGTTTTGAAGCCTAAACATTTCGTAGGACTCCTATTTTTTAAGTAGACAGCAGTGTTAATAGCTTCTGCCCAAAAAACATTTGATAGACCCTTACCTTGAAGCATGCTCCTTGCGCACTCCACAAGAGTTCTATTCTTTCACTCTGCCACTCCATTCTGCTGTGGTGTGTGAGGCACTGTAAACTGTTGAACAATCCCATGCTGCTTGTAGAAATTCATGAACTCTCCCAGCCTGTATTCTCCCCCTTGATCTGAGCGGAGAATTTTTATTCTTTTTCCTGTCTGGTTTTCTACCATAGATTTAAAATCTTTAAAATAATGAAAGGTTTGACTCTTTTTACTTAGAAAGTATATCCATGAGAACCTAGTGCAATCATCTGTAAGTAAGAGAAAGTAATATGCACCTCCTAGTGACCTAGTCTGCATAGGTCCGCATATGTCTGTATGCACCAGTTCTAAAATATCTCTTTCCTTTCTATTAACATGCAAAGGGAAATTTTCTCTATGCATTTTCCCTAATGCACATCCATCACAATCCAACTGAACATTATGGAAAATAGGGAGTCCATCGACCATACCTTTTATCTGAAGTAGGATGAGGTCTTGCAAATTAAGATGGCCGAATCTCTGGTGCCAGAGATTTTCTACTGTCGATCCAGTTGTGACCATGGCTTGCTGTGGCATACTTTTCACATCTAGTCTATACAGGCTCCCCATGCACACTCCTGTTGCAACTGTTTCCATCTGGCTATCCTTTATGACACAGTTAGTCTTAAAGAATTGAACTTGCATGTCTTGATCAGTGATCATAGATACAGAGATCAAATTTTTCTTAATTTCGGGCACATACAGTACATTTTTAAGGTGTCTAATGTCACCGCTAGGTAACTTTACCGGAATATGACCGTATCCTTTGATCTCATATCCACTATCATCTCCTAAATAGATTTTCGACCCACATGAATTTTCTTCAAGAAATTCAAACCATTCCATCTTACCTGTCATATGTGAGGATGCACCAGAGTCGACATACCATATGTCGTCCTCATCTCCCTTTGAAGCTGAAAGGGCACAGTCAACTATAAATAGTCGAAGTTCATGGCTATGGTCGCCATCTTCCTCAACAAAGTATCCTTTGTGCTTTCTTAGTTTATTTCTTGCTTTTTCTGCCTGCCTCTTATAACATTCTTTAATCTGATGACCAGGTTTTCCACAGTAAAAACATTTCTTGCTGGGAAAATTATTAGCAGACATACCTTTAAACGGACTCTTTTGAAATGTGTTGGCTCCTTTCTATTGTTGTGGTTGCTTTTGCTGTTGTTGCTTCCCTCTATACTGTCGCCTTTTGGCCATCACAGCAAGATCATTGCTCTGTGTTTTCAAATTTTGTCATCGCTCTTCTTCTTGTAGCAGAATCCCTGTGAGCTCTTCAAATGTAGGGGCTTTCTCCCTTGCTGCCAGTCCAGTGATGAACATCTGATAGTCATCTGTCATTCCGTTTAATGTGATCATGACCAAATCTGAATCAGAAACTTTCTCTCTGATATCTCCCAATCTTTCCTTCAGATATTTGACTCTAGCAATGAATCTAGCAGCGGACTCATTCTCCTCCATCTTCATTGCAAATAGCTTGCCTTTGAGTGATAAGACACGGTTTATATTTTGCGTCTGGTATAAGTTTTTGATCGTCGTACAAATGTCAGTGGACGATTTACAATCTCTAATATGCGTGATAATATTGTCCTTGACAGACATCTTCAGTATGACCTTTGCTTTGGTCTCCCTTTTATCCCAGTCTTGTTCTTGTGCAGCTGCTCCTGGTCTCAACTCATTTCCTATAACAATGGACCATGCATTTGCGCTTTCAAGTAATGTTTGTATCTTGAATTTCCAGTTGGTGAAATTAGATCCATCGAGTTTGCCAGACTCGTGGAGATACGATTCTATACTGTTACTCATATTGGACTGATAAACTTTCTGATCCTCTGATGAATAATTCTACCCAACTAAACAATTACAGGATACTAAAAAAAAAAAAAAAATCACCACATACCAGGTCTTGACCACTGTCTTACTGAGGAAAAAAATTTTCCGTACCTTCAATATGCCACCAATAGGCAATCTGATCTGCCTCCTCCAGGCGAATCAGAAACTTCACTACGCCACCACTGGGCAAGTCCGATCTGCTGCCACCGAGCAAATCAGGAACTTCAATGCGCCACCATCGGGTAAGTCGGATCTGCCACCACCGGGCGAATTCGGAACTTTAATGCGCCACCACTAGGCAAGTCCAATCTGCCACCACCGGGCGAATTCGGAACTTCAATGCGCCACCATCGGGCAAGTCCGATCTGCTGCCACCGAGCAAATCAAGAACTTCAATGTGCCACGATCGAGCAAGTCTGATCTGCCACCACCGGGCGAATTCAGAACTTCAATGTGCCACCACTGGGCAGGGCCGATCTGTAAAATATTTGTAGACATTCCCAAAGAGAAAGAGGCTAGCGCTTCTTCAATGCGAAAAATCTGCGCCCAAATCAAAATAAGTTGTCTCCCAAAACTGGCGCGACATTTGCGTGTACTTCCGTGCCAATGGCGCAACTATTCACGAAAAAACCGCGCCAATCCTTTCTCCTGCTCAGAGATGATCAATCATCTGAGGCTTGTGTTTCAGGTGTTACTGTAGTCCACCTGATTCTGCGAAAGCTTCTATATACTCACAGCCACTACAGTTCTGTAATCAATGATGCTAAAAAAAATAAAAAAAATAAGGCTCTCGCTACTCTATGCTCTGATACCAAGATAAAAATCACACTGAATTGAAAAAGAAGGAGTTGCATCTCACAGGTGAGTACTGCACCTGGAGACTGCACTCAAACAGAGAGAACACTCTGAGTTTACTCTACATTCATGAATGAGAAATTACATCATTAAGTACAACACTAGGAATTAGGAAGTTGCAAACAAACTCCTAAATTATAGGAACTAATCCTAAACTAAAGAGGTACGTTACAACTTGTGTAACCATTTCTCCATTAATATAAAATAATATTAATTATTTTCAATTTGTGACCCGTAAAGATTGGTAAGCTCTCATTTTAGAAGCCTTTACAGACAGCTCGTGGAGCTCAGGAAGGATATAATGATACCATTAAAAGAACTTTTTCTTTTTAATTTTCATGGGCATAGCTCTTTCTTTAATGTGTAGGTTCCTTGGAGCTTTAACTTATTATCTTTGTTTTTTATGTTTTATATTTATATATTGTTTTAATTATCAAATTTTAATCTTATTATTATTATTGTTTAAATATTATGGTGATATTTTACATCATCCTCTTGCAATATAGATTGGCGAGTTTGCCTAGAGATAATTCCTCCGAATATGCAACATTTTACTTGGTACAAAGGCTGATTGTAGATTTGCATTGTAATTAGATTCTGAAATTATTTAGGTATACGATTTGTTTGTTTGCTTATATCGTGATACGGTGTTAGGTTCTTGTGTTTCATTGTTTTAAAAGAATATGTTAGGCTTTTGTGTCTCATTTTTTAAACAAATACGGTGTTAGATTTTTGTGTCTCGTTGCTTCAATGTAACGTAGATTTTTTTTTTTAAACAATTGATTCATCACATTTTAGGTTTTTGGGAAAAAAATGCTGATACTTGAAAAAGGATAAGCAGACTATATTTCAAGTCTCTATCACTTACAGAGAATCGAAAAACAATTACATTAATGAAGCTTCGTAAAAAACACAGTTGTGGCATAGAATTAAGTTAAAACAATCATTATTTCATTATATTCCATTGCACATGTTAGGAAAGTGAAAGTAATACCTTCAAAATATGAATAAATGGGACTATTAAAAATTAGGATTTTTTAATAATGTTAAAAAATAAATATATATTTTAAAGTGTTCAACATTACTTAATATATTGGTCAAAAAATAGATTAACAAGTAATCAAAAGGAGATTAATTATTTAAAATCTATTTGAGCAAAGACTAACAAAAATAAATCTCCATAACTAAGAATATTGTTCTTTGATTTCTTAAATAAATATATATATATATATGATCAAATTGTATATTATTTATTCTTATAATTTGAATTTTTTAATAATGTCAAAAAATAAATATATATTTTATAAATTTAGACATTAAAAAATATATTATTAAAAAATAAATATATATTTTATAAATTTAAAGAATAGAAAATATATTTATTAAAACCCATTTAATTATTAGAAAAAAACAAATCAAATAAAAAATCTCCATGATTAAGTTATATAAGTTTCTAAATATATATATTTAAATTATATATTATTTATTTTTATAATTAAATAATAATTATTTTTACAATTATAATTATTATAGCTATAATAATGTAATTCGTGTAAGTAAATAATTTTTGTTATATTTATTATAGCTTAATCCTAATTATTTAATCTATATTATTGGGTTAATATTTTTATGTTTACTCAAAACAAATTTTTTATTTTAAATAAACAAAGTAAATATTGATACAAAAGCGTCAGAGAACCAAAACACAATAGCCCATGATTTTGAGAATTGTTTCAAATAATGTTGTGTGAGACACTTAGTAAATGCATTGATTTTTTTTTTTTTAAATTTATATGAATTTAATACTGTTATATTAAAATTATATTCTAAATTATTTAGTTTAAACAAACCAAAATCAAATATAACACGTAATACTCTCTTAATAGAGTAAGACTTATATATATAATGTAATCAGATATATCAAAAATTGGATATATTACAAATTTTAATTTAAATAATCAAATTTCTATGAATTCAAAGTATACCATATACGACTGGTAGGAGAATAATAGAGAGCGTGTAGTGTAGTAAGAGAATAACAATAAGTGCGTATGGTTGTTTTCTAGTGATTTATGTTTTCTATTTTTGTTTTTTGGTCAAGAACTTTGATTACAAACAGTTAAGTGAAAATAATAAATTAGAAGGTGAAAATAAGACCTTCAAAATATGAATAAATGGGACTATTAAAAATTAGATTTTTTTAATAATGTTAAAAAATAAATATATATTTTATAAATTTAGACATTAGAAAATATATTGTTAAAAAATAAATATATATTTTATAAATTTAAACATTAGAAAATATATTGATTAAAACCCATTTAATTAGTAGTAAAAAACAAATTAAATAAAAAATCTCCATAATTAAATTATATATATTTCTAAATATATATATTTAAATTATATATTATTTATTTTTATAATTAAGTAATAATTATTTTTATAATTATAATTATTATAGCTATAATAATGTTATTCCTATAAGTAGGCAATTTTTGTTATATTTATTATAGCTTAATCCTAATCATTTAATTTATATTATTGTGTTAATATTTTTTATATTTACTGAAACAAATTTTTTATTTTAAATAAACAAAGTAAATAATGATACAAAAGTGTCATATAACCAAAACACAGTAGCCGTATTTTGAGAATTGTTTCAAATAATGTTTAAGTGTGAGACATTTAGTAAATGTATTGAATTTTTTTTTTTTTTTAATTTATATGCATTTAATACAATCACATTAAAATTTTATTTTCAATTATTTAGGTTAAACAAACCAAAATCAAATATAACATGTAACACTCCTAATAGAGTAAGACTTAGATATATAATGTAATTAGATATATCAAAAATTATATATATTACAAATTTTAATTTAAATAATCAAATTTCTATGATCTAAATTCAAAATATACCATATAGTACTTGTAGGAGAATAATAGAGAGCATGCAATGTAGTAAAAGAATAACAATAAGTGTGCATGGTTGTTTTCTAGTGATTTATGTTTTCCTATTACGATGAATTTTTTTGTCTGAATCTTTGATTACAATTAATTAAGTGAAAATAATAAATTATTAATTATAATTTTATGATTGTAATTTTATAATTAAATCTACTTATATAATATTTTGGTTTATTTTATTATTGAAACAAATATCTCTAGAACTTCATTACATATACTAGCAGATTTTAAAAGACTTAACTTCATTACATAAACTATAAGCTTCTAGCAGTATGAAGAAACAATAGACTATCCAATCAGAACATTAAAGTAGAGCACACATATCATATGTAAGAAATTTCTAAAATTAAAAATTCCTAATTCCTCACTTTAAAAATATTTTACAGACAAGAAATTCTTAATCCAGAAACTCACGTGAAAAAGGCATTGCTGGCCAAAGATGAGATGAATAGATATAAAAAGAAAGAGAGAAAAATACTCACGTGAAAACAATGAACGTACTTTTTAACCGGCCTATCAAGCCCTACATCTCAAAATGAAGAGAGAAACGAGTTCAAAAATAATAAAATTAATACAACTTTAATTTTAATTAATTTTAATAATAAATTTCTTTTTAATTAATAAAATTAACAAGATGAATATCATGGTTTCATTTTCTAATCTGCATTATGAAACACAATAAAATAGGTCGGCCAACCCAAAAAAAGAACTGCCAAATTTTTTAAACTGCTTCGGGACAACCATCTTTAATAAAAATTAAATTGATTTAAAATTTTGATGAGGCCCGGGTGGGCCAACTCCAAAAAAAACAAACTGCCAAATTTTTAAACTGCTTTGGCACAACCATCTTTAATCAAATTTAAATTGATTTAAAATTTCTATGAGGCCCGCTTTTTTTACAGCGTTTCTTTTCAAGCCATCACAATAACCTTTCAAAAAGTATGTATCAAATTATCGTGTGTGGCTAGTTTAGCTTGTTAGTATCTGTATCAAATTATCCGGCTCATTGCCTGTATAATTAAAATTTTATAAAATTATTATAAATCAAGTAAACAAATTAAATAATCAATACCATTGGAAAATCAATATATTGATGGCGAATATATTGTAATTAAACACTGTAGAAAATCTAATGGTAGCGAAATTCTGAAAGAAAATACTAAGGATGAGGACCTTTTCAAATAATTGAGTTATACTGGAGCTTTCGAAGTTGCAAATGAAGTAATAGCGCTTTCGAAACAGCAAAGTTGTTTCACGAGTCTTATTCAGCAACAGAAATTGTATTTTCAGTCACGGTTTCCTTTGATTTCCTTAAATAACCCGCAAAATCTGTTGTTGGAGCAGAACTAACAGCAACTTCTCTGGCACTAGAGCGACGCTCTAAATTTCAGAGAGACTTGACCTATGTTTCGGATTGTAGGCGAACAGATGTTAAGACAAACTGACCTAAGTGGCCATGAAGATCACTATCTCCTGACGAAAGCTCCAATACACCAAGTCTTTCTTGTTCCCTCAACTGTATTAGCTTCGAAGGTAGCTTTGACCATTCCCCTCTCCAGCGTCGTCATTTGTATAGGCACTGAATAGCGACGAATAGGGGCCAGCTTACAATGTCCCAGTATTGGAAAGGGGTCAACGGACGGTAGCTAATTCGTAGCAAGAACTTCGGCACACTAAAATATGTACTTCTGGCATGGAGGCTTATAAAGTGAGAGGTGAGAAATTTCGTCCGAGAACTGGAAAATAGTTAAATTAGCTAAGCTAACATACTCTAATCTCACATACTTTGGGAAAAAAGTAGTAGCACAATTTCGGATTGTGGCATAGAATTTAGCTAAAAGAACTATTATTCCATGATTCTTCATTCCACTTTGTAGTGGAGGTGAAAATAAGTCTTTCAAAATATGAACCAAAGAGACTATTAGAAATTGTTTTTTTAAATAATGTCAAAAAGTAAATTTATATATTAGAATTTATTTGGAAAATATAGTACATATTATAAATTATTTACATGTTTTTAAATAGAAGATAATTTTGATGAAGATAAATCATTCGAGAAAATATTGTCACCTGTTTTGAACCATACTAGTTGATTAATTAATTTTTTATATAAAATATTTAATTTTTTTTTATATAAACTATGTTCTATTTTATTATTTGTTAAATTGTGTGAGTCTTAGATTACTGCAGGGTTAAATTTGGCTTGAGAAATCACTAAGCTATCAAAATCACCCAATAATCTACTAGGCCTAACCCACATCAATCTTTTATTTCTACACATGAAGTTTCTAATTGGTAACCTTCAGATCATGGAGTGTCCTAATAGTACACCGGTTTTTAGTTTATTCTAGACCCAACTCAATATAAAAAATTCTCTATTAGATTTAAATTACTTTTAATAAATTTTGAAGGTTATTATTTTATATAATATATATTTTTTTTAATTATAGATTTAGGAACCATTGAAAATTTTATAAAATGTAATAGTATTGATACTATATTTTTTCAAAATAATAAAATTGTACATTATAAATTTATATTTGATATTTTTTTTGTCTTTTCCTAGGAAAAAACTTAATTTTATTCATCACAAAAATAAGAAATATATAAATGATGCTAAGAATATCCTCATGTGAGTCTTAGTATTTCCACTTAATAAAAATAATTTACATAAACATTACATAAATTTTATGGGGTTAAGTGTGCTAAAAATCACTTAACCTCCTTTTTATATATATATATATATATATATATATATATATATATATATTTAACCTTTTTCCAAACCCCATGATTTGATTTAACTATTAATGTTGCCAATTTGTTTCTAGTTGCTGGCAAGGAGACTTCTTTTTCTGAATCAGAGCTCCCAAATACATTAATTCTATTTATAACCCCATGCTCATTTCGTTGAGTGTTTCCTCTTTTTCTATTCTTTTGATTTGATCTCTACAATTTGATATAGTTCTAAATGTGGGTGATGGTACCTAACTAATCCACACCATCTCCATTTGCCTAGTTTCCATGTTATGCAAGTGCTTTCTTAATTGGTTTTTTATTCATGTTTCCTTCTTCTTCTTCTTTAGAAAGGAGAGGATCATATGCATGCCATCCCTTGGGCTTATGTGCATGCCTCTTTTATTTATTTTTATTTATTTAATTTTTTTTTAAATTTTTGGGCAAGTATTATGCAATTGTTCTATTTGAAAACATATTTAGCCTCTAAATGTCATCTTCTCATAATGTAACACATGGGTCCATTGAAATTTTTATGTTTCATATTCATGTGATCAAGTACATTTTTAATGAGGTCTATCTCTACACAAATTATGGAAAATGTGAAGACACATTTTTTTGTTTTGTCGAGGTTCATATTTTTGAATTTCCCTAGAGTATCTCTAATATCCTATAGAACTCGATGGTGCTAGAAAGGAAGAAGGAGATTTATTAATCTCACTTAAGCTGGCATTGTTGTCACCACAATGCTTGTGACATCAAAATACATGAACCATGGGGTAATAAAGATCTCTACATTATCGCAAAACTATGGGCCGTCATTGAATATGTTCTCTAGATATTTCTATGTGTCAAATTGAACTATGAAGAAGCCTTCAGGACATAAATATATGTCACAATTGGGTGTTTAATAAAAAAACATTGGTGAAAATATTGAGATCTCGACCATAAACAATTAAACTTGCATAGTATCGACTTGGATTAAATATTATCAAAAAACTAGTTTATGTCTATGATTTTAACTTGCATGGTTGGAGCTTTTTCTGATTGTTCTACTATATAGGGTCCAAAAATATTTTCTATTTGTTCTACGGAGATGGAAGCCTTCCATTTCACCATTATGGTTTATGGATCTTGAAGCTGCACCTCAAAGTCTCAAATTTAATGTTGTGGTGTTCTTCTATGAAATGCCATAATATTTCATCTTAAAGGAATCTTGTCATAATTACCCTTCATATAAAAAAGATTAGGATATTTAAAGTATACCTATTTTGTTCTCGATGCTCTTCTTCATGTTTTTCATTAGATATAAGCTCTATATCCAAAAGAAAAAGATCTTCTCTAGATTTAAATTTGGGATAAAAATACTAAAGAGTATCCCATGGAGGGGAAAATCCCCTTTGTCACTCATTCTCTTCTATTAATGAGCCGCAGGTTTGAGCAAGGCATTACACTTAGACTCTATAAGGTCAGTGTCCTTATAATCTAAAACAACAATACGAATATGGCCCACTTTATGAGTTACATGCCCCCACGTAGTCGTGCGTCCCGATTGCAGGCATGCCGAGAGAGAGTATTTTCGATAATTCCTCTATGAGTATGTCCTTGAATTTAGACAATATTAAATATTTATCCAATTATTTAAAAAATTGCATACAGTTGAAATCCCTTTTAAATTATTCATATTGACAAGATCAATGATAAATGATATATATGTTAATGATACTATCTCCTTATTACCTACTAGATATTTTTCTCTTTATCATCATCAACAAATTATAATACCTTAATTTGGAAGTACAGTTCTACATCAAGTAATTATATCGAGAACATCAGAATGATGATTTCATAGGATCCTAGTACAATTATGAATAGAGAAACATTAGCCTTACAAGCACCTAAATCAATATCAGAGTCCTTTACTAGCATCCTCAAACTCCGTTTTATCCCAAATGCCATTTCAACATGTAGAAATCATGTTGTTCATTACTTATCTTTTAATTTTAGATAATGCATTATTAAAAATAGAAGTCTCAATATCACCAAAATATATTAAAATTACAAAAAAAATTATCTTCCGTGTTACTTGAAGTCTCTGAAATGATGAACTGATGCTCATCCTTGAAGTTTTTTACTACTACTTGAATCCTACAGGCGTAGCCCAAATATTGAAAATTAGTATGATGTTGTGTATATTTATATTTCTCCTATATGTGAGGACCATTTATCTTATAGTATGGATCACCACAATTCTAATACCCCTCTTGTAATCTTAGATTCGACTACCAGCCATATTGAATGTCGATCTAGAACTCTATTATTAACATCTAGACTCATGTATCATTGAATATTAAGATGTTTGAGGAAACTCTTGCACTCGACATTTTTTTTTTTTTGAGGAGTTTATTATACTATGGATAGGACCAGCACATTGGTGGTTTATATAGTGGTTTCTCTATTCTTCTTTACCATATTATGTTATTAAACATCAACCATTTTTGTCTATCCCTTCAGGCCAAGGAAAATTATCAGAATCCCCCTAAAATTTATATGTATAATAAATGGGTGAAACCCCATCGTATATAGAAAAATGTATAGGGTATTTTTTTCATTAATATAATAAACATATATAATTTTTTGGTGAATCTTTCACTAAACTATAACATTTTGTTAAATATTGGTGAATTTTTTACTAGGTTATAAAGTATTGAAAATTCTTGGTTAATCTTCTAAAAAATTAGAAAACATTATAAAATATTAGTGATTCGTTACCAATGTATAGAAACATATGTAGTAAAAAGAAAAAAATTTAGTTAAAAACTATGACATACAATTTTCCATGTTTTGGAAAAGAAAAATCACGGGTAATTTTGCTCTAGGTTCTTGTTATACACTAATGCAAATATTTTTGCATTTTTTATTATCTTTTACCACAAATGTCTTATCACATCCCAAGGGGAAATTAATTGGGAAGGCACCCCAAAAGGCATGTGATGAGCCAAATAAATTCTTTTTCTCAAACTTGGTCTTTACGCATCTAGATAACCCTGCTATATTTTATGTAATTCATATTCTCTATGCTTCACATGAAAATAATGTCTATGAATAGCTATATCAAAATCATGAATATTTACATAAAAATATATATTTTTGATATACATCACTTTTCTAGAAGGTAGATACTTATCCAATTCCTTAAGTGAACAAATAAACCAACAACTTTAAAAAATACCGTTTCATCACAATATGTATTCTATTCACCTACTTTTGGATCATAACTATTATAGTCGTGGCTGCAATTTATTCTATAGTAACAACTCTAATAATGTTTACGTGGTAAAAAAATATTTGAAATTGCACAAAATAAAAAACAAGAATGAACGAAAGATGAATATGCATTGAAAATTAATCTCCTACACGATGAAAAAAAAGGTAATAACACAAACTCATTAAAACTCTACAATGGGTGATTTAAAAATTCTAACACAAATATAAAAAATATTCTATGCATGTTCATTACTTGGAATAATATGTCATAAAACAATGATCATCAAGGGGTTTTTCACTTCAAGAATAGTACTACAATAAAAAATCTATCGTTCTCAACTAATTACATGTGATGTTTTCTTCTATTGGTATCATAATATAATTGCATTAGATGAATGTCCTTCTCATGGTAATATGACTTCTATGATGAACACAAAGGATCATAGTGCATAGACCATTTTTTTCTTCACTTAACTAAGCAAAGCTCATTTTCCTCTCTTAACAAACAATAAGTATTTTTTAAGAAAATATAAAATAAAATAATAGATTCTAAAAGGTGAAAATCCTTTCGTGACACCACAATGTGGGAGGAAATAAAAAAAATAAAAAAATAAAACATATCCTTAAATATTTAAAAAAAATCTTTCGATAATAATCACAGAAGATAATGAATTGTCGACGTGTCTCGAACCAACCAGTGTGGTTCATCTTTAGGAAAAGATGAGAAATCATATCATGAGACAGGTTTAAAAAGATGGAGAGAAGGTCCAACTAGCCATTAGGGTATAACAACTACTTTTACTGGGAGAGGAAAAATGAAATAAATTATTATATTATATTAAGTTTAATTATTTATTAATTGTAATGTATTTTGTTATTATATTATAATTTCATAATAAATTGACAAGAGAGAGTCAAAAAGTGTGTGTGTGTGTTTTTTTTTCTCCTTATTTTATTATTATTAGTATTATTTTTGAATATATATATATTACATTCAATAAATATAATATTTATTCATTTTTATTATTATATTTTTATTATTACTTTAAAATTAATTTTCTTATTTTATTTTTTAACGAAGGTTGAAGGAGCATTTAAAAAATAAATAAAAAATAGGGGTAAAAGTCAAGGAAAAAAAGGGGGGGCGCTAAAGGTAAACAATGACTAAGGATGAAGGGCCGGAATACAACATCTACTAACACTCCAGCCATCATGTCTATTTAGGTTAACTTGCCTTTTCTCAATTTCTAACACTTCCCTCAACTTACGGTGATTAAAATGGTGAATACTACCAATTACCTTAGATTCTTTGATGCAAATGTGATGCTTTGTATTTTCTACATCTTCTACTAAGGCAAAGGAGTGTGACCTACCATGTTTAAGGTCCGCCACATGCTCATGAATCCTCTGATTAATGGAAAGAACAATTTCTCCAATGTATGAAGCCCCACATGATCAAGGAATACGGTAAACACCTTTACCTTCCCTAGGTCTTACCGGGTCTTTAACCAATTTTAGAGAGCTCCAAATAGTACAGAGGGGCTTGAAAGTTGAAGAAACATTATGTTTCATGAGGATCCTAGCGATCTTACCAGTGGTCCCTTGAAAAAATTGGAGGCGAACCATAGACAACCATTCACTAGAATCTCTTTTAACTCCTAGGAAATTTTTCCGGTTTTTCAAATTCTCTAAGGCCATCAAACTTGATATAGCCGTTCTTAATGAAAATGGTTAGGAGGTGGGATTTTTCTCCTTTCAAGATGTTGATCATCTGAGACTCTTAATGGTCTAGTCGCTAAAGAAAATATATAAATAAAATAATAATAATTATGGGAAACACATTGAATGCATAGATAATAAGTGAAGTGATATATTAATCCTAATACCATATCTTTCTCAAATGAACATGACAAAAAAATAAACGAAGCACATTTTTACTCAACAAAGTTCTTTAACTTTAACCGAACACCTTAAATCAATAAAATAAGATGTAACAAATCATGCCTTAACAAAATGATCAATTAAACATCAAATAAAAACTAGAATAGTTTAAAAGATCATAATTTGTAATGAAAATAAACCCAAAATTTTTAAACTTCGAAAAATGATCCAAATGCAACAAACGAACAAACCATTAAGGGTGACGAAGATATTAGAGCTAAAAAAAAAACTCATCTAATTGAAATTAACCCATTCTTGCTTAGTAAAAGCCTTGGTAAAGTACTTATTTATCCTTTAATAAAAGGACACTACTGATGTCAAAATATATATTCTCACCTCATAAAATTATTGCTTCATTTTATATCGCATACAAGAAAGGGATAAAGTAATAGTAAATTATCAAGATATCAATCTTAAAAAACATTGCAGGAAGGAAATATGGCTTCAATGTTACAATAAAGTATAGAAAGTATATAGCATGTCATTAGCTCAAATGCAATGTCAAATTGGCATATATTATTAGTAATGTTGTTGTGATAAATAATTTAGAACGTGCACCAAAAATAGAGGAACAAATTTAATCAAATAAAAGGAATCACCTCATTTGTACTATTCCATTGTATTTTTCTTACACAACCTATGGAACATGTATACCAAAAAAAGTTTTCTTTGGGACCTCATATATATTGGAATAGATAAAATATTGTGGTATATCAATTTTCCACTTCTCAATTTGGTCCTCGTTTGCTTCATTATGAACACAATCTTTTCCACATGAATTGTAAGTTTGATCCTCCAAAATATCATGTTCTATATCAATTTTATTAGAGAATTTTGTTGTATTTTCTTCAGCCCTTCTATCACAATATGATCACCAAAGATCTAGTGCTCTTTCAAATGGAAAATTGTTAATGTCATACTTTGCTACGTATAATTTTAGACATATATCCATATGCTTATCAAGTTTCTTCCTCAAATTTGACTTCAAAAATGATATTTCACTAAACATCCTCTCATCCTCTACTGATCACAAAATCATCGTTTGACACAAATAGGCTAAGTTGAAATATTATGATATATTTTCTTGTAAGTACTATCTAGCATCTAAAATATTCCACAATCTTGTTATCACACCATATTTTAGAGGATTCTTCAAAACATGAAATAGTTTCCACATTGTTTCATTAAAGCGCATGGCTTGTTGAAATTTTTTTGATGAATCCAAAATACCTTGAATTTAAAAAATAATAATTTAATATTTCAATCCATATTTTAATATTTTTTGAATCCTTTAATTACTTTATAAATATTTTTCTTTTTTGGCTTCTTAATAATTTATGCCTCGAATTTATCCTAATGTACATTTTATTCTTTATATTATTTAAAAATAGTTTTCGATTCCTTGGAACCCATTTTTTTATTTAATGGTTGATTGATTTTTGTTACCTTTATACTCTCTTTTCATTACTTAACCCACCTCATATTTTATTTCTTTTTCTTTCCTTGATGATGGGTGGAGTTTCCACTTGAAACTTTGGACATTTCAAATATTGACACAGCTTTTTCCAAAAAAAATCTCAACGATGGTTGAAAATGTTGATGATGAAGTGGCCTATGATATGAAACCTTGTGAAAAGGATAAAGATGATATGATTATTTTGAATAGGTTGATTAAGGTATCATGTGAGTTCCCAGGAGACATCAAATGATCATGTAATATTAGTAATTTTGAAAGAAACTATCCAAATATGAAAATTAATTATGTCAATATTTATGACTTGTAATGATTGGAGTAAAAATTATTTTATGCATACTTTATGTATTCATTTATTTTTTATGATTGAATTCATGTATGATAATGATACCTAGGTTGGATATGATGAATGAAGAATATTTTGGTATGAAAATATTTTTATAATCCTTTTCATTCAACTATCAATTAGTATCTTAGGATTAATTCACTTATAATGAGTGAATGGGTAACAAAATCATGTTATGAATTTGTATAACAAATGATAGTGAATTCCAATAGAGCTAATGCATTAGACCATATTGTTGATGGATATGGAAGGATATAGTACTACATAAATGTACACTTGTCTGCCTGCTTATATTGGCATTGTATAGTAAAAACTTCTTGCAAATAGTAAGGAACACCTATAATGGAAAGGAGTCCTAGGGTAATATATAGTAGAGAAGGAAATTTTCTTGTAGTATGTTTGAGGTACATATGGGGGTGACTATATGATGCGTTGAGGTATTGCTTAGACCTTCCAATTGATGATGGTGGAATACATGATATATAAATGTAGTATTTTGAAATCAAGCCACAGGGATGGATAGAGTAGATGTGATCATGAGTATCAAGACATGGTTTATTGGAATAAATATTTAGTTTCATCTTATAATGGTAGGTGTGCTAAGTAAAAAATGTACATTGGAACCTAGTTCCCTTTAATTGAGTATGATTAACAACTAAAAAGGATTGAATTATTAGTTTTTTAATATTATTATGAGAACACCTCATGGATGGTGGTAAATATTGAAAGAAAGGATTATAGGCATAGATAATAACTTTTATTTGTTTGATTAAAAGTTTTAGGTCGTAGTTTGAATGGTCTCAAATATGAAAACGAGTTTAATTATATGAGAAATATTAGGTACTATGCCACACAAGAGCCAAACACCACGAGAAGGAATCTAATACTTATGAAATATATGAGTTTGTAACACCCCTAGTTTTATGTTTCTGCAAACTAGACATTTGAACTTTAATCCAAAGGGGAGTTTACCCCAATGGATAAGTATTTTATGGATGTAATTAAGTATTTAATTATGGAACATTAAATAAAATAATTCTATGCAAATTGACCAATTGAGAATTATGAGATCACTTGCTAAATCCATGAGGATGAATAGAGGAAAATAATTTCCCCAAAAATATTTCAAAAATCCTTGAAAGAATTTATTTCCAAATTAGATATTGAGGAAAATCTAGTTTCCCCAATGAGGTGGAGAGTAGTTGGGAAGAGGTAAAAAGTTGGGTAAAGAAAAAAAGTAGCTTTAAGAATCCCTAAATAAGGGAAGCCTAGGCAAACAGGAAGAAAAGCATCCTGATATTCTGGACGCGGAACTAGAAACAGGCTTTGGGGAGCAAAAGCTTAAATAAGCTATTCCTGAACAGATTAGAGTTTGTTCTATTTTGGAGGTGGTATCAGCTTGGGGGTGAGTTCTGGAGATAGAGGAACTCTAAGGTTGGTTGGACTAGTCAAATACCAAAACGGTATGCTCACAGTGTTTGTATAATAATAAGGAAAGAGCTTGGTCACACTCCAACTAAGGACGCGTCGATATCGACCTCAAATTCCAGGGTATAATGATGTCAGGTCGAGTGAATTTCAAATCCACCAAATACCCCTGAAGGAAAGCCTTGATGAGATTCGAACCTACCTGCAAAAAAAAAAATGAGGGCAACATGAGTGATAGTTATACCAAGGTGATATGAGGGAAATTTAAAAAAAACATTAGTATATTCGAATTGAGTGCAAAAACAAGGATTACCTGTGAGATTGGATGACTTTGTTACCAAATACGACCTGTAGAAAGGATACATGAGTATTGGAGAAACATTCACCAGAACGAAAGCAAATACGAGATAAATTAGTTGTAAGGAACCGATGGCTTACTAGAGTAGTGATGCTTGCTTAGAGCCAAGGAAACTCGGCGAATGAAAATGAATATGGTCATGGAAGACCTGAGACGGAGAATTTCCTAACCACCAAGGGTTTAGTATTAGCGCAGAACTTAATAAGGAATGATAGAATGAATATCAAGCCATTATAACAGAACGATAATTCAACAGTAGGTTGCAGTATGGCTGAGATGATTTTATAAATGAAACGATAGGGTAGAAAAATATATATATACAAATCGAATGCAGTCACGCTGGTAAGGAGAATGCCAACGATTTCATACCTTAATGGCGAAGAAACGAATGGTTACACTCAGAAGCCGGGAAGATCTTGACGTCTCGTTTCCCCAATTGAACAGAGCGTTGATGCCAAGAGTTGGTCAAGGAAAATGGAGAGCAAAAGAACACTCCAATTGAAAAATCCATAATTAATATGATTCATTAAACCAAACGAGAAAAACCCTGATTGATCTGCATCATCTCCACCATCCAAGTGTCACTAGATCAATGGGATGCTCGCAGATCGATTGGGGAGAAATTGAAAACCATTACACAGTCGTCCAAACCATAAATGAAAATCCATTGAAATAGATCACATGGTACTCCCAATCGTATCACAGTATCGGCGATATAAATGAACGGATATATGTGGCAAAAAATAAAAATGTAAATGCATAAACCCTTGAGTGTAAATAGGTCCAACATGGGTCAAGGAAAAATCAATTAAAATTTAAATCCACCGAATTCCACAACCCTAGTCGATGTGGAAAGATCGACGAGTAATCCCACACTAACCATATTAACTCAAATTTTACAACATAGCTAAATAGGTACGACGACGTTAATATCGTCTATCCCCACATAAAATTTGTTATAATAGCAGGTACATGAGATATTCACAATCACGTAGGTACAATAATTATACACTTAAATCATGGCCGCAAGGAGGAAATTAAATCATGTGAACGATAAATGAGAAATAATGGAAATCGACTTAAACCATGTCAGACTATGAATAATTCAGTTTCAAGCCATAGTTTCAGAACTTTGGAAAATGAGACAAGAACGTAACAAGAAATGATAACATATTCACTATGCAACCATGAAAATATGACCACGAAATCCAAATTATATATGTGGTAAACTCTATAAAGAAGAGTGGATAAAAGTTGAGTACTTAGATAGAAGGTTCTAGGGCTAAGGACCATCATAACAATCTTGTGTATATAATTGATATATATGGGTATGTTCTATGAACAAGGGTAAATGTATAAACCATAGGTGTGTAAAGTATATATATATTGATATATATATATACATACAACATAAACCACTACAAACCTTATGGGAAGAATGAATAAAAACTAGAAAAGTTAGCAAAGATCCACAAAAAAAAAATTAATATGAAACTCTATTCAAGAGAATTTCATAATTATTTGGATTTGATGGTATATCTGAATGGCGATGGAAATTAGGAAAACAGAATTATACTATCCAAAGGAAAAAAATAAAAAAAAATTAGAGTAGGAAGAGGAGACGTTACAAATGGTATCAGAGTTCATGTTACATAAAATTGGGCTGTTGTTGTTGTGCTCACTGTTGTTGGTGTGCTCACTATATAAATGATTTATTGTTGAAGAATTTTTTATTTTTTTTTTGGTTACTGATATGTGTTGTTTAGTGTACAGTGTGGTGCTGAAACAGAAAAGTGGAATGGCTGAAGGTGAGGAAATTTTTGTTGATCTGTGTGATGAAGATAATACACCAGATCATAATGCTCCGGTGATGGCTATGTTGCACAGTTTGCAACGAGAAATGGCTGAGCTAAGAAGCCAGAATGACAGATTGTCATTAGCCAGTGAGGAGCAAGAAAAGCTCATTAGAGAATTAACTTCGTGGAACAGCCAAGAGGGTGAAGCTTCCGAAAAGATAAATAATGATGATTCTAAGGAAGATGATGCTACTAGGCATCATAACAATCAGAAAAAGGAATTACAAGGGTAATTCTGAAAGATCAAACCTCCCTCCTATGATGGGGAGAAGGAGGAAGATGATGAAGCCTGGTTGTTGAACATGATTAAATATTTCCAGGTCTATGAATATGAAAGAAATCTGAAGGCCAAATTAGCTGTCTACCAGCTACAAGGTAAGGCTACCTTGTGGTGGGAGGATACGAAAATGGTCCATGCTATTGATGAAAAGACAGTGACTTGGGAAGATTTCTAGGTTAAGTTAAAAAACCACTATTTAAATGAATGCTATTATGATGATAAAGCAAAGGAATTCCATGAACTCAGACTGGGACAGCTCACTATCGATGATTTTGTCACCAAGTTTACAAATCTGTTAAGATATGTCCCTTACATTCGTGAGGAGAAGGCAAAGGTACAGAGGTTTTTGAATTGTTTGCCTGCTATGTACAAGGAGAAGATCGAATTTGATAATCCAAAAACTATGGAAGAAGCAGCGAGGAAAGCAAGATTGTGCTATCAGCAGTTTAAAGGAAAGGGTGAACATGGAAAAGGTTGGGTAAACAAAGGTGAAATCAAAGGAAAGAAACATAAACCAGCTTACTTGAAGAATTTTGGTAGGGATCATCAGAAAAAAAAAGTTTAATAAACCAAAAGAAAGCCAAATTGCTCAATCTCAAGTTGGTTCTAAACAACTAGATGGAGAAAATAAGAAGGAAGGCACAGTCAAAATGAGAGAGCCTTTGAAATGCTGGGGTTGTGGAGAACCTCATATGTTGAAGGATTGTCCCCACCGAAACATTCAGATGATTATGAGGGATCGAGAAGCTACCACAGTGAATGACATAGCAATAAATATACCCAATATCAGTGCAGCCTTGGAGAATAGACAAGCAGAACACCAAGCTACCATGGTTGAAATAGAAGGTAATATTGCTGACCAATCTGTTACAATTTTAATTGATTCGGGTGCTTCTTTGAGTTACATTAGTCCACAAGTGGTAGAGAAATGCAATCTTAAAACTGAAAAATTTCAGCAGTCTTGGTTGGTCCAGTTAGCCACTGGCACCAAGAGGAAATTAACTCATAATTTACCTCAAACAACAATCAAATTAAATGTTTTTCAGACAGAAGTGAATTTAAACATTCTTCCATTAGGTTCATATTACTTGCTGATAGGAATGTACTGGCTGGAAAAGAAAAAGGCCATGATGAACTGTTGGGATAAGACCCTGCATTGTATAGATGAGGAGGGGAAATATTTTATTCTCCAAGGAAAAAAAAACCTATCTCTATAAGATAAATATCATCACTACAACTAAAACGAACAGCTGGGAAAGGATACCAAGTATATGCAGTACATGTTGAGGAACTAGAACAGCAACCTGAAGCAAACCTGATGGATACTCTGCCAGTAGTGAGAGATTTTAAGGAATTTTTTCCAGATGAGATTCCTCATCTTCCCCCCAAAAGAGAGATTGAATTTTCAATCGATTTGGTGCCGGGAGCAACACCTATTTCCCAAGCCCCTTATCGAATGAGTCCCCCCGAACTCATGGAACTGAAAATTCAATTGCAAGAATTGCTGAATAAGGGTTATATCAGACCGAGTGTGTCTCCTTGGGGAGCACCAGTGTTGTTTATGAAAAAGAAGGATGGAACCTTTAGAATGTGCATTGATTATCTTCAACTGAATAAGTTGACCTTTAAAAATAGGTACCCTTTACCTCAAATTGATGATATTTTTTATCAGGTAAGAGGAGCTTCAGTATTTTCTAAGATTGATCTAAGGACTCGTTATCATCAGCTCAGAATTAAGGAAGAAAACATTAGCAAAATAGCTTTCCGAACCAGGTATGGTCACTACAAATTTGTAGTCCTACCTTTCGGTTTGACAAATGCCCTTGCCACATTTATGTGCTTAATGAAAAGTGTCTTGAACAAATACTTGGATAAATTCATGCTACTTTTCATAGATGATATTTTAGTTTATTCAAAAAGTGAGGAGGAGCACAAAGAGAACTTGAGGATAGCGTTGAAAAATTTGAAAGAAAACAAATTATATGCCAAATTTAGTAAATGTAAATTCTATAAGGACAAGATCCAATACTTGGGTCATGTTATTTCTGAACAAGGGTTGGCTGTTGACCCTAAAAAGATAAAGCCTATTAGAGAATGGCCAGTGCCAAATGATGTTTCAGTAGTGAGATCATTTATAGGGATTTCTGGTTACTATCACAGATTTGTGGAAAGATTTTCTGCAATAGCATATCCCATAACTTCCCTACAAAGAAAAGATGTCAAATTTGAGTGGACTAAAAAATGCCAAAAAAGTTTTGAACAATTAAAATTAAAACTCACTACAACCCCTATACTGAAGATTGGAGATCCTGATAAAGAATTTGTTGTATGTATGGATGCCTGTAGAGAGGGGTTGGGAGGAGTCCTATTGCAATAAAATTGCCTATGAGTCTAGGAAATTGAAGACACATGAACATAACTATAGTGGATATGATTTAGAGTTGGTTGTGGTAATTCATGCCTTGAAGATGTGGCGACACTATCTTCTTGGGAAAAAATTTACATTGATGACAGATCATATTATTCTTAAATATTTCTTTTCCCAAACTGATTTGAATACTCGACAAGCCAGATGGCTGTCTTTTCTGAGTGAGTTTGATATGGACATAAAGCATATCAAGGGGAAATAAAATAAGATTGTTGATGCATTGAGCAAAAATGCTTGCCAAAACATCAACATCATTGGAAGAAGTGCTAGTTTTGATTTAGAGGAATTGGTGAAAAAGGTAATAGACTAGGATCCAAATTATGAAAGCCTACTGATAAAAATACTAAAGAAGGAGATGGCTGAATGCACTGAAAACCAAAAAGGGATGATCTGCTACAAAAAATAGATTGTATATCCGCAATGTGGAAACCTTCAAAAAAGAGATCCTAGATGAATACCACAAACAACCATATGCAAGGCATCCTGGGGATTAGAAAATGATAACAACTTTGAAAAATAAGTTTTTTTGGCCAGGAATGAAAAGATATGTAGCATAATATTTAGCTAGATGTATGGAGTGTCAGCTAGTCAAAGTTGAGCATCAGTATCGTACTGGTCTCCTAAATCCTTTGCCGATTGCAGAATGGAAATGGGACACGGTTTCTATAGATTTTATAACAGGGTTACCCAAAACCAAATATCAGCACGACTCAATAATGGTAGTAGTGGACACATTAAAAAAGGCTGCACATTTCATACCTATGAAATCTACTTTTGGGATAGCCCAAGTAGCGTATGTTTTCCCGAAGGAAGTAGTAAGGCTACATGGGGTCCCAAAGATGATTGTTTCAGATAGAGATGCCAAGTTCACGGCAGCTTTTTGGAAAGGATTATTTGGTGGCATGGGCACTAAGCTGAATTTTAACACTGCCTATCACCATCAAACTGATGGTCAGACAGAGAGAACAAATCAAATTTTAGAAGATATGTTCAGAATGTATGTGATGGATAGGCCATCAAAATGGGAAGACTACTTGCATCTAGTTGAATTTTCCTATAATAACAGCTATCAATCCTCCGTCAAAATGAGTCCGTTTGAAGCACTATATGGAAGGAAATTTCATACTCCTTTAAGCTGGAGCTAACCTGAGGATAAGCTAATGTTGGGACCAGATGCTTTACAAGATATGGAAAGAAGTGTTAAACAAATACAAAGAAACATCAAGACAACACAAGATCACCAGAAAAACTATGCTGATAAGAAGAGGATACGTCAAGAATTCAAAGTGGGGGAGAATGTGCATTTGCGTATTAAACCCAAAAAGAGCACACTTTATATTGGAAGTTGTGCAAAATTGGCTCCTAGATATTGTGGGCCTTTTGAGGTGTTAGAAAGGGTGGGACCAGTGGCTTATAAGCTGGCCTTACTGCCCCGTATTAAAGTTCATGATGTGTTTCATGTTTCATTATTAAAATGATATGTACATGATGCTTCTCACATTGTTGATTGGAATGTGATACAGGTGGAATTAGAAGGGGAGTTCCTTCTAGAGCCACTTCAAATATTGGAGCAGGAAGAAATTGACTTGAGGAATCACACGGTAGCGAGAGTAAAGGTGCAGTGAAAGCACTTTACTACTGAAGAAGCTACCTGGGAAAGAGAAGCTAAGATGGTGGAAAAATATCCATTTTTGGTTTGAAAAATGAACTCAAATAGCTAGTTATCAACACCGAGGATGGTGTTTTCTTTCAGAGGGGGAATATGTAACACCCCTAGTTTTATGTTTCTGCAAACTAGACATTTGAACTTTAATCCAAAGGGGAGTGGACCCCAATGGATAAGTATTTTATGGATGTAATGAAGTATTTAATTATGGAACATTAAATAAAATAATTCTATGCAAATTGACCAATTGAGAATTATGAGATCACTTGCCAAATCCATGAGGATGGATAGAGGAAAATAATTTCCCCAAAATTCTTTCGAAAATCCTTGAAAGAATTTATTTCCAAATTAGATTTTGAGGAAAATATAGTTTCCCCAATGAGGTGGAGAGTAGTTGGGAAGAGGTAAAAAGCTGGGAAAAGCAGAAAAGTAGCTTTAAGAATCCCTAAATAAGGGAAGCCTAGGCAAACAGGAAGAAAAGCATCTTGATATTCTGGATGTAGAATTAGAAACAGGCTTTGGGTAGCAAAAGCTTAAATAAGCTATTCTTGAATAGATTAGAGGTTGGTCTGTTCTGGAGGTGGTCTCAGCTCGATGGTGAGTTCTGGAGATAGAGGAACTCTAAGGTTGGGAGGACTGGTCAAATACCAAAGTGGTATGCTCACAGTGGTTGTATAATAATAACGAAAGAGCCTGGTTACACTCCGAGTAAGGACACATCGATACTGACCTGAAATTCAAGGCTATAACGACGTTAAGTCGAGTGAATTTCAAATCCACCAAATACCACTAGAGGAAAACCTTGACGAGATTCGAACCTACCTGCAAAAAAAAAAAGAAATGAGGGCAACATGAGAGATAGTTATACCAAGGCGATACGAGGGCAATTTAAAAAAAAAATAGTATATTCGAGCTGAGTACAAAAACAAGGATTACCTGTGAGATTGGACGACTTTGTTACCAAATACGACCTGTAGAAAGGATACATGAGTATTGGAGAAACATTCACCAGAACGAAAGAAAATACGGGATAAATTAGTTCTATGGAACAGATGGCTTACCAGAGTAGTGATGCTCGCTTAGAGCCAAGGCAACTTGGCGAATGAAAATGAATACGGTCATGGAAGACCTGAGATGGAGAATTTTCTACCCACCAAGGGTTTAGTATTAGCACAGAAATTAATAAGGAATGATAGAATGAATATCAAGCCATTATAAAAAAACGATAATTCAACAATAGGTTGCAGTATGGCTGAGATGATTTTATAAATGAAACTATAGGGTAGAAAAAAAATAATATACAAATCGAATGCAGTCATGCCGGTAAGGAGAATGCCAATGATTTCATACCTAAATGGCGAAGAAACGAATGGTTACGCTCAGATGTTGGGAAGAGCTTGACGTCTCATTTCCCCAATTGAACAGAGAGTTGATGCTAGGAGTCAGTCAAGGAAAATGGAGAGCAAAAGAACTCTCCAATTGACAACTCCAGAATTAATATGATTCATTAAACCAAACAAGAAAAACCCCAATTGATCTGCATCATCTCCACCATCCAAGTGTCACTAGATCAATGGGATGCTCGCGGATCGATTGGGGAGAAATCGAGAACCATTACACAGTCGTCCAAACCATAAATGAAAATCCATCGAAATCGATCACATGGTACTCCCAATCGTATCACAGTATCGGCGATATAAATGAACGGATATATGTGGAAAAAATAAAAACCTAAATGCATAAACCCTTACATGTAGACGGGTCCAACATGGGTCGAAGAAAAATCAATCAAACTTTAAATCCACCAAATGCCATCAACCCTAGTCGACGTGGAAAGCTCGACGAGTAATCCCACACTAAGCATATTAACTCAAATTTTCCAACGTTGCTAAATAGGTACGATGACGTTAATATCGTCTATCCCCACATAAAATTTGTTATAATAACAGGTACGTGAGATATTCACAATCACGTAGGTACAATAATTATACACTTAAATCATGGCCACAAGGCGGAAATGAAATCATGGGAACGATAAATGAGAAATAATGGAAATCAAATTAAACCATGTCAGACTATGAATAACTTGGTTTCAATCCATAGTTTCAGAACTTTGGAAAATGAGACGAGAATGTAACAAGAAATGTATAACATATTCACTATGCAACCATGAAATTATGACCACGAAATCCAAAGTATATGCCTGGTGAACTCTATAAAGAAGAGTGGATAAAAGTTGAGTACTTAGATAGAAGGTTCTAGGGCTAAGGACCATCATAACAATCTTGTGTATATAATTGATATATATGGGTATGTTCTATGAACAAGGGTAAATGTATAAACCATAGGTGAGTAAAGTATATATATATATATTGATATATATCTACATAGAACATAAACCACTACAAACCTTATGGGAAGAATGAATAAAAACTAGAAAAGTTAGCAAAGATACACCAAAAAAAAAAAATATGAAACTCTATTCAAGAGAATTTCAAAATTATTGGGATTCGATGGTATATCTGAATGGTGACGGAAATTAGAAAAACAAAATTATACTATCCAAAGGAAAGAAAAAAAAAATTAGAGTAGGAAGAGGAGACGTTACAGAATTAGACTTGGAATTTACAAGTTATATTATTATCAATATATATATATATATATATATATATATATATATATATATATATATATATATATATATATATTGATAACAATATAACTTATAAATTACAAGTCTAATTCATAAATTTCATAAGTATTAGATTCCTTCTCACGGTGTTTAGCTCTTGAGTGGCATAGTGCCTAATATTTACTACGCCACGGAAGAGCCAAACACCATGAGAAGGAATCTAATACTTATCAAATTTATCAATTAGACTTGGAATTTATAAGTTATATATATATATATATATATATATATATATATATATATATATATATATATATATATATTGTAACTATATGTGTATGATACATAATATATGATGGCTATTGAAGATCGAAAGCCTTGAAGGAAGTTCATTGTTATGAGAAAGGAAGCATGTGATTTCCACAAGTTATATACTAGGAATGGATGTTTAGTGATAAGTTACTTCTCTCCTTAGATGAGAAATCCATGACAAGATGGATCACTTAAGGGATTGTTTAGTAGACAAGGGGACATCTAAGCTGAGAGGGTGAATGTATGAAGGAGAAGGAAACTTATAATTTCATGTGGGATGGTGACTAGAATCTTTGGGGTGTCTTGGAAAGGATAATGAAATTAATTACTTCGTATGGAATCCATTATATGGGATATATGCATATCCTTATAGATAATTATTAAATATAAAATACATACATATATTTGAATAATTGCTTACATCATGGTATAAGGAAATATTATGCATAAGCTAAGTGTTTCTTCATAATTGTTATAATATGTATGCTTACCTCATTACTAACGCAAGCATGTGTTGGAATGTTGAAGTATGGTGGTATACCAAGGTATTTAATAGGATGGCACTGCAACTACAACTAAAGAACGAGAAAAAGAAGTGTTGTTAATGAGAAGAAAACATTGAGGATTGTGTTATTAGAAGGGGGATATGCTAGAAGGTCCTAGTATTGAATCCCATTGATTAGTTGTACCTAATTATGATTGAATGTTTGATTTTTCTTGGCACGGATATTTTAATTACCATGCTTTATTTACAACATTATGGAAAAAATTCATGGTGATTTGAATAATATAAATATTAATTTTCTTGAATTTAATAAAAAATAGAGATACATGAGGTAGGCACACATAAAAAGGGGGTTGTGATAGCAGGAGATGGGAAATGTCAGAGGTTACTAGTGGGTTATACATGCCAAATAATCCTTATTTTTCCATTTCTCCAAACTTTACTTTGTTTCCTTCATCACCATGTTCCCCACAAAAAATCTAGAAATCTTAACTACCAAACATTGAATGCATGTGGTAGTTGTGAATATGTACACCTTACATAATTATGAAATAAAGTAGATAAGTAGCTTCATCATGGGAATTGTGAGTGAAGTGGTCAAACCTATATTTTCTCACATTTTATTTGAAAAAAATAATGTCCCCACAATAAGGGGTAAAATGAGGTCTCGTGGGGTGTTGGGGTTAGGGTGATTTATTTATTCATTCATTCATAATTATACCCCCCACACATGTGATTGATGGGGAGGGAAAAAACTCATGATTGGATGTAGAAAATTGATTCTAGAGAGGCAATGATTCATGTAGTCTTAGAGGAATGTGTGCTAATTGTTGTAGGGAATAAGGAATGATTCATTACTGGTCCTTATTGTACTAATACAAGCAACATAGTCCAATATAATTCTCACCTAAATGACATAATCAATTTTGCTTCTAAGGTGAATAGTGCAGCCCATTCTGTATTCACATGAATGTTGTGTGACCATTATGAACTCATGCAAAGAACATTTAAGAGAGATGCATGGGGCTACTAAAAGTAGATAAGGAAAATAAAATGGAATAGAAGTAATTTATAAGAGATAAAGAAGTAGAGGGAGAGGAAAATTCACTCTCTTTTGGTTGATGCTAGCATCCATGAAAGCAATGTTAAAGGTATTGGTTCCTACTAGGAGGGTGTTAAAGGATTATAGAGGCAATTTTTAATTGATGTGATGAGAAATACATAAATATGTATAGATTCTGAAAGTAGATAAGGGAGAGATTCAAATGGGTAAGAAACAATTTCTGTGAAAATAAATGAATTCTAGAGAGGGAGAACATAGACAGATTCAAAAATAGGGGTGGAAAGGGATCCAGGAAATATATGAAGCTACATGATGGAGAATCCGTGGAAGGAAGCTAAGGCATAAACCATAGTGTGGGTTGAAAAACCAAGCAAGGAAGCCTTTAAAACATGAAAAAGGTCAATAACAAAGTAAATGTTGTTGGAGTTAATGGATAATATCTAGACCCTCTATGCACACATATAGGGAGAGCTTAGAGACTTTTGAGGAACTATTGAGTAGATAGGGAAGGTATTATCCTTATTCTATGTAAGGAAAGAAATGTGTTTCACCAAAATAGTTGTGTTGTTCCAAGAAAAAAAAAATAGCAACGACACAATGGGATAGCTAATTTTTTATCCTAAGAATAATTTCCATAAAAATGTTGTAATTTTCCTTAGCGGTATGATAGCTTCAATTAGGGTGGCCTGTTATAAAAATAATTAGTGAAATAGAGTCTATGGTTGGGTGGAACATTTCTCTTCCTAAGTTAATGTTGGCCTTCAACTTTCAACTACATAAGCTCTTCCTTTGATTTGTTTATGCTTGATGTAATTTATTGGAGTATTTTACTATTTCAATGTTGAATATTGCTGCAAGTTTATTTCTTCATAATGGTGAATCAATGTCATATGTCCCAATGTAAATATTGTAATATAATTATATATTATGCTACATTTTTACTAAGTATCATTACCTCTATTTATTTTTGGATGTGAGAGTGCCAGTAAACATACATAGTGTTATAATTGTGATGAATAGGCTATGTGAATCAATATGATTGTTATAAGGTACCATTAGGGAATAATGAACTGTAGATGGAACATATTATTTATTTTCTAATGTTACGGAACATATGCTTTCTATGTTAATGTTATGCACGAAACTGGAGGTATATATCATGCCCCTTCTACTTAATCATACACATTCACCTTCTAATACTTTTTTCATTAAAATAAGAACTAATTTGTTATGTTCCAAAGTAGACCTGAAATAAACATATGCTATTTCCAATTATTTTTTCTAATTAAAATTAATTTAACAAAAAAATAGATATAAAATATAATTGTGTAAGGGAAAATTCCAAAAGACATAGTTCATCTATGCCCCATGGTTTTGAAAAGTAGCCTATCCATGAATATTTTGTTTTATGGAAGTGCTTCTTGAGCATTTTAGATAAAATTAGATATGTAAAACACCTCAAATTATTATTGAGAGAAATCATGATGCTTGTTTTGTTTGCAAGTATGTTTTCATCCGTGGGATATGAGGATCAATTCTTTAACTACAAACTTAACTAAAATACTTGCACTAATGAAAAATTTATGCACATATGATCAACTTCATGTACATGTACATTTTTTTATTGGTTTAGATTGGATTTCAATCTGGAAAATGGAGTATATACAATTTTTCAAGGGAGAAATAAAGTCTTGTAGCTCCATGGAAAACCTCTTTTACAGTGAAAATCTTGACTAAAACATTTGCACAGAAGAAGCTTAATCCCTCTGGAAACCTAATAGATTTGTAATATATATATATATATATATATATATATATATAAACAAACCCACCACATGTAATTCTTCGTTTTTTAAACTATATATTTGAATGTAAAAAATGCATTCAATGTCATCAAAATTTACATGATAAATTGGATTTTGTAAACTACATAGCTTAAACTTGCAATTTGAACACATTTACTTGATTTGAAACAAAATTGACCAAAACATATTCTTAAAAATTAGCCACAATGAGACTACTTAAAATGATTTAGCCATAAACAATATTTCATATATAGTTTTTTTAATCATATAAATATATAAACATTTAAAGGGTTTTGTTGAAATATTTTATCTGTGGATTACATTTTCCACATTAAAATTATTTTCTTGTTTTATATATATATATATATTTAATGCATTTCAATATTAATTAAACCTCTAAATTCAAATATTTTATTTATGAGTGACATTGAATATTTTATTATTAATTATATATGTTTAAATTTTTCATTTTAATTTGATATTAAAAAAAATTACATATCTTCTTAAAAAAATTTACTTTTAATTACTCTTCTTACAACATTGATTTTTTATTTTATTTTGATCAACATTAAAATGATTTGTCATTAACTCTCTCTCCATATACATATGCACGAAGTTAAGATTGAAATAGATTATTGGACATGGATATTAAAAATCATTATTTGATAGATGTACTAAAATATTTTTAAAAATTTATTTAAGTCATGTACTGAAATATTTTTAGAAAGTATAAGAATTATACAATTTCTTGTACTGAAAAGTATACAATTATTTTATTACTTTTAGTTACTTTATTTCTCTAAGATATTGGTATAAGATTATAATAATTTATATGGACATTGAAATATTTTATTTATGGTTGAGTGTAAGAATATAAAATATATATTCATTCTTTTTTTTATGTTATAGCCAACATTTTTTATTTATAGTGAAAGTTTTAACTAAATTTTTTGAACATAACACATTTAATCCCTCTGGAAACCTGATATATCTATAATTAAAATTGATATATATATATATATATACACGACCTATAATTTTTTAATGTCTTAAAAATGTTAAATCTCTCCCCTCTTCAAGGCTACCATATATATGAATAGGATGTTGATATTCATTGATGTCTATGGGCAATGAGTAAATAAAATTTCACTTCATATCTAGCGATGTGTCTTTCATATATAATTTCTCAAAATATCTCCTTCATCTTCATCTTGCTAATGAAATTTATTTAAAGTAAATAGTTTCAAATTTATTATTCATATTCTTAAATTCTCATTTTAATACAACCTTTTTAGTTTCAATCTTGAAATTTTGGATGAAAATATTCATTTCAAGAATACATCGGTTTTGAATATAGTTGGTTTTTTTTTTTAATAAGATGTCCTCAAGAATCCATTCAATTGTGTTGCACCTGAATTTTTTGACCAACCAACACCTTACTATTCCCAGAATAACAACAGCAAGTTCATCAATTCTTGATAGAAACATAATAGTAATTCGTTTTTTAATAGGGTTCTTTCCAGAAACAGTTTTCTAATAGCATTTTTCAAACTGCCACCCACTTTGTATTCAAATAGCAGCAACTACATTATTATTTCTGTGTTGAAATGTAATTTTCATAGATTTTACATTTAAAATAAAGGGTAACTAACATAATAGATTATGGAATTTGGGTTGTATTGATTTTGGAACGCGAGGGATCATGTTTTTCGAATGAATTTATTTATTTATTTTCATATATTTTGACCTACCGAGGAGCCGAAGTTAAAAAAAAAAGAATTTAACGTCAATTATTTTAAGGATAATGAAAAATAAGAAACCTATTATCTAAAATAATATTTTAAAATGACTAGTATATATCGTAAAATTATAATTATATATACCAAAAATTCATTTTCTAAAGGAAAAGAGAATGAGATTTGCGGGTTCTGTAATGGAGACATATATTTAATGGTACTTATTTTATTATGAAAACTCAATACATTTCTGAGAAAAAATCATTATGGTTCCCAAAAATGGAAAAAATGAAAAGGAAAGGAAAAGGTAGAGCATGCAAGAGAAATTGCAACCTAGAACAAATACACAAACGTACTTGCACCATTGTACTGCTAGTTCCTCACTTCTTAATTTGCAACAACCCTCATGCACTAGATATGATTGTGAATAAACATATACAACAAACTTGGAAGATGAAGAAAACACTATTCAATTCTTTAAATAGATATGAAAGTAAGACTTTTGAATTTTTAAATAAAGGTGAATAATTATTTTCTACCATTTTTTCCAAAAAATGAGGGTCATTTTCTCCAAATTAATCAGAATACCATGAAATACGAGAGAATGAAAGAAAGAAAGGTTTTATACACCAAATGGGGAGGGCGAAATAACTATCATAAATACATATTCTTTTAAATTGGGATGAATGGAAGGTTGTAACTCCTAATTTCAAGGGATACTTTTTTTTTACCCTCTCCCTTAAAATAAGGTGGGCTAACCTTTATACCCAATCTTTTTATAAAATAAATTTGGGGCAATTTGAAATATAAATTAACTTTTTTTACCCTCTCCATTATAATAAGGTGGGATGACCTCTATACCTAATTTTTTTATAAAATAAATTTTGGTCGATTTGGAATAATATACTATGATAAAAAAAAATTGCCCCTAAAATTTTCAATGATTCAGGCTATTATAGCCTCGCTAAATGTGAATGTACCTATTATTCTTGGTGCTCCTAAATATGTCATCCTTGATTACCTACTTTGACCACTACTGATGATATCCTCCTATGTAATAATTACTCACTAATCCACTGCCTTTAAAATCGAAGGAATTACAATCCTCACCTTTTCCTAGATTTTGTAACTTACATTATAAAAAATAAAGAAAAATTGCCATCATTTTTTCTACATTCAAGTGTGGGGAATATCAAACTAATTCTTTAAATATACCCTCATACTCGAGTATCTATCTCCCTATCTCAAAGAATCGAACTCATTCCATTCTCTTTGTTTAGAGTACTCAAAGAACTAAATTTCTCTAAACTTATCTTTAAACAACTCCCATGACATTTTTAAAATATGAATGCGCAACTAATATACAAGTATTTTTGACCATCACAGTGACTAATACATAGAAGGGGATTTCAAGGCAATGTATAAGACAATTTTTGAGTCAATTGTGTTAACTTGAGAAAAATAAAACTTGTAAATTGCCTTAAATATTGTCTTTAAGTGAGTGCATCTAATTATGGTCTTGAACATTTGTCTCTATAGAGACAATATCTCATTAATCCAGATTATTGTCTCTCTAGAAAAAATAAAAATTTCTCTTTAGAAACAAAATAAATGGTGTGAACATTTTTGTTTCTTTGGTAATTAATTCATGTTAGGGCATGATAGTATTGAACCACCAACTTCTCACCTTCAAGGAAGATTCTCCTCCGTTTAGCTTGTTGGGAAAAATACTGAGAGGGGGGGGGTGAATCAATATTTACTGCATAATCAAATATTTTTACTTTTTCATTCCTTAAAACCCATACGCTACTTTCCTTCAGTAAACTAGCGTATATACGCGGATCCCCTTTATGAAACTCGCGTATACACATAGATCTAGATATGTCATTAAACTTCACTTAAACCATTCCATCATTTATTCATCAGATATTCAATAAGCAGTAAACATGTGCAGTAAGAACAGAATAAACCATCACACAAAGCATCACACATGAACACCAGGATTTTTAGGTGGAAACCCAAATCGGGAGAAAACCACCGCTGCAGTTGCTCAGCCTTCGATATTTTATTATAGAGAAAACATCTTACAACATATGTGCTGGCGCAGACTTGACCAGCACGCAGGCACCCACCTGCGCTCGTTTACCAGCCTCTCCTGGAAGGGAGCTCCAACCCCCTGACTCGTTTACCGGCCTCTCCTGGAAGGGAGCTACGACCCCCTGATCTCGTTTACCAGCCTCTCCTGGAAGGGAGCTACAACCCCCTGACTGAAGGCTACAACCCTCAGCACCACCTTGGACCACGTTTCATCAATTTTCACACTGGATCCAACCACTTCAATAGAACACCACTTGCAGGCCACATTTCATCATATTTTCATACTGGAACCCTTTCCATATTTTTAAGCACGAACATACATCATCAACAGATACATATCAACACAGATCAGATAGCAGAAACACAGCAGAACAGATCAGATATTTCATACCACTTGCTTCAGCAAGCCCTAGTTTGCATACGCGCTTTCCCTTCACTGATGTCGCGTGTATACGCGCTTCCGTCCATACAAACCAGCGTATAACTCAGTGTATATTTTATTGCGCATACGCGCTTTCTCTTCGCTGAAGCTGCGTATATACGCGCTTCCTCCGCGGCGAAGTAGCGTATATATCTTCAATCATTACAGAGCTGCATACTTCATCAGATCAGATATTCAGTTCAGATCTACCCTTTTCCTTCAGACAGATGTTCGCCTAGATGCTCGCCTCATCACAGATCTAAGCCTTCCATAATCAGATCTAGCAAATACAAGAGTAATTCAGATCTAGATCCCCTTCTTCATCATTGGTGCATCATACATTCAGATCTATCATTCAAGTGTAACCCTTTCCATTAAGATATACTTCAGAGAGAAGTATTCATTCCAGCTCAGACATCTTGCTCCACACTCATGATTTGCACAATGAATTTATTCTCGTTATATAGGTTTATCCTTTTTCAATACCATGAGCCCCTTTTTCAATACCATGGACCAAAACAATACCATAAGCCCAAAACTACCTGGACGGGGTCAATTAGGCGGATCATTACCCAATACAATGGGTCAGTACCATGGTGGTTACCCTTAGTTTTTCACTTTTTGAGCGCTTTAGCCCATACGCGACTTGGCACGTTCTTTTCCGCGTGCATACGCGACTTCCCCTAGGCCAATCCGCGTATACCAAGAGACATACTCTTTTTCATCATACTTTGAGTACATTCTGAAATCCTTTTCATCGCTCGTACACACTGTGAGAAACACCATATTTTCTTTCTACTTGTGATCATATTCTCTCAAGAATAACTTCATCAGGTGGATTGCCATCAAGGACAACACATGTCAAAAGTCGCATGTCTTCATCTCCATTCAGTGGGTTGCCATCAAGGACAACACTCTGCATCATATTTCCAACAATCTCCCCCTTTGGACTTGATGGCAACCACGATGGTGTTTGGTTACCACAACAGATAGGTACCATGTCACTATCACTCTCCCAAATACTTGACATCATTATCTTTTCTTCATTCAAACACCATGTCACTCTCCCCCTTTGACATCAAGGGCAAAGGGCGGATCAAAAACCAACACTCTCCCCGCTTCCTCATGTGGAAGAAACATTCTGCAGATCTGATAAATGCTGAAGTGACCAAGCTCCCCCTGAGTTCAGGCTGAGTCTTCAAACATATTTTTCAATGAAGTACATGACTCTATGAACTTCCTATCACCAAAGACTCATACTTACATCAGATATCCATCCAAGTGGATTTACATATGAGACTCAACTACCCAACCAAGTGGGTTTACAAATTTAGAAGTCCTTACATGACTGAATATTACAATTTTACAACATGGGTCACAAACAGACCTTTTCATCAAAGTACAAATATGAATTTTCATAATTAATACCAAAAAGATCTCAAGAGATATCATATATCAGAACCACCATAAGGCCAGCAATGCATTATACTCAGCAAAACTAATGCTCCCCCTGAATTTGTGCAACCAAGCAATCTTTCCAAATGGCTAAGGCTCCCCCTTAGTTTGTGCATCCTGAAAACTTCCACCAACAAATCATCAAGGCATCTTCATCAAAACATTAGAAACAGAAGTATGAGAACTGGAACACCACCAGAGATACCAATCAGTATTAAAGATACCAAACAGCACTGCAGCTGTGCTGAAGAGCGCTGAACCAACCAAAAATTGTCAGCAACCAAACATACGTGGTTTTATGTGCAGGAACTCGCGTACATACGCGACTGTGTTTCAGGAAACCCGCGTATCCCAAGCCATCTTCTAAAATTTATGCATATTTTTTCTTTTGACTGGCAGAGAACACTCCCAGCTTCTGTCTTAGATACTCGAACGCTTCCCTGGGCAGCGGTTTGGTAAAGATATCAGCAGCTTGTTCTTTGGAGGTAACATACTCCAACTTCACTTTTTGTTCAAGCACTTGTTCACGTAAGAAATGATACTTGATGGGAATGTGCTTGGTCTTTGAATGCATAATAGGATTCTTTGAGATACTGATGGCACATGTATTATCACACATAATGGAGATAGGAGTTACACATTTGATTTGAAAATCTTGCAAGGTTTGCATCATCCATAGGAGTTGAGTGCAACAAGATGCGGCAGCTACATACTCTGCTTCAGCTGTTGATAAGGCAATAGAATTTTTCTTCTTGCTGAACCAAGATACTAACCGGGGCCCCATGTAAAATGTACCACCACTAGTGCTTTTCCGATCATCAACACTTCCAGCCCAATCTGCATCAGTGTAAGCATGAAGAGTAAGATCAGCATTCTTCGGATACCATAGACCAAAGTCTTGAGTTCTCGGATACTTGAATATCCTTTGACTTACCGAAGGTGAGACTTTTTTGGATTAGCTGAATCGTTCCGTTAAAGTCTCATGGAGATAAAACAGACTTTCAATCATCGATCCGTATTCCTGGTTGATTCACGTTGGGAGAATCATCATTAGAACCTAGACCGCATCCTAAGCATTGGTGGTATTGTTGTGTTTGGCATTTTTCCATCACATACTGTACCAAGATATTGGCTGTGATAGAAATATACCATCTTGCGTATCGATGCATCACAAGCCAAGAAAGACCAATGCCTCGTTAAAGAGATTGATGCACTTGCAAACCAAGAAAGAATGTTAGTTCCCCAAGTAAAGACATTTCAAATTCTTGCTGCATGACAGAAGCAAATTTTTGACTCATAGATTCTTCGTTACTCCCAAAAATGATATCATCAACATATACAACTACAATCAATAGTTTATCATTTTCAACTTTTGTGTATAAGTTGCTATCAGCGGACCCCTTTGAAAATCCTTGTTGATGAATATATTTGTCAAGACGATAATACCAAGCCCTTGGAGCTTGTTTGAGTCCATACAGAGCCTTTTTAAGTCTACAAACAAGATTTGCATCATTTCCCAAAATGAATCCTTCCGGTTGTTCTATATATACTTCTTCTTCTAGATCACCATTAAGAAAAGCAGATTTAACATCCATTTGATAAACTTTGATTCGTTGATAGCTTGAGAAAGCAAGAAACATTCTTATGGCTTCAAGTCTAGCTACAAGAGCAAAAGTTTCTTCAAAGTCTATACCTTCTTGTTGAGTATACCCTTTGCAAACCAGTCTAGCTTTGTTTCTTACAACATCCCCATTCTCATTTAACTTGTTCTTGAAGATCCATTTAGTTCCAATGACATTTTTATCATGAGGTCTTGGTACCAAATCCCCAGTGTCATTCTTTTCAATTTGCTCAATTTCTTCATCCATGGCATTATTCCAACATTCATATTTGCTAGCTTCATTGACATTGTGTGGTTCAATTGTGGATAGAAGTGCTTGATGACTAGAAGATCCCACAAAAGTTCTCCTTGTTCGTACACCTGATTCCTTGTCTCCCAAAATCTGAGATTCAGGATGATTCTTCTGAACGTATCTGGATGGAGCTTTTTCAGATAGATCATTTTCAGGTTCTTCATTTGATTCACTGTCTATATCATTTCCATCTGAAGTAGAAGGCCATATGTCATCATCATCTTCTTCTGTTGTTTGTTTTTCTTCTTTAGGAGCTGCAGGAGACTTGTCAATAACAACATCAATACATTCAACAACCTTTTGAAGCCTCTTATTGTAACATGTGAATGCTTTGCTTGAAGATGAGTAGCCAAGAAGTATCCCTTCATCTGATCTAGGGTCAAACTTGCCAAGTTTTTCATCATTATTTTTGATAAAGCATCTACTTCCAAAAACTTTAAAATGCTTTACGGTGGGAGATTTGCCATACCAGAGTTCATATGGAGTTTTATCACTGTTTACCCGAACATGAGCCTTGTTGAGAATGTTAACTGCTGCACGAGATGCCTCACTCCAAAACATGTTAGGAACATTAGAGTCAGTAAGCATAGCTCTGGCCATTTGAACAATTGTTCTATTCATTCTTTCTGCTACACCATTTTTTTGTGGAGTGCCTGCTACAGAGAACTGTCTTTTAATGCCATGTTGTTCACAAAATTCAAAGAATTCATTTGATGAATATTCTCCTCCTCGATCAGATCTAAGACACTTTATTTTTGAATCCAATTCATTTTCTACCAGTGCTTTGAACTTCTGAAATTTTTCAAAAGCTTCATCTTTGTGTTTAATAAACGCGATCTCACACATTCTGGAGTAGTCATCAATAAATAGGATATAGTATTCTTCCCCACGTAATGACTTTTTCCTCATAGGTCCACAGATGTCAGTATGAATGAGTTCAAGAGGCTTACTTGATGAACCTTTTTTGGCTTTAAATCGGACTCTGGTCTGCTTACCAAATTGACATGATTTGCATATGGTACTTTCTGGAAGATTGATCTTGGGAAGATCACGAACAGCTTGAAGTTTGCTTGCTTTGTTGATTTGAGAGAAACTCGGATGTCCCAGTCTTCGATGCCATAGCCAATTTTCTGATGATTTGCTTAAGTAACATTGTTCTATGCCGTTGAGTACATACAGGTTGCTTGGATTTCTTTTTCCTTTTATAATGATTTTACCTGTATCAAGATCACGAACCACACATTGTTTGGAACTGAAGACCACTTCTGCTCTTTGATCACACATTTGACTAACACTCAATAGGTTATGCCTTAATCCATCCACATACATGACATCTTTAGCCTTCACCTTTTCTTTTAGAAATACTGACCCTTTTCCTTTAATAACAGTAGGAGTATCATTTCCAAAAGTAACTTTCTTTTCCTTCTCTAGAGCATTATAAGTATGCAGTTTGCTTTTGTCACCTGTCATGTGTCTTGAACACCCGCTATCAATGTACCATTGATTCTCTTCACCTTCTGCAAATAACGCTATCCCACAATTTTCAACCGGTATTTCTTTCTTTTTCCACACTTTAGAGCTTGAGGGAACATGCTCTTTTGGCTGGACCTTGCTCCTGCATTCAGAATCTTCATGACCAAAGTTATTGCAATAAGTGCATTCAACTTTATTTTGAAGAGGAGAAAAATTGTTATAGGTGTTCTTCTTTGGTTCATCATCCATCCTTATCTTTCTTGCTTCTCTGGTCATGATGGTTTTATATGCAACACATTGAACAGCTTTATGACCAAAGTTGTGACATGTGAAACATTGTCCATTGAAGTAGAAATTTCTGTGATCATGAAATCTTCTATTAGACTTTACCTATTGGTTGTAGCCATTTTGAAAGATCTCCCTGTTAGTGTTTCTTGAATTGAGGTGATCTTGCTTTACCTGTAAAGATCCATTGTTCCCTTGCTGAGTGGCTGAATGTAGAGAACAAGCGGTCGCTGCTTTTAGAGAATTTGGTGCTGATGTCTGAGAAGTTTCCCCAGTATATCCAAGACCTGTTTTTATAAAGGGAGATAGTTGTACCTTGATAATTTCATCCAAGGTTTCTGAACTTTTAGCAAATCTGAGATTGAGAGAATTCAATTTCTCATTATCCTTCCTTAGACTTACTACTTCACATTCTAGATCCTCCATGCGTTTTTCTCTTGCTTCAAGCTGATTTTTAAAAGTCTCAATGATTATGTTCTTTTCTTCTAGGCTTACTTTGAGTTGAATGTTTTCTTCAAGAATATTATTGTCTTCTAGAGAATCCACAAAGGTACCCTTTTCTTCTTCACATTCTTTCATGAGAGCCCATACTTTTGCACCAAAATTCAGCAAAGCTTTTGTATGTATACTTCCCATTGCGACGGATCTCCTTCAAGCGATCAAGCTTCTGCAGAAGAACCCCCTCTGATACCAATTGTTGGGAAAAATACTGAGAGGGGGGGGTGAATCAGTATTTACTGCATAATCAAATCTTTTACTTTTTCATTCCTTAAAACCCATACGCTACTTTCCTTCAGTAAACTAGCGTATATACGCGGATCCCCTTTATGAAACTCGCGTATACACAGAGATCTAGATATGTCATTAAACTTCACTTCAACCATTCCATCATTTATTCATCAGATATTCAATAAGCAGTAAACATGTGCAGTAAGAACAGAATAAACCATCACACAAAGCATCACACATGAACACCAGGATTTTTAGGTGGAAACCCAAATCGGGAGAAAACCACCGCTGCGGTTGCTCAGCCTTCAATATTTTATTATAGAGAAAACATCTTACAACATATGTGCTGGCGCAGACTTGACCAGCACGCAGGCACCCACCTGCGCTCGTTTACCAGCCTCTCCTGGAAGGGAGCTACGACCCCCTGACTCGTTTACCGGCCTTTCCTGGAAGGGAGCTACGACCCCCTGATCTCGTTTACCAGCCTCTCCTGGAAGGGAGCTACAACCCCCTGACTGAAGGCTACAACCCTCAGCACCACCTTGGACCACGTTTCATCAATTTTCACACTGGATCCAACAACTTCAATAGAACACCACTTTCAGGCCACATTTCATCGTATTTTCATACTGGACCCTTTCCATACTTTTAAGCACAAACATACGTCACCAACAGATACATATCAACACAGATCAGATAGCAGAAACACAGCAGAATAGATCAGATATTTCATACCACAGTCTTCAGCAAACCCTAGTTTGCATACGCGCTTTCCTTTCTCTTATGTCGCGTATATACGCGCTTTCGTCCACACAAACCAGCGTATACCTCAGTGTATATTTTATTGCGCATACGCGCTTTCTCTTCGCTGAAGCTGCGTATATACGCGCTTCCTCCGCGGCGAAGTAGCGTATAGATCTTCAATCATTACAGAGCAGCATACTTCATCGGATCAGATATTCAGTTCAGATCTACCCTTTTGCTTCAGACAGATGTTCGCCTAGATGCTCGCCTCATCACAGATCTAAGCCTTCCATAATCAGATCTAGCAAATACAAGAGCAATTCAGATCTAGATCCCCTTCTTCATCATTAGTGCATCATACATTCAGATTTATCATTCAAGTGTAACCTTTCCATTCAGATATACTTCAGAGAGAAGTATTCATTCCAGCTCAGACATCTTGCTCCACACTCATGATTTGCACAATGAATTTCTTCTCCTTATATAGGTTTATCCTTTTTCAATACCATGAGCCCCTTTTTCAATACCATGGACCAAAATAATACCATAAGCCCAAAACTACCTGGACGGGGTCAATTAGGCGGATCATTACCCAATACAATGGGTCAGTACCATGGTGGTTACCCTTAGTTTTGCACTTTTTGAGCGCTTTAGCCCATACGCGACTTGGCACGTTCTTTTCCGCGTGCATACGCGACTTCCCCTAGGCCAATCCGCGTATACCAAGAGACATACTCTTTTTCATCATACTTTGAGCACATTCTGAATTCGTTTCTTTATTTCCTTCTGTACACACTGTAGAAACACCATATTTTCTTCATCAGGATCATATTCTCTCAAGCACAACTTCATCAAGTGGGTTGCTTTTCAAGGACAACACATGTCAACAGTCGCATGTCTTCATCTCCATTCAGTGGGTTGCCATCAAGGACAACACTCTGCATCATATTTCCAACACAGCTAGCATCCTTTATAGAAATGTATTATCTTCATAAAAAAAAAAAGAAAAATGAACGAGAAAAAATATACCATCATATTAGTGAAGAAAAATTATGTTACTTGTTTCTACATGGAAATTTACTATGTTAATGTCATGGGATTTATTTTTTTCCCTAAAACAAGCTCTTACTTTTATACCTATATAAATTAAAGGAAAAAAATAAATGAAAATAAAAAAAAGGCGAACTTCAGATTCTAATACTCTAGTATATATTTGTATACATATAAATAACATATGATTTATATTTTATGAATACCAAGCCAGCAATATCTAACTTATCTACTAGATAAAAAAAATAAAACTATGAAATCACAAATACAATCAACAAGGAGGATGCAAAACCCTTGAAAAATCAATTCATTGAAGTATAATATAGATTAGTGGATAAACAACACATATACTTGGTCTTTTGATATGAAATTGGAGGACAAATTTTCCTTCAAATTATCGTCCTCTGACGCTTTTCAATTGAAAAGGGGTCTTATGAAAACACAAGTTTAAAGGTCTCTTCAAGGTAATGAGTTAGTTTTAAATGTGCAATTTAAACAAGAAACATATCATCATTTAACTCAGAAAGGCATTCAAGAAGAGAGACAACAAAAATTTTTGTGATGAAGTTCACCCATCTAGGCTACATCTTCGGGCACACTAACAAAACTATACTGTAACATGTATTTCAGTGAAAAATAATACATAAATTTTGCTGACAATATGAGTGAGTAGTTTCCCATTCAAGGAAATGTTCTTCTATAAATAACTCTCACTCTAAAAAGCATGACAACTTAAAACTATTTATGAAAAAATCAACAAGAAAAGGGATCTTCTACAAAATCCTTATACTCCATCTAAAAATGAACATACAAGTACTCAATTACACATTGAAGTACAAAAAGAGAGCTTTCCTCAACAAGACATAGTGAAAAAAAAAAACATGAGCTACATAAATAAGTCAATGAAACAATTGGATTTGTCCAAAAAAACATATTCATTTCTTGTGATTTGTGATCTCTTGGCCATTATTTCTGAGGACTCCGCCTTCATAACCCATTCTAGCTAGCTGCTTCATACCAATGCCTTTAGTATGTTGTTAAAATGTTAAAAAATATGTGTTGTTAAAATAAATAGAAGGATTTGAAATTGAGATTCTCATAAAAAAGTTACCGATCAAACAAGAACTATTACCTCAAAATAAGAAGTCTAACAAAAAAAACATAAAAAATATGTGAAAAAATAGGTGGAAAATGAAATTTTTTATTCTGGAATAACCTTTTTTCCGGTTAAATTTTCAACACTTTCTAAAAATGGAAGTAAAAGGTTTTTTTTTCATTAAAAAACTCTGGACACTGAAAAGTGTTGATTCTCAAATAATGGTACAAATTTTTTGTGTGCAAAAAGCACCTTGAAAATGAAAATGTTGATGCTAGAATAACTTTGCTATTTTCTTGTGCAAAAACACACTGAAAACGAAAATTGTTGATGCAGGAATAATGTCTTTTTTTGGGGTAAATTGTCAACCTATTTTAATAATGACGTTAATGACAAAATATAATGACTTTTAAAAACCTTTAAATTCTAAAGATAGACATCACATTAAAGTTAAAATATCAAAAGTATTAAATCCAATGATTTTTAGGCATGGTATTAAAGATAAAATATCATGTGTCTGAAAAACCTTAAAATTCCAAGGATGACATTCAAGATAAAATATCACCTGTATGAAAATCCATAAAATTCCAATAAGTTTCAGCCATGGTGTTAATATTATTTTAAAAACATATTGCCATTTGATCTACATTAGTCTACTTTTATTTTAAGTTTACCATATCAATAATGATTTATTAAATATAATGTTTTTTTTTTGTATATTGTATTGAAATCACTGGATAGGAAACACTTCAGTTATGATGAATGAACGAATTTAGAAAACAAATGAATTTATATGTGATTTTGTAGTTTTTCTTAATTGTGTATAATTTTTTTTTTTTTTACTTTGTGTAAATATTTTATTTTAAAATAATTTTAACATTTTGAAATTTGCAATTTTTTTTTTAAACCTATACTTCATTATTGAGAAACACACACACACACACACACACATATTATTTTCATATATTATAATAACAATAATAATTTAATATTAAAATTATATTTCTTTTGAATTTAGTAAATCGAAACTAATAAACATGTTAAAGATTATGAAAAAAAATTTGTCATTTCTAAAATCCTATCAACCACTAAGGAAGTACAACATTAACAAAAAAATGTTCTCCTAAACTTATTATTTCTACATATTTTTTATTATGACATATATATCCAATGAAATATATTGAGAATATGAAAACATTGAAAAAATAAACACAAAAAGCAATGAAAACACAAAACAATAAAAAATTTAATAACAAGTAAATAAAAATATACATTTTCACATAAAAAATCAAAAAACATGAAACACAAAAATTACAATATTAAAAAATATAAAAAAGACAAAAAGAAATCAAGCTTAAAAAAATGTAAAAGAAAAACAAAATTAACTTATAAAAATTAAAAATTAAAAAAACAAAACAAACAAACAAACAAAACTTAAAAAAAAAAACATAATTTAACAAAAGAATTAAAAATTTTGACAAAACTATAAATAAATAATATTGATGAGATAAATAGAAGAAAAAAAACAAAAATAAACCTCAAAAAAAAATTTAAAAAAAAAATCATTTAAAAAAAATAAACTTATAAGGAAAAAACATTCAAAACAAAAATTTAAAAAAAAGGATACAATTAAGAACGAATAAATAAAAAATTATTTAAAAAATATTAAAAATAATTAAAAATCTTCAATAAAAAATAATTAAAAACATTAAAACAATTTTTTATATTAAATAATAAAAAAAATTAATAAAAAATTAAAAACATATCAAAAAAACAAATTCAAATCTATTAAAATTAATAATTAACAATAAAATAATAGAAAATAAATAACAATTAATAATATAAAAAATCATTAAAAAGCATCTTAAAAAAATAAAAAATAAAAAACATTAAAAAATATATATATATTAAAATTTAGCAAAAGAAAAAACTAAAAAGAAATTTTGAGATAAAAAACAATTAAAAATTGAACAAAAAATAATTAAAATTAAATACAAAAAGGAAATAAAGAACAAATAAAATTGGGTCCACTCACGCTCACCTGGGTCGAGAGGTCAATTTTAGGTACCAATGTATACAAAAAGGAAATAAAAAGCAAATAAAATTTGGTCCACTCGCGCTCACCTACGTCGGGAGGTCGATTTTGGGTACCAATGTACCGAGGGGCCTAGCCCCAGGGCAGGAAGGGAGTTGTGTGATGCTCTCCGATTTCCTAAGTCCTAGGCCTCGCGACCACCTGGGGCGGGGAGGTCGAGAATCAAGCTCTTCATCGTAGGTGGTCATGGGGCATGGTTGGCAAGTAGGTGGGGAGGAGACACTGTGGTTTCCTGGGGTGTGAGGGTGATTCCCAGAATCGACCTCTCGCCCCAGGCGGTTGTGGGGCCTGTCTGTTGGGCATGCATGGAGTTGTGTGCATCTCATCGCCCACCGATAACCAAGCCATGTGGGATCGTGACGCGCGAGGCCAATTGTGGGAGTTAACCTCCACTCTCTAGGGTGTCATGGGGCGTGGCCACAGGGCGCATGAGGAGAGCATGCAACCCCCTAGCAGCTAGGCCCCGCGTGCACTTGGGAAAGGAGGTGGATTCCCATAATAGACCTCGCCACCCATGTGCCCGTAGGGTGGGCCTAATTTCACATTTTCCTTAATTTTTTTATTTAATTTTATTTTTTTCATATATTTTTAACTTTTATATTTTTTTTTAAATAATTTTTTTTCTAATTTAAAAAAAGTAAATTAATTTTTTTTTAAAATTTTTTATTATAATTATAATTTTTTTTTCATTTTCAATTTTATTTTTTTATAATTTTGTTTTTAGATTTAAATTTAAATTATTTTAAATCTTTTATTTTTATTTTTTTTAATTTCTTTTCAAATTTAAATTATTTTTAATTTTTTTATTGTAATTATTTTATTTTATCATTTTTATTTAATTATGCAGTTTATTTTTTTTTACAATTGAAGTATATTTTTTTCGATGTTTTTCTTTTTAAATTTCGTTCCCTTTTTTTGTTTAAATTTTTTATTTTTACAATTACTTTTGGGTTTTTTGACATATATATATATATATATATATATATATATATATATATATATATATATATAAAATTTTGTTTTGTCATTTTTTTTTTGTTTTATTAACAACATGAAAATTGCCGAAATTTAAAATTTTTTATCTAGACTTAATACATTAGAAAATTGAAAGTGTAAAAAATAAGTCCTCTAAGAAAAAAGAGTTGATGTTGCATCAACACTTTTCAAAATGAGCATGAAAATCACTAACATTAAAAAAAAAATGTTCAGAATTAATTAATAGAAAATTTTAAAGTGTCAAAAATGAACCCTCTAAAAAAAGTGGTTTATTCTACATCACCACTTTTCAAAATCAACATGATAATCAATGACATTTAAAAAAAAATTCAAAAAAAAATTAAAGTGCCGAAAATGTGCTCCAAAAAAATAGGTGATTATGCATCACCACTTTTCAAAATCAACATAAAAATCAATGATATTTAAAAAACAAATCAAAGAAAATTTACAAAGCCAAAAATATGTTCCAAAAAAAGAGGTGATTCTACATCGCCACTTTTCAAAATTGGGTGTTTTTTTTTTGGCTACCTCAAAAAAATGGGTGATCAGCAATTTTCTCGTTTGATCAGTAACTATGTTTGATTTTCTCCTTTGAATTTCCACCCATATTTTGTGGTCTAGATGAACATGAGAAAATTGAAAATGACTCAAGCCAGCCATTTTTACTAACATGTGTGTAATGAGAATATTTGAGATGTTGAAAAAATGAACATGCATCATTCTCGACATAGGGTCCATAACCTGTTTTTATACCATGAACATAAATTCGCTTCACTTTGTAAGTATCCATTTTTGTCACTGGAGTGGAACTCTAACCAACTTGTTTGTCAAGCACATGTTGCAACTGAAGGCACATATCTCTTTTTTCCTCCTCATATATTTCAAGAATTCTTCTCAATTCAACATTCTCCATTCGAAGAGAGAAATCCATACCCTTTAGCTCTTGGAGATTCTCCATCTTCTTTTCCATACTTGCAACTTGTGAGAACCAAATTTGATACCACTTGATCTGAAAATTGGAGGAGAGCTTCTATTTCCTCAAAAATTCATCAACCTTTGATGCTTTGCAAGTAAAAATGGGTCTTATGAAAACACAAGTTTAAAGGTCTCTTCAAGGTAATGAGTTAGTTTTACATGTTCACATTAAACAAGAAACGTATCATCATTTAACTCATAAAGACATTCAAGAAGAGATATAACCAAAAATTTTGCAACAAAGTTCACCCATTTGTCTTACATCTCGAGGCCTGCTAACACAACTAGACCGCTCCATGTGTTAATGTGAAAAAGAGTACATAATGTTTGTTGAAAACATAAGTGGCTATTTTCCCCTTGAACGAAACATTCTACTACAAATAACGGTAACTCTAAGAAATATGACAACCTTCAATCTATCATGAAACAATAAGCTAGAAAGGAGTTCACATAAAAAGACCCTAAACTTCATCTGAAAATGAGAATACAAGTACTACAATTCCAAATTGAAGTACAGAAAGAGAGATTTACTCAATGAGACATAGTGAGAAAAGACAAACATGAACTTCACAAATAAGGCACAGCTACTACGGTCAACATATGAAGGTTAGAAAACCCCTACAAGGTCCTCTTCATGCTCAAAATATTTCAATAGCTTCTCAAAAACACTGATTGATCATGACACTCATGGAGTCAAACCTATGAAAGCATCTTCATGTGTGCTCCAATCAGAAAACATAGGTCTCCAGTGGATCCATAATATCTAAAAAACATTATCTGGACTCTTTTGGAGCTCCCAATGGAAAAAAATTCCTCATTTAATGGTTCTCTAAATATTCTTCTATTATATGTCCTACAAATTGGATAAACATGGAAAAATAGCAAAAATTACACCCTGGAATTTGTTCGAGAGGTGAAATTTTTTCTCCCAAAGGTGAAAAATTTCGAACCTTTAAAATGCCAAATAACTGTCATGAGTGAAAAAATGTGGTCATGTGGCACATCATGGGGTCGAGGGTTGCACCGATATCCCACCTCTGATTACTTAGGCCTCTTATCCTTGGTATCAGGTCATATTTCCATCAATGTGGCCAAGGGTTGGGGATAATTTCTTGCCACCACCACCAGAGCACTCTTCACCATGTGCCAAGGTCCTATCGCTCCCATTTTCCCAGGGCCAGGGCTATATCTTCACCCTTTTCTAGCTAGTGCCTCATCCATAATGTTGGGGTTACGTACAAGTGTGTATGACCAAGGAATATGGCTGGTCCCAAGGCCCTCTCGACTGAGCCCTTCCACCTTGTGTTGATGTCATGTGAGGACCTTGTCACCGGGGGTTGGGTTGGTACCAAGCCCCCTCCACCAATGTTTTTTCCTGGCTCTGCTTGTGGTCTTGTGGAGGATTGGTGACCAGGAGCGAGGTTGATCCTCGATCCCTACTCCACTTCATCGAGGTCATGTGGTATAGTAGGTGGCCCGGGGTCTAGACTCACTGCTCGACCCCTCCTCCAAACATGCAGCCATTAAAAATTTAAATAGCATTGGTGCCCTTATAGTGTAAGAACCACGTTCATGGTGTAGTGGTAAGGTGATGCAGTGTTGGACAAAAGGTCATGCATTCGACCCTCCCCGACGATGTCTGACCACTTAGAAAAATTTTGACCAACCATAAGGTGCCACATGGCAGCCTTTAGTTGGGCCATGTGGCATCCCCTCGTTGGACCACCACATCAAAAGCCAACCAATGAAAATGTGCCATTCCCCCCCCTACGTGGTTTTCACTTGGTAGGCTAATATTGATCTGTACGAACACAATATACATGCTGACATCAGTGGTACGACTTCCTAATCAGCGACCCACTCAACAACCCTACAAATTTTGTAGTTGTTGAGCAAAATGATAAGAACATCATAATTTTTTCATACCACATCGGATTTAGGTGAAACAAGTGTCATTGGAATCAGAATGAAGATTGCTACGACTTGACATTGATTTCAAAATATTCTTGGCACTTTCATTTTTTAGCTAAATTTTGATCACTCGATCATTTGTGTAGAGTGATATCTATGTAAAAAATAAATCCATACCTAAAGGTCTCAAGCTCTTTTATATCACAGCAATGAAATTTTTTGGGGACACTTCTATTTTACCAATGATACCTGTCATGCAATTAACCTAGACGAGGAAGTTTGATATTTTAGTTTGTAGTGATAGTTTGATTGTACCAGTGACAACTCTTGTCCAAACACCATATTTTGTAGGTTCCAGCAGGCTTGTCATTATGAACTATCTTTGTGTAAGGACGAGGGTCTCGAAAATTGTCCAATTCATGTAACCGGTAACAACATGTACAACCCCTCGAATATGTATACCAAATCTACTAAATGTGGGATAATTGAGGATATATGCAATCAAAAAATAGAGAAAAAAAATTAGAAGACATTGCTTATGGGATAAAGCTTCCTTCATAAAAATTGTAGCTACAACATTTGTAAACAAGATCTTCACCACTTTCATAACTTTCTTCCAGACTCTATCCATACTAACATGGCCAAAATGAAATTCGTGAAATCAATGCAATATTAACGAAGGTCGTCAAATAAATTTGTAATGCATACTCACAAGTTTATCGTATTTTTAATAATAATAATGAAAATTAACAAATTCCATCTACAGTTTCCATGAAACCTTATGTACGATATGCTTATATCAATTAGCTACAACATTCACTCAGATCTATGTGCAAGATATTAACCATATTTCTTGGGGAATTTTCAACCGCCACATTGACCTTCTATGTATTAGACTTGGTATTTTTAATGAATTTTGTGCATTGTGATTGGTCTAGAACCACTACATCAACCTTCATGTGAAAGAATGCTATTTTCCATTTTTAATAAATTTTGAGCAAGAAATTTGATATATTTTGTGGTCTCCAACCACTGAATTGACCTGAGTATGTCAAAGGATTCCATTTTCAATATGCTTTTATGTCTATTTATATTTCTCCTATTTATGAGGACCATTTATCTCATAGTGAAGACCTCCACAATTCTAATACCTCTCGTGGGATCTTTTCTTCCACTACTAGACATATGCAATGTTGTTCTAGAAATTTATTATTAAGATCAAAACACACGCATCATTGAATAGTAATATGTTGCATGAAAATATTTCACTGGAAATAAATGTTGTTTTTGAAGATTCTATTCTCCTGCAGATAGGACCACTAAATTGGTTGTTGACATACTGTTTTCTTTGTTTCTCTTTATTATCTTCAGCTTTTAAACATCAACCATTTCTCCCTATCCTTTTACAATATTCTAGTCTCACTAAAAATGAATGTACATATTACTTTTGGTGCTCCTAAATACGTCATCCTTGATTACCTACTTTGATTACTACTGGTGATTTCCTCCTCTGTAATAATGATTCAATAAGCCAACTCTTATAAAATGGAATGCATTATAATCCTCACCTTTTCCTAGATGTTGTAGCTTACATCATACCAAAAAAAAAACTACCTTTATTATTTCTATGTTCAAGTGTGGGAAATATCAAAATAATTACATACATATACCCTCATAATTTGGTACCTATCTCCCTATCTCAAAGAATTTAACTCATTCCATTCTTGTTTTTTATAATCCTCAGAAAAATAACTTTCTCTAAAATTTCCTTCGAACAACGACCATGACACTTCCAAAATATGTATTCACAGCTAATATAGAAGTGATTTTTACCATCGTAGTCTCTACTACATATACGGGGGATTTAAGACAATATTTAAGACCATTTTTTATTCAATTATGTCAACCTGAGACAAAACAAAACTTGTAGATTGCCTTAAATCTTATCTTTAAGTGACTGTCTCAAATTATTGTCTTTATAAATATAATATAGAACACAAGAATTATTTCCTCATAGATAATTAATTTTTGTCTCTCAAGAGACTATAGCTACATTTAAATACATATTATCTCTATAGAGACAATATGTCTTTAATCATAGTTATTATATCCATGAAGATAAAATGTCTTTAATCCAAATTATTGTCTCTCTAGAGACAATAAACAATTCTCTTTAGAAACAAAAGATATAGTGTGAAACTTTTTCCCCGATGGGGTTGAGAATCCTAGAGCACGCAACACCTCATTTCACCTGTATGTACAAAACTAGAAAACGAATGGAGGACCGACCTCCCTTTCCTGTGAATTCATCCGATGTATGGGGGAGCATTATGGAGTCCATAACAAACATTTCAATGCCTCGTTGACAGTGGGAGGAAAGGATCCAAGGTGCAGGATGGGATATAACAATGGAATTTTTTTTGGAGTTTCGATACAATTTCCAGCTTCCGGTTGGTAAACTGCGTGGAGGAAAAGGAAACAGAGTCGGTATTTCTGGTCATGGTGTCATCCCTAGAGCTTCATCTTCGAATCTTGGCTCTAAAAATTAGTTATTCTTATTTTCCAAGGGTGCTTCCCTGTGCTTTTATGTGCGTGCACAATGAGGCCTATAGTGGTACTGACTAGCTGGTATTTCTGCCTAAATTGGAATTTGAGGATGTGGGTTGTTTATTTCTTGGAGGTTGCTAGAGGCAGTATAGTTGGTCGTGCTATTGAAGGTGGTGGCAGCTATGTGTGGGGAAAACTTTCATAAGATTTTGGATCGAGAACTAGGTTACTCTTCTTTTCAATGTGTAATTTTGTGTGTGTTGTGCAACAAGGGGAGTCTATTCCTTGAATGTTACATTGTTTATTTGTTGGTACAGTCTACAAGAAGATCTTCGGTGTGCTTTAGGAAGGGCTGGGATTTTCCTGACCATTCTCCATGTTAATTTACAAAGTTTCATTACTTTGAAGAGCCATAATATTGGGGGGAAATACTGGAGGATTTGTTGCCTTTGGAAAGAAAGTGTTTTTTCTCAACCGAGATTTGGTGGATGGTGGTCTCAGCCCCAGGCAAGGATGTCCTGAAGGTTATAGGTCAGGTGTGCCTTGAAGGCTGGCGGTGGTTCTTGCTCTCTTTATTCAAGAACATATATAGTTTTTCATCTAAACAGTATGTGCCCATCTCTGTAGTGTGGGTGCTCCTCCCTCCCTACTAATCCAAGCTCAGTGGGACGAGGGTACTTGGAAATGCAAATTCAATCTCCCGATTCAGGAATTGAGGTGTGAGGGACATGCCAGGGTGGAAATACAACAAAATAGTATAGGAGGATGGCAGTTGGTATGCGAGGTGGTCTCGGAGGTGGTATATAGGTGACATCTTATGGAGGGTGGTCTTAGCAACCTTAGAGGAGAGGTGGCATTCAGCGTGGTGGTAAGGTGATCTATGGGTGTTGCAAGAGCTCAAGAGGTGGTTCACGGGAAATTAAATGCTACTTCCAGGAGAATTGTCACGAGTTAATTCAATCCTTGCTGGAATGGTTAGAATTGGCTGAGAATATCAGAAGGGAGGAGCACGTTGAACTGGTAGCCACCTTGGATAGGATGCACTACTTCGAGTGCAAAGTTTGAGAACAAGTGATGGGGGTCTAACGTGGCCAAAATCTACTTTCAGAAAAGGTGGAGAAGTTGGAGTTGTTGATGGATCACTTTGAAGGACATGTCCAATGCGCCTTCTGCCCCCAACCTCCTTCAGGAAAAACCCTGGATAACCTGCCTTCCATTACGTCGGATGATTAGCATGACCATGGATGTTATGTTTCTATTATTTCTCATTTAGTATCTTTGGCATTTTTGGTTATGGGCGATTTCCTGAATTTATTTTTTATATTTTTGTGATATGCTGCAAACAGTGCTCAAAAAAATTGGTTAGGGTTAGACCACCTGTTTTTTGTTACTTTAGATGTATATCCTTTTTTCCAAATGAATATAATTTTGACTTACAATATATATATATATATATATAATCTTTTTTTTTTTTGGTAAATTATTCATGTTAGAGCATGATGGAATTGAACCACCAATTTCATCTTCCATTGAGCTAGAACCCTTTATAGAAATCTATTATTTTCTTTAAAAAAAAGAAGAGAAAATTCAACGAACGAAAATATATCATCATATTAGTGAAGAAAAATGTTGTTAACTGTTAATTAGACATAACGCACACCTCTGGAATTTGGTCAAATAGATGAATGACCTATTTACCATTCTATGCAATCATTGTGGTCTATGAAACAATATTTATTGAGAGAGGCTATCAGAAAACTTGTGCACATATTTTATTCTTCAAATATATCATAAATGTATGTTTGGGTGTTTCCACAAAATACATCAGATAATAAATAATTTATAATTTTGTAACCATGAATTTTTTGCAAAGCTGCTATGATGGTGCATGCTGGAAGAACACATGAAATAGTTAATGGGTTTGGAATCTTGGTACAGTACATGACAAGGATTATTTTCTTTGGTGTCTCCTCGTAACTGTCTTAATGCATACAAAAGTGTTAGCATCAAAGCTTCCAAACACTCGTATACAACATTTGGGTCACCTGGCATGTTGATTATTAAGGTTAAGCCACGAAAACCAACAAGAGCATGAGAAAAAAATGATGTACTCGTCACCCTGAGACTCTATTTTAACATGACTTCCATGGGGCCCGGTGCCTCATCTAACAAAAGTTTTCGTTCTTTTGGAGTTACATTTCTTGGAGAAAATCAAACACCACCTGTAGTTAGAATAAGATCAACTTTATCATGATCATTCCATATTTTTATGGCTCCTCTAATATGATCAACTGTATCATGAACAACTTCAGTTGCCACCACCCATGCACCACCCAAATTTTCTGATAGAGATTATTTCACAAAAACTACCCTTTCACTACTTCGATCAGGCCCAACAACACATCCTAGAGTATTTATCACAGTTAGACTTGCTACCTTTACACTTGTATCACTATGTTCTTCATCAGAATTCTTCAATATATTTTCATAATTAGCACTTGAACTTTGACCACATAAAACATTGTCTATGAATACCGATGTCTTGAGAACAAGAATGTCTCCGACATTAGAAATAAATAGTGTCCACGTCATTATGCCTATTGGAAGTATTGTATTTCCTATGGGTAATTATAATAATGCACTAGTAGACTTCATGGTTAAAAGGTGGCTACTAACTTGGTGTCCTATGCTTACAAAAATAAAGCCCGGGCTACCAGATCCAACGTCTTGTCCCCACTGAATTATAGCATAATAATATTAAGGTCTTAAAGGGTCTAGAGTTCTTTCTCCTGAAATGTGAGCTTGTATTCTCCAAAGTTTGGGATATCGCCAACCAGCTAAGCATTGGATTGTAGGAATAGCCATAAGGTAGAAACAAACAAATCAAGCTAACTGTATTACCAGCTAGACAAAAATGCAAGTATTATTTTCTAGCATTGTTTCTGTCAATTCAAGATTGATGGCTTCAAATGGTATTGTCTTTATAGTCTTCATACAAAATCTATTGAAATATATACTACCACGTGTTACAAATAATTGCTTTACAAAATCCTTACTTTCCATGTAAACACCCCCAGATGATAAATGTTTTCCTCTAAAAGCTTATCAACATTTCTGGAGAGAGGACATTAGTATCAGATTGTTTTTAAAGGTTAGGGTTGCATTTAAAATATTTACTAGTGAAACATTTCTTATTTCAACTTAATGTAGATGAGGGTCTCTTGACTTTTTTTTAAGCATATGCTTATTTCTCAATCCTTATCAACAATTGTAATGTGTTTGAGAGTTTGTTAGGTTTCACCCACTTTTAATAAATTTAAAAAATTTGATGTCAAAAGGCCAAAAAATTTCTTAGGGATTTTCAAGGTATACCTAATTTTAGAAAAACTCCTTTCTATATTGGTTGTAAAGGATATAAACTCTAGAACACTTTTTTTTTTATCATTACTCGAGATTCTTGAGAGTTAAAAAAAACAAAGTTAATAATAATATTTTTGTTGGAATAGATTTTCAGTTATATATTTTTAACCAACAAATACAAATAAAACGTTAAACTATATCAAGAACATTAATATTTTTAATATGATTATACTTATATAACTATTATACAACTATTATAATTAAAGAATATAAATTATTGAAAGCCCATTGAGATATATAAATGTTAGTAATAGATTACTATGCATATATTTCTTTCTAACCTATCATATATTTATATTTATATTTTATTCTGACCTATCGTATATATATGTTTATGTTTTATATTTATGATATATATCTTTTATGTTTATGCCTATGATATCTCGATAGAGGTAATTTATTTTATCTTTATGTTTTATTTTATATTATTGGTCAATTATATATATATATATATATATATATATTATATTTAAAGTCTATATTATATTAACATATTATAGACAAAATTTAGAGTAGGAGCCACTGTGTCTTTATTACATTCAGTCAACTCCGAAGGCATGCATTGCTTGTAAGAACTTGGGTGCTTGCCAAGGTATTCAAAGCTCTTCATTATTTTCTGCACAAAATTACAAAATAAACATATTGAAACTATCATCATGGGGGTCAGTGTAGGGGGTCATGTAGAGGAGCTGCGAAGAGATGATCCTGATAATGCATATGGTAGCTGATGTGATCCACTTGGGTCTCCACGGCTCGGTGATGGTCTTGGGAGCACCATAGTAAATGACACAGACTCTCTAGAGCCCGAAGAGTCTTCATATAAAAGTTTTGAACAAAATTGGTGTAGGCCACTAATTTGTTTCTATCCTCATACCTTTGTCCATGCAAGGTGTCCAAATTGAGCTGGATCTGCTAGAGCTGAGCGGAAATAGCGTCAAGGGTGATCAGAGCCTCAATTTGTCCTGGTGATTCAGCCGTAGAAACTACCATGGCTGCTCCTTATTGCTAGCTCTTTGTAGACTCTGAGTGGGAGCTTGAGTCCCCGGGGACCTCACGATTGTCCATCCCACGTCCAAGACCTCCACATCGAGCCCAAAGACATTCATGTACCATGGAGGCACCATCCTCTTCTGCTCATTGTGTTAGCTTTTAGCTCCAACTCGCCGTAGTTCCTCTATCCCGTGAAACCCAGGCTCCACCCTTCCACCCTCGGCTGAGCTTCTCACTAGACGCGTCCCGATTCCCGTAGACGAGAGACACATAACCACCACTAGTCTCCACATTTCTATCGAATGAGGTGCAACATCTTTACCACCTATATATTTGAATTTTAGGAGAGCCTAAATGTTTCGTGAGCCCAAGGATGAACCACCCTAGGGCTGGGCCAAGGAGGAATTTCTTCTACGCAGTTCGCCAATTTTGAGCAAGCGCCCAGGTTGAGTACTGTAAAATCGTGTCGAGAGACATGTTCTCCATACTCAATTCCCCTCCAGCACCCTCGTATTCCTCCTGGTCTAGAATCCTCATTCCCATGCCACTGTTAGGATGCCTTCGGGCTACCAACCTCTCGCTAGTGCTACCTAACGGACCTGTCACCCTCCTCATCTCAAGCTTGCAGAGCTCAAGCTAAGGCTTGAGAGCCAACATTTTCTCTACTGCATAATCCAAAGTATTGACCTTCACCATCACCTATGGAAACCAAATTATATGAACAACGTCCATCATCTTACCTACCATAGGAATGCCTGCCCCGAGGCCCTTCACTGCTCGTGCGTGGGAGGGTGGTGAGTTAGCAGGCACATGGCTGGGGACAGGGCGAGCCTTAACTACCCACCTCCCACTTTCCCTGGTGATTGGACACCCCAGCAAGGAATCTTATATTATATTTTAATGATTAATATGATGTTGTTATTATTTTTAATACAATGGTAAGGCTATAATTAAGTATATGTAATTATTAATTATTGTATATTTATTTTAATTAATTGGTATATGGAAATATTTCTTGAGATATAAACTTTTATTAGAGTGGAATATGTGAGAAAATAAATCCTTATTTCCATATACTATTTCTTAAATTGCAAACCATTTTTAAAATGAAAAATTTCAAAAATATTTTCACATGCAAATATTTTATTCCATAGTCAACACAGATTTATACTAATTCTCTCGCTATATAGATCATGTATATGTTTTAATTATATCCAAATTATTTCTATATAGATACATCATATGTAATTTATTATTATATTCAACTTTTTTTATTAAAAACCTTTATTGAAACATTTTAAAAAGTATAATATTTATACATATTAAACACAATCAAAAGCGTAAATATATTTTTTATAAAATTATATTACCTCACATGCATATTGAAATATTTTATTTATGGTTAATAATATAGTGAAATATTTTAACCACGTCTCCATGATAGTGGGCTGTAGTATCAATAATTAAACTAGCAATTTAGCATGAGTGAACATGTGATTATTAATATTTTATAATAATTTTTATTAAAAGTGAAAAAATATGTATATGAATTTGTTTTACTTTATTATAGTGGACATTGATTTTATTTAGAGAAAATTCTATTTTTGTTTTAAAATCTACACCTATGAACTCAATAAGTTACACATGTCCTCGGCAGCGGAATGGGGAATGCATGCACTTCTCGTGCAATAATTAACAGGTGCATGGTATGGATTTAATCCCATGAAATATTCCAAAATATTTTTACTAGTAATTAGAAATCAAAGCGTGAGATTATTTTAAAAATACTTATGCCTATTGTACCCTTTTAATAAAATGGATTAAGTGAAAAAAAACAATTATAGGAATAAGTGTCACATGAAATAAATTATAGTTTTTTTCTCATGTGGTATTGAGAAACAATGGCATTCGGTCATGGCATTGTAAAAAGTCTTATTTATAAGTTAAGAACATTTTTACATTTATATGTATAATATTAGTTATTCTTATAATTAATAGTAGCAGTAATAATAACAATCCTCGACATGGTGTTTCATTTGGAAAAAGGAGAAGGACATGGTGCTACCACTCCTCTTGTCCAAATGGTAGGGGAACATGGTGGTCAGTGCCCCTAGAGTGTTAATGTATCTTTTGACCATTGCATCCTTCATGAGATGAATATTACACATAATATTTGATCGTGAGACCATATGAAATACAGGTCTCTCAACGTAGTTACAATGGTATGATGTTCCTCCCCCTATGTGGAAATTATATTGCATCTGTTTTTGTGTAAACATGGCTCTTCTAGTGTGAGATTATTTTCTTGCTAGTGTTTACCGCATTTTTGTGTGGTATGCATCGTCAAATCTTGTTTTAATTCCTCTTAAGGAGTGGCTCTAGCCAACTATCCTTGGTAAATCTTGGTTAGGCCTTGTCATTGGATACTAGAACCTCGTTGGCATTTCCTAGTGGCTACGATGTACTTGAATATTTTCCATAGGGATATGTGGCTAGAAATCCCATTGTTGTTTCTACTTCTAATTTCATCCTTTCATCACATATATTAAAGTACTTAGTTGAAAGAAAGTGGTAGAAGCACACTCATCTCCTCCCTCTGTGGCATTATTTTCCTGACAAAATCCACTAGCTCATACTCCCTCACTTGTATAGATTTCTTGTCCTAGTCCTTTTCCCCTCTTCTAGAAATTTCTTACCCACTGGTAATCCTTTCCCAAACTAATTTATCAATCATCATCACTATTATTCACAACCTTCTTGCTCCCACATGGCTAGTTGATACTACTTTTCTTCCCTTTCAAAACTTTTTTGTATTACCCTAGTTTTGTGATCTCTCCCTTTTATTTTTTTCTCCCTTTTCTAAAATAAATAGCCCCCTATCTACTATGTGCTATGTATCTTTCCATTTGACTAGTTTATTTCATATCGTTCCCTTTCAGTGCATGTGTGTATTGTGAGGGGTTGCTAACTATGAGGAGTGTTATTCTTGGGGACTTACACATGCTCACAATAGGATTCAGGATGCTTCTGATTTTTTTAGGAACTCATCTCATATCTAATTCAAGATTAAATCTCTAAACTAGAAAGGGAAGGTACTTCTCATCGACGATAGATTTCACACACTGAAGTTTTGGTGGACCTAGTTGATTGTGTCCCTTATGTGGGGAACACTTAGGAAAAGTTAAACCAATCTATCCATACCATTCTATCCATACCCTTTATTTCTACTAAAATCTAAATTTCCTAGTGAAATATTGGCTGTACTTTTGGCTGTGGTCTAGTATTCATAGTGAAATATTGTCCTAGCATCACTATTTTATCCATGTAAATGTAATTTTGGAAGAAAATACCCTTTTTACCACACAAAAATACTAATAATGGAAATAATAATTTAAAATAATGTTATAATTTAGTTAATTTTATTGTTTCTTTCGCAATGTGAGAGCTATCACAAAGTTAGTGTTTTCATACTTATCATGGGTTGATGCCTATGGGCATTTAACAAAAGAATAATTTATATGCATGCCCACCCATGATGCCTATGGGAATTTACCAACAATTTAATTGATATGGATGCCCTAATTAAATTTTTTTCAATAATTTTCCAAAGAGAATCTTTCATTTTCAACATATTAGTGCAAACATATAAAATAGATGGTGATAAATGTTGATAGGAATAAAAAATGACCTCATTGATACATATTACATTCACAAGACTTCAAAAAATAAAAATAAAATTAACTAAATTATATATTTATTTTAAATTATTATTATTATTAATTATAAAAATAAATTTTGTATGAGAGAAATATATATACATTTGAAAAAACTTGTAACACAAACCTTATGTAAAGAAATTTGCCACTTTACCCTAGATATTCTTAACCAATAAATATGCTTTATGACAATACCATGGGCCATTTCATCACTTACTAATTTCACATTCCCAAAAAAACATAAGTCATGTTTATATGACATTATTTTAAATTATTCAACTTAATAAAAATTAATAAAAAGGCATATGGTGTACACAACCTAATAATGAAAGATGTTAATCGTAATTCTTTAACATTTTATTTCTATGCTAAAGAAAAAATGAGGGAAGTATCCTATATGAGAATAATATTGTTGGGTAAAAATCTCAAGAAAGTTGGTAGTGTTACAAATATTTTGAAAATTAGATCAATTGTGAGTATAATATGTACAATCTAAGAGAAATTGTTTCACGTTCAACCCTATTAGAATTACATAGGTGACAAAGTCTTTCATCCCATGTCTATTTTGTAATTGACCAATGTTGAATTTCATTGTGAAAATCATGAGAATTAGTTCTAATTTTGGCATAGTTTGTTTTCCTTTTAATACTAATCAATATGTTTGTCTCATTTTTCCCTCTTTCACTTTATTTCCCCACAAATTCCTTGTAAATTTTGAACTAATAGTAATGAAACTAACTATACTTTTAGTACTATCTAAATTCTACTATATGATATATGGATTTATATTCCAATGGTCCAACCAAGTATAAGCATCCTTTTTCCAAACTCATTTAAGATAAAGGGGTGGATTTTTGGAGTTAAAAATGGTTTTAGAAAACTTGTTCGCATCAAGATTGTAAAAATTATTCTTATACGTAAGATACACATTTATAACAATGATTTCAATGGGAGAAATACTTGCATCAATATATATATATATATATATATATATATATATATATATATATATAAACTATAAGCACTCACAAATTTTAAATATTTTATAAAATTGAATAATATTATAAAAATTTATCATATAGAAATTTATATTTAAATATATATATATATATATATATATATATATATATATATATATATATATATATATATATATATATATATTAACAAGAGGAATCAACAATTAGGTCTGGATCCTACTCGAGGGATATAGGGTCCATTTTGATCACTAGCACTATACCTTCGAGGTTTATGGCCCATAATTTACATTGATTTGGTCATTTCCGAAGAGTTTAAATCTTGGATCTTTTAGTCTACACAACACTTCATATCACAATGATCACCAATTGAGCTAGTCCACGAGGACATAAAATTATATTCTTAAACATACAAATATAGATGGTTTTAATTATTTATTATATTAATACCAAATATTCTTTAGTAAATTCATGTAATTTTTTTCTTTATACAAAACCATGTATTTCATGATAAACCATTAACATTGTCCTCATTGGTGTGTTTTTTCTGCAGTAATGAGATTTGGTGTTGAAATTAAGGGCCCTCTCACCACCCATCCTCCATGCATGCGACCATAACACTGCACATTAATGGGGTCTCTCCTCCCAACGATGGTGGTAGAGGTGCCGTTGAAGATATTATGTTTCAACTATTGAGTGAGGCATTACTGCTCCACCATGCTCCTTCTTCTAGGTAACCTATTATAATTATCGGTTCTCCTTTGTCACCTCCTTTGGATTATTCCTTCATCAACCATAAATTTTAATGCTCATTTCCTTCCCTAATTATAGGTTCCCACACATGCCGGGTTGTCGTTTCCTCATCCCCTCATAATTTTTTAAGGTTCAGAGGGACTTTCTTCAAGACGGTTGTTGCTACAACCCACTTGGAATGACATCATGATTAAATTATTCCAAAATAGGCTATTCCTGTTTCCCACCCAACTCGATCATGCACTTATTGAATACTTATTTCCTCCAAAATCCATGACCAACTAGTGAGCTTAATGTTTTCATGAAGATGGAGGTTGTCATGCTGTAGGAGTCTCTAGAGCGAGATTTCCTGTCAAATCTTCAACCCACAACTTTGTTGAAGACACTCCTCTAGACGTTTCGGAGGAAATTTGATTCATATAGGAAGAGATTCAACAAGAAGGAAAATAAACCTTGGACTCAGACCTTATGGTAAGAATTTCCTCTTGGGTTCCTAACACATGTAACTCTATATATTGTTAGAATCGTTTTATACATATAGTAGAACTATAATTGGATGGTAACTTATTAATGAAAAAAAAAATTGTGTATAAGAGAGAAATTGAAGTCAACATCATGCATATATTGGAGCTCATGTTAGAGGTGGAAGGGAGGCTTGTGATGCTTGAGATGGGATCACCACTAGGCTCTCCCATTCCGCTACCATGCAAGCATCCCATCAACTTCAACACCTCTTTTTATTTTTGACGCTTAGGTTTCTTATATTTCGTGCTTTTAGTTTTTATTTCTCATGCTTTCCTATTAGGATGTTAATATCTTTTTTTAGAATATATATCTAGTTTCTTTCCCATGGAGGGGAAAGATTATCTATGTGAATATTCAAGATTAAATTTTTCAATTATTATTAGATTTAGCTTTCCTAAAGCTTATATTATTGTCTTTTGCTTATCTCTTAGGATAAAGAAAAAAATAGTAAGAACAATGTTTAGGATAAATCGTTTGATTTTTTCACTACAAAATTAACTTAAAAATTACAAAAATATTAAAAAACACACCAAATATAATATATATATATATATATATATATATTTATATATCTATATATATAAATGTTATAATTCATTTATATATATTAATTATAATTCATTTATATTGTTGTTCATTTAAACACATATGATGTTATATAGTAAACGTATAATTTTCTATAAGTATATAATTTTTCAATTTATATTTCATAAAAAAATTAAATTTAAATTAAAAGAGAAAACCATTCAAGTATAAAATTATTATTAAAAGTATGCATTATATTACGCTCGAAAAGAAAATATTAAAAGAAAAATTTTAATTATATATTATCATATTGTGTTCTTTATTAAACTATTATTTAGATTAAATTGTTTTTTTATATCACATTTAAAAAATATTATTTTCAATTTAAATTTAAGCATATTAATATTTGATTTCAAAATAATAAGTTTAAAATTCAGAAATATAAAATTAAATTTAAAATATGTATTTTGAGAATGCTGATTTTAATTCAAACTAAATTTTAATAATAAGTTGCAATGATGATGTCCTAAATGCTAGTTTCAAAGTGAGATGTGAAGTTCTTATATATTTATGATAATTGTTTCTAATCATGGGTTCAACTCATTTCTGTTCCCTTGGGGTGAGGACAAGTATCATCTACAAGGTATATTTTAAGGATTTCATATTTTTCCTGTGTAGTAATCTAAGCGAATATTCTAGTTTGAAAAATCATTTATCTAAATTGAGGTCAATATTCAATAAAAAAAAATGTAATTTATTAAAATTTAGTGCTAACAATGTTTTTTTCTTTATTTGTTTGGCTATGTGGTCCTAACAAGGCATCATGCGAAATCTTGGGTATGAGAAACCGTGACCGAGGGGTACCTAAGTCATCAAAATCACCCGGGGATCGCAACTGGCCTCGGCCACACCATGCCTTAGCATGGCTGTATTTTTTGTGCCTTTGGGGGGGATTGAAACCGGTGACCTTTCAGCACAAGTGTCTTAACAACCCACTCTTCACCATTGAACCGCACCCTCTTTGGCTAGTACTAGCAATGTTATAAATAGCCATAAAATACTATTATATTTACATAGTAAAATACACATAATATCTATAGTTTTGAATGCAAGTAATTTAATGAGTATTTTCGTTCACATTTTTGTTGTGTAAGGTGAATTCAATCTCTTAAAAGTAATGATTCACATCAAAAAATTTCCTTGTTGTTTCTGGTCTCTCTCCAGTGAGATCAGACTATAAAAAAAGTTGGACCTTACACAAGGTCAAAGAGACAAGCATAAGACATCATAAATAGACCTAAAAAGTCCTCTACTACATTTTTTATTCTTCCATCCACTAGTACCATGAGTAATGAAAGCAAAAATGTAAACCATAGTAATAATAAACTCGAGGATTGGCTGAGAGTTTGAGATTGATACTCGTATTAGAATGCCTATGTTAGTTGAAGGTTTAGACATTGATGTAAGCAAATCCAAGTGGTGTTAAATATGAGAAAATCAGTGGTTCATGCTGTCGAATGTGTTGTCATTATGCTTCAAATATGCATTAATATTTTCTAGGGACTATAATATATTTCTCCTCAAGTCTTGACTATGCATTAACACTCTTCTAAATAGGAATTTTATTGTCCAATAAAGATTGATGGTATATTCGTTTGACTCACTCTTAACTTTATTGGTGTCAATGAATCATGCTTCCCATTCCATTGCCCCATCTACATTTGAAAGTGAGGATATTTGAGTTGTTTCCTCCTTTTCTCCCTAATAATGTTCTTCATGTACCTTCATGTCGATTTTATCCTAATACCAAGCTGCAAAGCCTACAACCATGTTTTATAGGAATGTATTCCCTCGTTGGGACCTTGCTTCATAATCCATTGATCCTCTATGTGGTCACCACCTCTTTATTGACATGTTGATATTTCCTTCACTAGCCTAAGATGGGAATGATAATTTGAATATGGAAAACCAATTGGTAGGGTATGTAAGGGAAGATAATAAGATATGTTTTTTTGTATATAATACAAAAATATAATAAATCAAAAGATCACATTGAGACATGAGAGAAGTCAACTTCTTATACCCCCTCCCTCAGAAAATTATTTTCCCTAAACTTGGAGTCAATATCCTTCCCCATTAATATAATTGATAACAATGAACGAGGTTGTGCTCAATCGGTACATCACCATCTATGAATTGGTTCTCATATGGTCCTGAATAATCTATCAAATAAAATAAAAAAATACCAACTATAAAGCCCTTTATTCCAATACAAATTGACCAACAAGTAGAGAGATTTAAGTCCTTAATTAAACAAGGGAAAAAACATAGACTAGTGGTTGTTCCAGAGTCTCTATTATTTCTTACACTAAAACAAACCCATGGAGTTTGATTTTCCTAAGGTAATATTTCTCTAAATAACCTTGTGACCCCCCCTTCTCGATCCGAGTCATGCTAACGTGAAAGAAAAATAACACTATGAGGGATCCCAATGCCCAATACTCTCATAGGACCGAATAGAGAAGAATATAATTCTAGAGTAGAGGTATGAGTATATTATCTGAACTCAAAAATTACTTGGGAATAACAGAGATCAAGCAGAATATTACCTAGGATATGAGAGTTGAGACAAACCAATACCTTCTCCCTTACCCAATTACTAGGAAGAGTATTCCTTAGTGTGAAATCCATGTGAGTACCGCAAGCCACTATAGATTTTAACTTGAAAAAGGCCACTCTTACCTCTCGTCTAATAGTGCTATCACACATTATCCACACCTTGTTAAAAAAAGGTAACGAAACATATCCTTAGGACTGACTCATTATCCCATGCATTTCAAATAATTACCCCTTCATTTCTCCTTTCTCACCCGCAATAATCAACCTTCATAATTTCCACTCCACTAAATTGTAGTGTTGCCCCCCCCCCACATGAATTTTCCCTCCACTCTATGCTACCTTGCCTTCATGCAACTCTAAATTTTCTTGGCACTATGATTTATCTTTTAGGGTGAAACCAATGCTTAGCAGTGTACCAAGATACCAATTTCCCATAACGATTAACATTCCCCCTACCTAGCTCCATCTCTAAGCTTCTTCCACAGAAGTCCACCACTTGCATCCATTCCTTCATGATTCATGTACAATGTAGACTGTGATATCACACCTGTGTTATGATTTTGTCAACTATACTGCGTGTGTTTCCACACTACCTTTCCTATTGGCCAAGTGGGGTTGTTGCAACCCACCCTTCCTCCCCGCTCGCACACCACTAGTCACCCCATCCAAAGACTTCACAACTTTACGTTGATGTGTTTTTATAATAATACATTATTATTGGTCACTAAAAGTGTGTTTTTATTCTAAAAATTTCGACAATATTATTCATTTTGTTTTTAAAACTTTCATAAAAAGAAATTGATATAAAATATAAAATTTGAATTACAAAAATAATTATATTTATAGTTATATTTTTTGAAATATATTCTTATAATTATATTAATATGAAAATCAACTAGTAAATGAGATATACATTTTAGTAGGAATGAAAATGAATTATATATATATATATATATATATATATATATATATATATATATATCACATTACTAAAGTTTAAAATATTATAATTTTATTTAAAATATCTTAATATTTTAATTACGTCATAAGACATTCCCTTTGAGAAATACTCCCCTAGGTGCCACATTGCACCACTTTACACGTTCATATTAAATATTGAATGATGGAAAAATAGTCACTTGTTAGATTAATAGTTAGATAATAATTAATAATCACTACAAGGAAAAGACCCTCTAACGGAGGTTATAAAGGAGGTTTTTAGTGTTATAAAATTGGCCAAAATTGTTAAAAAACATTTGCTACAACATCTGTTTACGTTTACTATGGTTTTGGAGGAGCTTTTAATGGAAATTCAACACAACCAATAAACCTGGGAATTCAGAGTTTATTACGGATGTTTTTTTCATCAGTGCACTACTAAGGTGTCAACGCACCAGTGCGTGTCATCTAGAAGGTGGCCTAGGGCGGTCGAAGGTGCATGCACCGGGCCATCAAGGTATAAAACCACACTAGGCGCAGTGTTGGTGATACAACACATGGGGTCGTTCTAATTGGCCTTGGGATTTCTGTAATGCCCATAGGTCGTCTCAACGCACAGGTATGTAGACTTATAGAAATGCATCGATGCACAGTATCAAACAAATGCACTAATTATTCTAATTTGTATAGGTATTTGTGCAGTTCCCATAGATTGTACAAATGCACCGGTTTGTAGTCTCACATAAATGCACTGGTGCGCAGTATCACACAAACGCTCTAAGATTTATAATTGGTATTGGTATTTGTGACGTGCCCATAGGTCGTACAAATGCACCAGTGCGTAGTCTCACATAAACACACTCGCGTGCAGTATCGCACAAAAAAACCAAGATTTATAATTTGAATTTGGTATTTGGGCGGTGCCTATAGGTCGTAGAAACACACCGGTGCGTTGTATCATATAAATTCACTGGTGTATAGTAACTAACATGCACCAGTGTTCATTTTGTATTTTTTAGAAACATCGACCTATGATAGTGCAATTATTGTAATTTTTAAAAATTCATTATGCATAAAAAGTCAACATATCTTATAACAATATTCATACTAATTAAATTTTTATTAATGCATTTGAATGTGATGTTTGGATTAATTTGTTATATCGTATCATAACTATTGTGAATTTTTAAAATTAATTATTTATCAAAAGACGACACATATATATCTTATAACAATATTAATATGAATTAAATTTTTATTAGTGAATTTGAATGTGATGTTAGGATTAATTTGTTATATCATATCATCAAATTTCACATCTCTTCATTATAGCATTTAGTCATTCATAAATTTAATTAATAGTGTTACATTTCACAGTGACAATGGAGAACACAATAGAATAAATTAAAACATATTTTATTATATATATATATATATATATATATATATCCAATATTTGTCATACAAAATGGGATAGTTATTGCTATCCCTTTGTCTTTCAATTAGGACACTATGTCCATTACATTAAACAAAATGTCTGATTTCAGAGACAAATATTTCAAAAAATACAATGTCTTTCTTTGATATCCAAACATAGTGATCATTATTCTTCTCTTGAACTACTGTCACTGCTAGAGCTACTTCCATGACTTGGGTTATTTTCAGGAATGTTTTGTTCACAGTGTTGATTGTTTTCTTCTTCTTCAACTTCCATCTAAAAACATAAAAATAAATTGTAATGAGTTTATATACATTGGTGAGAATAATGAAAAATGAAATATTAAATAATATACATCAATATAAATAAAAAATAAATGACGTACCATAGCAACAATTGACTCATGAACTCTGCAAATTCTTCCAAAACCATGTAGTATGCCATCTTTCAAGATTTCTTTTGTTGGCATAGTTCCATATTTTGTTTCCTGCAAGTTTTATACCCCATAACAAATCATATATTTAATATAAAAGTTTTTTTTGTTCTATTTACTATAGACGGAGCTAAGTAAAACAAGATCTATAGATTCTTACAAATTCCACAACTAATTTATGATATGCCAACATATACTCACAACCCATATTTAACCCAATCTTAATCAATTTTTCTGATGGTTATTCTTTGTATGTTAGCATCTGTTTGAGGACATTCAATAATGAATTTTGTAAAAAACTTAAAAAATACAAAAGTTAATTATAGTTAAGTTGTTATAAAGAAGTAACAATTACTCACAAACTTAAATATCAACCCTTTTCTTCGTGGTCGTCCTATTTTATGTGTTGAATGGGTTCCATTTTCTTTTCTTTTCTGCAAGAAAATACTTGAAAATTAATATTTAAATCTATTTTTTTTATTTATTGTACCTAATGATCGAAAAAATTCAATGATTACATATTACATTTCAAGCACGTTGTTGTTGAGATAGCTCCTCCTGCTATCCAATTTTTTCCATTTCTTTGACCATCTCCTTGTACATGTTTCTGGACATTCCTACTGGCATATTTCTGATATCATCTGCTTCATATTTTGAAATTTTCATAATCTTCCTGAAAATGTGACATGACAATAAACTATTTAATTTTTATATTGATATATGAAAAGTAAATATAAGAAAAGTGACATTTATAAGTGATATTTATAGATAATTCTAGCCATATATTTAAAGGAATATTACTTTTGCATTCCTTCTTTTTTGTTTTTGTACATTTTTTCTATTAAAAATCTGACATGTCTCATTGACCAATTCTCTGGAAACTCTTTCTGTAGTTTAGATAAAATTTGGTTCTTGCAATCACTGCATTGATTTTTTTATTGTAAGTGGAAATAATTTCTATACAGTCATTCCACTAGATCGCTCAAAGTTTTGTAATTTTTTTTTCCTCCTCTCATTAACCTTCAACACCACTCGAGATGAGCTAAGGAGAAATTCATTTTCATTTGCATGTTCTATTTTTTTTCTTTTCTTAGAACAAAATTCCTTTTCTAAGTTGTTGGTCCCTATAGAACATTAAACATATGTGAATTAATAGATTTTTTGACACATGTTATCTAATAATTTTAAGTATATTATTAATGAAAATTAAGAAAATAAACTCATATTAGATCGACAGTATTTTTTCATTCACCTGATTCCTCCTTTTGCAATTTTTACATCACAATTTTACACTCTTCTGGTCCTAGATCAGAAATAATATTATTGAGCTTTGTCATTTTGTGGATATTCATGATACACATTAAACGATACATATTAGTAAAACTTACATATAGTACAAAAATAATATTTTTTGTAAACAATTTATGGAGAACATGCCTTTTTTGCTCTTTTGATGTGTTATTAGTATTTTTGTTACTTTATCTCTTGACATTCATTCATTTATCAATATGGAACATGTACCGTACAATTCATTAATATATTTTATAAATAAATTGTCAACTTTTCAGGTAAAAAAAAAATTCTCAAGAAATTGGTGTGCCATTCATGGTGTACGCACCAACATCAGTGTGTGGGGGTCTTATAAATGCACCGTAAAAATAGTATAATAGACCATATAGTGATCTATGTCAATAAGGAGCATTGGTGTGTTACATGTTAACCAATGCATCGATTAACATAGACAAAATAACAAAAATCGTCTAGTGTTATTTTTTGTAGCATAAACGCCTCATGCAAACAAGGGACCACCATATGGTGCTCTTTGTCAACTAGAATACCTAGTGCAATGCCTTATATGTTACATGGTGCATCGATTAACATAATAAAACAATTTTTTGTGAAACAGCACGTGTGCGGTGCACCATAATGAAATAGCACACGGGTACCCTATTTTACATATGGGGCACTTATTAAATTTATTCTTTTTTTATTTTTTTTATCACACAGTACTTTCATGGTGCACTGGGATAATACACCACACTAGTGCAATAGGTTATGTCAGGCGCACCGATTAAAAAAATTTATTGTTTTCAAAAATTCACGCAATGGTCGACATGGGTTGGGATCCGAATATGCAATTTGTCCCATGAGTTGGATGTCATAGGCCTATATATACAAAAAAACCTTATAAATCTAAAATGAAAAGCTCTAATTCTAAAATCACAAAAACAGGGAGAGGAAAGGGCAGAAACAAAAAGAATGAAGGGTTTAGGGTAAAAATAGATTTATTTTTTTGTTTATGAAAATGAAAAATGAATTGAATTTTTTTTCTTATTGTGTAAATAAAAATGTAGAAAAAAGTAAAGCAAAAACAATAAAATTTAATCATGAGATCGTTTGAAATTCTATGCTACAGGGTTTGAAACACAAGATGTTTGGAATTTTTATTGTCTAAATACTTATGTTCGAATGTATTTTGTTGCTCCACAATGCTCTCGTGCTCTCTTTCTCGAGGTATGTCTCCTGCAAATCTCTGACTGAAGATTTTTGCAAAAATAATGAAATAATGAAAAGTGTTTAGTATTTAAAAAATTGTTTTATGAAATTAGATTTTCGAAAATATTTTTCCACCCATTTTTCAATTTACCGTTTTTTTCACTTAAAGAAAATAGAGTTTCGCTTTTTTATTTACGGTTATTCGTCACTGGTGCATCACTTAATAGCAACACACCGGTGTTTCCTTTGATAATACAAAACCGGCATGCAGTAACTAAAATGCACCAGTTTGGTTATCTCTCCATTAGCACTGATTACAAAAAGTCCATTTTTAAGGCACTAGAATTACTTTTAGGTGTCTACACCAAAATTTATTGTATATTTTGCTCAAATGCAGGGAGACAATATCATAACTATATCGAATGGAAAATTCTTCAAAATCCAACTCATTCCATAATATTTCTCAAATTCCATCCTGGAGTTCCCCCTATCCATCTCGAGACGTAATATTTACTTCAGATTTTATTTATAATCTCATTATCTAATTGAATTTATGGTTTTTATCCATGTCAATTATGCGCAAGTTAAATTAAATTTATAATGTATACAAATTTGCAGGTTTATGCAGATTCAGAATCGAGTTTAGATGCACAAAATAATCAAACAGCTCCAAAGTGTCACAAGCTCTTACCAGGAGCATCATACCGCAAGGAGCGTTTGGTAGATGAAAATAGACAGCCGCTTCACCATGCCAATTGTCACAATATTGAATATTTTAGCCACAATCCTGGGACAATGATGGTAATAATTATAATTGTTTGGTATATTTATTAATGTAATTGTTTCAACATCAAACCAATTAATCATGCAATATTGTCAACGTTCTTACTAATTGATATCATATATTTTGTACTAATCATGTTCAAATATTTTTTTTAAATTATTAGGATTCTAGTGATCATGAGAAACCTACCTACCATATTCCGCTACACCCCACGACAATTTCAATTCAAGGGAAGTCTAAATTAAGCCAAAAATCAGAGAGGAATGATACCAAGAATGGTTGAATCAACCACCGATTCAATTCTCGCTACGTTTATATTCACAAATTATGAATGACTACAACAATAGTAGTTATTGAAATAATGGCTATGGAGGCAATCAAATATAGGTTGGTATGGATTATTACTTAAGGGATACAATTTCCATGGAGACAATGTTTTAGATGCATTCCAAAACGATGATTAACTAGGGGATGATGCTCATATTGTTGACACATTTTTCGAAATCCTTAAATTTTATTCCACCACCCCACTCTTTGGACCTGGAAATTAGTCAAAGTCTACCCAGTTGGGGAAAACAATGTTACTGTGCAACTTGAAATCAAAGTTTGGCTTGTCGAATGCATGTTTCTCCGAAATTTTGAGATAAGTTACAATAAAGCCATCCCTTATATAAAATTAAGAAATATAATTCGTACACAATGAACATTACAAATGGTAAATTTTATGAAGTTTAATTATTATATCGACATCAAAGTAAATTTATTAATATATTTTTCCATGAACACCAACTACAAGTTCTTCAAAGATAAGGTTCTTCCGAATGATAATATCTTGCCCGGTAGCTGCTAAGAGGCAAATAAATTGTTGAAAATGATGGGTGTTGAGTACATATCATATCATGCATGTCCAAATGATTGTATTCTATATAGAGGAGAAAATGTAGACAAAGATATATGTCCAAAATGTGGGCATGAAAGGTATAATAAATAAAAAAATAAGGATAAATCATGTACTGGTCCTCCTTTTAAGATATTGAGGCACATGCCTATAATCTGAAGTATTCAAAGGCTCTTTCATTGCAAATAATTAGCTATGTTTTAGGGATGGAATCCCTTACATAGAAGTGAGTTCGAAGTTATGTGAATCCTAATTGATTCAATAGCCATGAAGTATATAAAGGATACATGGCCCAAAAAATTCGAGGATGAAGTAAAAATTCTATGATTCAGCATAGCCATGGATGGCCTCAACCCATATTCCCTCCAAAACACCAACTATTATGTCTGGCTTGTAGTAGTGATCAATAACAATACCCCGCATGGTTTTCCATGAGGAATGGACATCTTATGTTCGCTCTCATAGTCCCTGGTAGAAGACAAGTGAATAATATGTATGTCTACTTACAACCATTGGAAGATGAATTAAAGGAACTAGGGTGGGCTAAATGTATACGATGTATCAAGACCCATGATAGAAGAGAGGAGATTTACATGTTATGGCATATGTGCTTACACGAAACATGATTATCTAGTCTTAGGAGTTTTCTATGGTAAATTAAATGTTTAATTAGTTTTTTTGTTTATATACGTAAAAATAATTTTTCACATATTAGTTATTTAATTCATTTTAATTATTCTAATTTTCATGATATTATTTAACGTGACATGCATATAAATTGCATACAATAATCTCATAGGTCTTGTAAGAAAAGGGTATTTTGGATGTAAAATTTTTGGACCTTCTTTGAAAGCTAGATGGTCCAAGGATCTAAAAAATCCAGTGTATGATTGCTCCAGGGTATTCCTCCCACAAGAACACCCTTACAGAAGAGAAACATCCGCTTTCAATGGTAAAAGAGAGAGAACCCAAATGCCTCCAATAATGACACTAGATGAATGGCTTAGAGCATACAAGAGAGAGAGGGAGAAGGAGTTCATATAAATGTTTGATTCAAATGGGGAGCCAATGTTCGATGATCCAGAATTCTTCGACACCTATGTTGAGAGATTTCCCATCAGGATGAAAAATAAATCTGTCTTTTATAACCTCCCTTATTGGGAACATATTAATATTACCCACTTATTCGATCCCATGCATATATTTAAAAATGTTTCATATTCTTTATGGAGGAATACATTATCGAAAAAAAGTGACACATTGGCTATTAGGAAAGATCTTATTACTTCGAAAACTAAAAAGAAACATTGGAAAAGATGATTAGAAAGTATAGGATCAGAGGTAGGCTCTGGTCCCTCTAATTCATGGTATTTCAAAAAAGGTCATGTCCCATGGATTTTAAAAAAACATGATCTTTCTTTGGAAAAGGAAGTTATAATGGGTGTGGGAATAGCATCTTCATACGAGTCTTCGCTACAGTGCTGCTTCACTCTGGATGACCATTTTTCGGGGTTGAAATCACATGACCATCTGAATCTTCTAAGAGTACGTAGAATTTCAAAAGCATGATTTTATAATTTTTTATATTAATAAATTTTATCCTATGCAGGGATCATAAGACATAACTAGTTTTGTATATTAGCGCACTTGTTTATAACTTTGTAGCGTCATTATCCTTTGTTTGTGTGTGGGTGTGTGAAAAAAGAATTCCATCAAAACCTAGGATGTGCCATATCTAAATTATCTGCATTTTTACATTGGATCACATCAAAGGAGATTCATGTGGCTAGCATTCCATGGTGGAGTCAAGAGATAGTTGAGATTGTTTGTATGTTTCAGAAGGAACTGCCGATGAGTTTCATGGACTTGTAGGTTCATCTTTTAATCCACCTAGTAGATGAGGTTCAATTATTTTGTGTAGTTTCTTGTCATTGGATGTTATTCTTAGAAATTTACATGAAGAAATTGAAAGGTTTTGTTTGATAAAGGGAAAAACCCGAGGGGTCTATGGCAGAGGGGTACATATCATATGAGTCTTTCTATTATGCCAGTGAGTACATCAAGAAAATCTGGAATAGACCAGGTGCGGTGATTTGGGACGATGAAAGGGATGAAGACAAAAGTGATGGGAATTTGCTCCAAATGAGTGGAAAAAAGCGCTTGATAAAGAGTAAGTGACTTATAATTTTTTAAATTTACACAAAGTAAATATTCATGTTGGACTACGATATAATGTATATTTTCATCTCTATGTACTATATAATGTCAGTTTGATTTCATCATTGAATGCAGAAATTGAAACAATCAATAAATTCATTCTTTACAATTCTGAAGCAACACAACCATGGGTCACATTGTACGAACAAAAGAGGATGAAATGGGATAGTGACAGGAAATAATTCAGATGGTTGAATGACATAAGTGTGCCTTATCCTGATCATTTAAAATAAAATATGCCAAAAATATGCCCCAACATTTGGGTTGTTGACCAAGTCAGAGAGAAATACGGTGCAATCGGTCATTACCTGCATGCTGAAGAGGATGCCCTAAATGTAGAGTTTTTGTGGAGCAACTCAGTAATAATCTATTTAATTTATATGTACATTTGGAACTTAATAATGAACCTTTCAAATGTAATTACATCTATATTTCATATTTTAACTATTGGGTTATTATAAGACGCATGAAAGTATGATTTTTTTTAATTTTTTTATGATAGGTGAATTTTTTCCCATCTATGTGGGCATATGGACACCATTTTCACACAGGAAATGATGATGTTGGAAACATCACACAAGACTATGGAGTGGAATTTCAGTTCGATCAATCTAGTCGATCTAGCCACCATGATCAAAACCTAGTATGAGGGATGTTAGGTTACGTCGGAAAGATAGAAGAGATCATTGAAGTTGATTGCTCTTCTTTCCAATGTGTTATTTTTAGGTGCAAGTTGTGGGACACCTTTGATTAGAATAATGTAAAGGAAGATCGCGATAGTAGGTTGATATGTATCATCTCTAGAAAGATGTGGGATGAAGCTAACGAGCCCTATGTTCTCTCCAAACACTGCAACCAAGTGTTTTTTTACCCAAATATGTTGGATAGGGATTAGTGGTTCGTATCGAGACCTGACCCTAGATCAAAGTGTATTTTTGAGAATAATATTGTTACTATGCCATGCAAGCTGGAATATAATGAGGGTGATCATGAGAACCGAGAGTGATATGGTACATGTGTTATTTCATCAATATTTATACTTTTTAAGATGGGTTTTTTGAAGCATTATAATATGTATTTTGAAATAATTGAAAATTTGCATTGTGCTAATTTTAAAATCAATATTTAACTTGATAATTTGCAATTATTTTGATCTAAAAAATAATGGTGTACTCTATAAAGTTCTTTTTTTTTGTATGTAAGATCATAATAAAATAATGATAATTCTAAAGTACATGAATTTAGTTGCATTATTTTCTAAAATTTATTATGTTACAAAAAATCATATTATTCTAGATTTATTATTTTACAATTATTTAAAATTTTACAAATTTACAAATTTGAAAGTTTCAAAATTTTAATAAAATCATTTCACATTAGTATAATTAAAATTTTCACATTAATACAATTACAATTTTACAATTTCACATACAATTACAATTACAATTACAATTATAATTACAATTTTAGAATTTTACATTTATACAACTACAATTTTACAAATTCAAAATTTACAATTACAATTAAAATTTTACAAATTTACATATATACCATTACAATGACAATTTTATAATTTTACATACAAATAGAATTACAGATATTACAATTTTACATTATCATGATAATTTCATATTAAATTAGTTAATTAACATCACGATCATGATAACCATCGTACAAACATCATATTTGAATAAAAAACCCATTGAAATTTGCTAACATCATCGTTATCATGATCATCTAGCAAAACACAATTAGCATTGTATAACATCATCACAACACAAACATCAAATATACATCCCGTGTCAAATAACTGCTATCACATACACATATATCTGCAAGCCGCGCATTAAATGAACATATCTAACATGACCTAACAATATATGCATCATGATGATCACCAACATGTAAATTAAGTACAACTGCAACATGAACATAAAATACATGGACCATATATATATATATATATATATATATATATATATATATACACACACACACACACACACACACACACACACACACACACACATTTAAATAATGTCAAAAATATACAACTGTAATATAAATGTCATATATCAGTTGGTGGTACATCATCAACAACAGTACTAGTTGAGGCATGTTGAGTCAATGGTGTAGCCTCGACAAGATCAAATAAATGTTGATCATCACGTGCTTGCTGATCTAGCACTGGTACCTCATGCTCACAAAGATCAACTGTTGGTTGCTCATCATGATGACTTGATGTGGTCGATGGTCCAACCTGCTCATGATCATGAGTATTACTGGATGTTGCAGGTTGCTCACTCGACGTGGCCAATGGTCCAACCTGCTCTCCATGATAAGTGTTGGTCAATGCTAGTGGAGGCTTCTCATATGGCATGACGTGAGATGAACGATGATCACTCCATTGATCGTGATCATCGGATGATGCGTCGCTGCTCGCAGATTGTAGATCACGTGTTGCGTCTCGACCATGCCTATAACGTGGAAGGGTCCTCCTCAACCACGTACTAAGTTTGTAGCTACTACGACAAGATGCATTAGGTTGTACATGACACATGGCATGCCTATCCACATATGTACCAACCTACCATCATATTTTATGTCTCTCATAGTAGCAGGCCTGACTCCCACCTCAACAATCAATGCATAGAGTTGGTTGCCCAACTCTACTATCAATTTTCTATCAAGCCTACCGTGCCTAGCAAACAGCCATACTGGTGTACAAGCAGGATAAGGTTTCTCTGCAATGGCCTCATGATCATCGTCATATGGCATATCGTGATCGTCATCAGGATCCACACCTGTATCATTTAGTGGTGCTAGCATGTCCTTGCCATCAAAAGACATAATGCTTGCAAAATATATACAAGTACACAACAATAATTAGACAATTTCATTACACAATTTAATAAAAACAAGCTAAAGAACATGTTAGAAAAAATTTAAATAAAACAGTAATATTACTTCATTCATTCAGCGACTCATCATTTGTGAAGAGGATGTTGGCACACCCTCGTCAATCCAAACAAGCATAAGGATAGGGGACCATAACGAAGGAATTCTCATCAACACTGGGTAGAAACTCTAGTGCGTCACGTGATATCCTCGTGGAAAACTCAGTATCACCTCTATTGGGCATCATCTGTCCCCACATGTGCATCTGTGCCTCCAACATCGGCCTACGAGACTGCCAAACAAAAGTAGGACTCATCTTTAGAGACCTCCTAAAAAATAAGCCAAAAATATCTGAAGAAAAAGGAAATTTGACCCTCCCTTGTGCATGAGCATGAAATCTATGTAAGTATGTACAGAAATACCATAGAAAAATGGCAGACCACCTAAAAATTCGTGGCTCCTATACTGAAGAATCTACATAATATAGAAGCGGGAAACTAATGCATTGCACATCACTAGTGTTGTGTGAAATGGTCAAAATAAGAAGTGAGAGGCACCTCACCTCCTCACTACCAAATTCAGCAATACGTAAATGACCTTTCGAGACCTGAAAATCTGAAGGAGACAATATATCCATGCTAATGTATTTTTGGGAGTACACCATCTAAATCCTTGTTGAATAGACAACTAGAACCTTTAGGAATGAAGGAAAATCCACCCATCTACTCGATATCCCTTTAATGAAATATATGTCCTCCTCAGTAGGCGCATACCACTGGTTAGGACCAACCCAAAAATCCTGTAGGTGGGCTTTCCACTTGCGAATAAGATGTCTCAAAAACAAACCATGGTCCTTTAGGGAAGTAGCCTCCTCATAGAACTTGAGGAGGCCTACCTACCTTAGGATCCCCTTGGCAACTGCTCTAATAGGGTGAGAGTACGCATCTCTCTCCCTCTCTCACACTTCCCATAGGCGAACCATGCTATACTGGTCCAACAATTGTTGTTGTTTTTCCATCTCTTCTCTCCTTTCACCTCTCTAAATGATTGAAATATTAAACACATTTTTTTTATTAAATGATACATGTATTTAGGAATATACATATATAAAATATTTTGGAAAAAAAAAACAGTTAGTGTGCCACAAAAATAGGCATGCACCAGTACCAGTGCGCCTTTTCTTGTCTCGCATTGGTGGTCGTGCCCCAATAATTATTCAATGCACTAGAGGTGGTGCACCTGAAAATTTTCAGTGCAAAAGCCTCTTGGAGTTTTACATAAGTCAATGGTGTGGTGGTATAAAATACTACATCATTGACCATGGACTAGTGTGGGGAGGGCAGTGCGCTGAACAAACTATACGCCCCAGGGCATATATTTTGGTCAGCGCACCAAACTCCTGACATCATTACATAGTCAACGGTGCAGTATTTTACCAGGCTACATTTTTTACCATGTCGAAATGTCGGAATGCAGTGCACTAACAAAAATACCTGCCCTAGGGTAGATATTTCAGTCAACACACTGCATTTCTGCTACTCTATAAGGTCAACGGGGCGGGAGGGTAACCTACCGCACCGTATCTTTTTTAAATTTTAAAATAGCTCAATACGCCTTGCGGTACTACCCCAGACCAGGTGCAAATATCATTAGCACCAGTTGTGGTGCGGCCTATAAATTTACAGGAAACACCACGAATGAGTGTAAGACGAATGGCTCAAGCCCACCGCGTGACAATTTTTTTTTTTTAAATGGTTGATTTTAACATAATTTAAAATTCTAATGTGCTAAGAGGCTTAATTATGGAAAAAAAAGAAGAAAAATACCTGTAAATTTTTCCATCAAGGAGGCATATTGGCTGTAGAATTTGTAAAAGTAAATTTTCCCACTGTTTTGAAAAATTCATAATGCGGATTGGTGGGAAATGAACAGCAGTAGTGCGTGCAATGGGTGCAATGGGAGCACCGATGTCAGGGTCTCTTAGACAAGGTCAAGGTTCACCAGTGCTTGAGAGCTCTGGAGCATTGAGAAAAGTGAAAAATGCAGTTTTTCATTGTAATTTTTTTTTATGTAACCCTGTTTTGGTGTGCGGTGTTTTATAGGCGCACCGGTGCAGTTTCTGAAAACCGCACTGGGTGGTTTTATTTTTTGCGCGGGGTTTTAGGAAGCATCGATGAAAAATATTTGTAAAGCACCGGAGCTCTACAGTAATAAGACACACCGGGCGGGTTTGTATGGAATGCAAGGTGTCTGGTGTGCCAATGTTTTGTGTGCACTGGTGATTTCTCTTGTTGAATGCATCGGTGCAGTTTAGGATGATAAGCGCACGAGACAAAAAAAATCCACAAAACCTCAACCCACCAACCTTCTCTAGTAACCTCCGCTAGAAACCGATGTCTCAGGTATTTTTATAAGGGGTTCCTCAAAAAAATCCACTAGAGAGTCTTTTCCTTGTAGCAAATAGTTTTTGGTTAATAGCTAGTTAATAGTTAATAATAGTTAAAACAAAAATATTGGAAATTTAACTTCTGGGAACATAAATCACAACAGTTTTAGATGGAAGAATTTTTTCCTTCAACAAGAATATACGGTTAATTCTTTGGAAGAAGAAATGTCATAAAATAACCTATATGATTACAGAGGTCACGTTAAAATATGTTGACTCCGAAAAATTCCCAAAAGAGATACTAAATAAAAGAAGATTATTTGTTTCATTCTTCAAGAGAGAGATTCCATTTTTAGAGACATTAGAAGGGTAAACATGATTCAAAACACTTAGGGACTTGACATTATACATCAATTTAATTTCTAGAGATGTCAATACTGATAGTTGTAGCACTAGAATGCATTATAGGTGTGATAGGTCATTTTGTCACATCTTGTAAATAACACTTCTAATGGGATCAATCAACATATTTTTCCCATTTATCATCATCATTGAAAAAATCCCTAAGCATGGCTCTTTCATTCCCGATAATTTCTGCATGAAACTGGATCAATTGAGAAAATTTTAGGACCAATGCTCGTTGGCCTATTGTTGGAATGCGTTCACCTATGGGTTGGTCCATTGTGGCTTGTGTTGATCACAAACAGGTTCTTGCCTTTGCACCTATGCTAGTTCTAGAAATTCGGGAAAAAGGAGACAAAATCCTAAAGCCTCCATTTCGAGAGGCTTCTATGATCTATTGTAATCATTTAACTCAATTAAAACATTCAGATCCTATCTTACCCTACTTTGGAGTTTCCATCCCTTATCGATTGACCCCATCCTCCCATCAAAGGTGGATCTAAATCCCTAGATTGGTAATTGGATAAGAACTTAAAACTTACCCCACTCCTCTATATATTCACAACCCTCCATATGCAAGGGTTTGGATTTTGGAGAGTGATTATACCCTTACTGTACTTTTGTGAGAGACATCATTTCATGCATTTAGGGTGATTGGAGGTACACATTATGACAAGGAAAGGAAAAGTCAACCTAAAGGATCTCTTATACAAGATCAACACCTGTTTATGGTTCTAAACTCCTTCCATTTATATTAATGAAAATAATTCTATGGTTTCCTATATCTAATGTTATTATTTCATGTATTTCAATAGAATGTTTATATATTGAGTAAAGTATGTAGATTATATTGTATAGATCTCGTAGTTTCTTGGCTTTTATTATCTGGTTGTTTAAGTTCTAATTTTAGCAATCAGAGCTCAAATTTGAGCATTCAATGTAAATAACGAGCGAAAAATGTGATAGATTCCATGTAGGATTCATTCTATCATTTATTTAATTTGAGGAAATAATTGGGTTCCTTGTCACTCTGTTGTTCTAGGTTAGCCACTAAACCTAGGGGATATACTTTTGTCCGCAATCATAAATCACACATAAAAATAGGACATTGAACCATAACATCCACTCTTTTGAAATGAAATGTTTTCAGTGAAAGGTCATTCTTTTGACAACAAATAGTTTTGCTACTTGCACCATTAGAATTGGAAGTCCTTATGTTGTTAAGATTAGTCATTGCTACCATATTACTGGGATCATTTGGCATAGGACCTTCGGATATTATTGGGAACATTTGAAAAATGAACTTCAGAAATAGATCATTAAGAATTAGCATAACCATCTTTAGCCAACAAGGATTTCTTTCATTAGATATCATTGAAACCAAAATCTTCTGAGTGGAGGAATTGGTCACAAAATGTCCAAAACCTAAGATATTTTTTTCTAGAACATATGGTGGTTGCCGTAATGATTTTATTGGAACCATAGGATTGATTTAGAGGTATCAAGCCATACATCATAGGGCCATTACTGTTGGGGGTACAATAAAGAAAACTATAAACCATCCACAATATGCCAAATAGTGTTGGGGGATAGATTTAGAGGATTACAAAGATCAAACCCATGCCCATTAGAGCCAGAAGAAAAATAAAATTTCTTAGAAGTTATTTATTATTAACACAACCATTTTATATGGAAGAATGGTTTCCTTCACCAATAAGATAGGGTTCATTCTTTAGAAACATAAAGTTAATCATATTACCTATACGTTTATAGAGGTCATGCTTAAATATGATAACTCAAAAAAATTCCCCAAAGAGATACCAGATACAAGAAGATCATTTATCTCATTGTTCAAAACAGGGATATCAGTTGTAGAGACATTAGATGAAGAAACACGATTCCCATAATTTAAGGAGATGACATGTGACATGAATTTCATTAATAGAGATTCCAATATCTATAGTTGTAGCACTCAATGCATCAATGATGAGGGTGCTCGATGAGATCTTACGACAGTTAACAAGAATATCAAGCATAAAGTTGTCAGTGGTAGGAACATGAAGCATCGAAACATCCTTTCGAGGAGATTTAAGAACATAGTTACTCGTCGATAAATGAGCATAGGGTCCTCCGAATTTCGTATTATTAATAGGCATCCTTGTTATCCACTAGTTTTAAAATGTTGTTGAAACAATTATACTCTTAGAAATTAAAATATGTCAGAATTTACATGTTTTATAGAGGAAAATATTTTTTCTTTGAACGTGTTATGAGATACCCAATACAATCTTAAAGCATATCTTCTATTTGAGTAACCATTTCCTAGAAAATCTGTTAAGAAGGATTTAAATTATAGATCTACTGAAACCGTAACCCTCATTAATGGTTAATTACGTCTATTCAAGAATCTACTTCTTTATTCCATTCAATAATTTCCTGTATAGATAACCTGAAGAAGAGCCCTTCAACCATTAGGTAATATTATTTCAAAAAGAATGTAGGGTTATTTGGATAGTGGGTCAATCACATTAAAATGGCAGGGAAGAAGTTACAAATGCTATTTTTCTAACATTATATTTAGCTTATCTATTTATGGCACTCTTGCATTGTAGGTTTTAAGAATAGAGGAGATGAAATTATCATTTCCATCGAAGAATCAATGGTATGTGAGAATTTCCTTGTTGTGCAGAGCATAATATTCACAACATATGTTTTGTTTACTAGTATTTTATTGTTTTTAAATGGCTCCTAAGTTTTTTTTCTATTAATTCTTTAATATTTATTCAATTTTATTATTGGATTGGTTTCCCATTTCATGTTTCAGAAATGGCTAAAAATATATTAAAATAAATAAATGTTACTTGTCAAGGTGAAATCCAAAAAATGAGAGGAGTCATCAAACCATTACTTTACACTTGAAATGTTTGTAACACTTTTGTAAGCCATACACATGCCTATGAATGCTCTACAATTTTCTTAGTATGTACTGGTATGATTTAATTATGTGAATTTTTTTCTATTTTGTTGGAAGTTTGTTATATTGTATTTTTGGTTTTTTAATTGTATTTTTAGAATATAAAAAAAGAATTATTTTTTTGAAAACATTATGGCACATTTACATTTAGATGGTGTAAATTACATTATTTGAATTTTCAATTTTATCACATTTATGATATTTCAATCAAAATTGACCAAAAAAATATATCCAATAAATCAACACATAAAAAATTAAACTATAGATTTGTTCACATAAAGTTATTTTCATTACTCTTGAAGGCTCTTGGAGAATCTTGGAGACTCAACCATTCAGCCTTTCAACTATTCAGCCCCTTCATCAATGGATGAAGGCTATATTTATAGAGGAGAGGAGGAGGTTGGGATTCCTACAATAGTGGAAGGGAGGCATTATCCCTTGGTAGGTTCCCCATAAGGTGGAAACAAGAGGCCAAAGGAGGAAGGCCATGGTTATTTAGTCGAAACCACTCCTGATGACTCATCCACGAAGTTGTTGTAATCGAAACTTCACCTCTCTTTTTTTAAAAACTTTCCAAAAGCAGATTGGCGTGGGTGCTTAACTGGGACAAAGCACCAATTGGCATGGGCTCAGTGTTAATTTTCCTCATTGGCGTGACTACATAACATGCTACCAGCGCTAAGGCAAAAACATGTGTTTTTAGGGGTATACTCAGGAAATGATCAACAGAAGGAATGTTATCCTCATGGAAAGAGATGCAATGATGGTATTTGAAAGGCATGAAACTTATTATTGATCACATAAACGACCCTCCAATGGGTGAGATGGGGATTGCAGGGACGGTGACAAATTATTGTGTATCAGATGCCCCCTAAAGCATGAGCCCCGAGAGAGAGAGAGAGGTGAAATTCTTTATGAGAACGTGTCCAACTGGAAACATTATCGTTGGAAAACCTGTGTAGAGAAGTAAAACTGATATCTCAAATACATGATATATGTGTGGTCTGGGCACAACCATCCATAATAGAGTATACAAGAATCCAGATCCAAGGCATGGACGCAGCCATCCAATAAGGACCGATAAAAAGACTCAGGTATGGTCCCAGCCATCCAATCAATGAGTCATGTAACCCATTAGAATAATCCACAAAATCGCAGCCTAGATTCTAACAGATGAAATCCAAGGTCTTGCGCTCCATCTCGACCCGAGAAAAGTACAATTTCAAGCATGTGAAGAAGTGAGCTGAAGTCAAACATGCAAGAACATCACGTGATTACCAGCCAATGATGAAATTTTTTAATAGACATGAGAGGTCCCACCAATAATGACAATGGCCCTCAAGGTACTATAGGTACAATCTACGGCATGTGAATCAGTGAGTTGGCATTGAACACCCGTAGAATCACTCGATCAGAGGCCAATGATGAAAACCTCATGTCGAACACGAGGAACCTGCCATTGAGGCATGCAGGCTCCAAGGTACCAGAAGGGAGTCTCTAGATCAGCTTCCTGTATAATGAGCTAAAGTCGACAGGAAGTGACCTTGATCGAAGGTGGGCCATAATGTTTCCCACATCATCGACGCAAGACAGAGGAACATAATTTCTTTGTGAATTAAGATCATATGAGAATCAGAGGAAGGTTGAAACCTTTCAAGAGGTCAACTTATCTTGAACATATCGGCGGTACGATAGTCGATTTGGCATTATTTGACATCAAAATATCAGAGGTCATGGTGACGAGGAAAATAGCAGATGAGAGGTCAAAAAGGATTACCCAAACCCACGAAGGAAAATAGATAATGAGATGAGATGTCCCCAACCCAACATGAATGCAGACAAGTGCCATGTTCAAGAGCGACATACTGCCGACACGATGATGATACTGGTTCCATTTTTCCCCACCATTTCTAGCAAGTACCTCTTTATTTTTACACAAGCTTGAAGAGGATACCATATGCTTGTCATATAATTCTGTCCTTTGGACGAATCCATCCTAGTACATTTAATGAGCCCTAGGAAGGAGGAACTCAAATATTGTCATTACGACTGAATCCAATGTCATCAGGGTTTAACGATTCTGACAAAGGGAGAAATCGATGTCTTTTCATATTTAGAGAGTTTTAAAAGAAAGCGGAAAAGTAAACTCCAACAGTCCCTTTTTGTAAATAGTTCCTCAAATCTGAAAAGGTAGAAAACTATGTCTGAGAAAACCTCCTAGTCGTGATAGGCTAGGGTATTCCTTTTTCGTAAATAATCTATCCCAGCCCGAAAAAGGGGTAAACGTATACTGGGTAGATGTAATTTCGCAACCAATTTAACGAGATCAAAATGACAAGTGACTCGAAAATATTTTCATGTTTAGAGAGTCAAAAAAGAGCTAAAAGTTGATTCCTCCTGGAGGAACGAGTGGTATAAAGGGTAGCAACTGGTTCCGGTAATGGTGGAACTTCTCAGAAGAAGTAAAGGTTAAGAGGTTTGCTAACAAGACCACTCCTACCAGCGGTTCCTCAGGAACGGATAAAACAACCAAGTGAAGGCATATGATCGGCCAAGCAGATAGGGATGATGGAGTGAGAAAACTAAGGCTCATCTGGTAAAGACAGGCTGATAAGATGGCAATCACAACAGGTGAAACGGGAAAGGTTTCATTTTTACACAAGCTTGAAATCAGAAAACTCTGCTTGAAGTTGGTTTCATTTTTACACAAGCTTGAAACAGAGATAAACTATGCTTGAAACTGGTTTCATTTTTACACAAGCTTGAAATGGAAACAAACTATGCTTGAAAAAGTAAGCATGCCCCCATCATGGTGACTGAATTCGAGGTACATGCCCCCCAAGCTTCAGTCCATATGAAAGGCAGATGGAGTGAAGGTTCAAGTTACGAGATCAAGAGAAAGACTCGACTGGAATTTTATGACATCTTAGCAAAGACTCGAATTGAACAGGAATGTGTTTCATTGTTTTAACGAGGTTGAAAAATTAAAATAACTATGCTTAGAAAACCTTGTTTCATGGTTTAAGGAGCTTGACACAAGAAAAAAAAATATGCTCCGACCAGCTTGTTTCATTTTTTAAGGAGCTTGACATAAGAAAATGAATTGTGCTCCGACCGACCTCATCATAATGAACAAGAAGTCATCGCTTCCAAGAGTTCCACTCCCGATGGAAGGAAAACATCTTGGAAGTCTGGACCCAATTCCCCCAGCAAACTATGCACGACAACATCATCACTGAGCACACGCACGGGGTAGGTAGCCACATATTTGACCTATGGTGGGGTAGATACAATGGGTGGATAAAAATTAGGAAAGGATGATGGAGGTCCAGTTTCCACATCAGGACCAAAGAACGAAAGCTGATCGATGGTCATGATCCGACCTTCATGTGGAAAACAGACCAAACAGAAAACGGGGGAGACAAGCGCTCCCATGGCATAGGTGTAATTGCACCCCAAGAGAAGATTTAAATCCAAAGGGCCTAGAACAACCATCACGTCCATATGGATGATTTTACCTCCCAAAGAAGTAGGTAACCTTGGAAGGATCCCTAACGGTTGACCATTTCTTCTGTTAAATGCCAACAAATTCTGCATAACAGGCACAAGCGGTGGCAAACTGAAAGCTTTCCAAGTAGTTGAGGAAAAAATACTAACAGATGCGTCTTCATCTATAACAGTGTTGGGTACGACCAAACCAAAGGCCTGTACCGTTATCTCAAAAGGAACATAAGACAGAAGGCGGTATCCCGTGAATCGATTCTAATCAAAGGAAGCGACCAAACTACTCGAAGGGGCTACCATCAAACTGATATGGTCTTCCCCTGGTGTTATGATAGAAGAAGGAGCATCCTCCATGACCTCAATCTCTAAGGCGGGAGGAGTATCCTTCGGGACCTCCATCATGGGAGGTGGAGGAGCAACTTCTTGAGGTATAGGGACAGGAGAATATTTCTCCAAATACGAGGAATCTGAAAAAACAAGAAGAACCTGAGGGGTGTGAGGTCCACTCTGAACGGAAAAGACTTGGTGCACCACAGACGGGGCCAGTTCAACCAATCCCACGACCAAAGGTTGGTCGGGGATGGATTCCTAAATTTTAATTTCCGAGGGAGTGGGATTAACCAAGGATGATTCTTGACCAATCATAGGATCAGCTGGTGGAGGACTTAAAGAAAGGCAATTATAACCAGCTGGAAGGCATGGTGTAGAACTGGTTGAGTTGTCAAAAACTCTCTTGGATCCATCCATATACGGACAAAGGTGAATGGCATGGTGCCCCCCACACAACTTAGAGGGATTGGTAATCTTGCCCTGCTTCTTAGGAGCCTTACCAACACCAGTTGAGGACGTTCCCACAACTTGACTCCTGGAAGCCAAAGGCAATGGTGGGCAACTATTGGACCATGCTTCAAGCACCTTGGGAATGCCAGGATAGTCTCAAAGAAGATGGTCTCATGTGGACAACATGCAAGGGAACTTGACTTTCCGCGGAGGGTTGGAAGGTTTATCAAGAGGAGGCTCCTTAGGCGCAATAGCCGTAGAGCTAGCCTCTCCTTTATCTGACTTCTTATTCTTTGTCTTCTTCTTCTTCTTCTTAGCCAACTGTTTACTTCAATCCAGACTTTTACTAGGCGAAGTAGAAGAGGAGGATGGAGAAATAGATGAAGAAGGGGAGAGGTCCACCTTAGAATCAACATGATGTTGTTTAGGTGGAGGAACTGATTGAACAGTAACCGAGACATTCGGGACCAAAGAGGTTGAGGACAACCAAATAGGCAATCCAACAGTTAACCCAGGAAGGGACAATGTTGCCATATAAGGAGCACCAACATTTCCAAAAGGAGGAAAAGGACCAGGATTTCCTTCGGAGGGGATTCCTTGGTTGGTGAACTCTGGAAAAGTTACCATCGGAGATGATCCAAAACAACAGCCTAAGGGAACTAACTTTAACCAGGAATATTTCGTGGGTAGTTAATTTTTAAAACAATGAAACAAAAATCTACCATTTCATATTTTAAGAGTCAAGAAACAGGAAAAAGGTGACTCTATCACTTTCAGTTTGGAAACAAGCGTGAAAGGACAAGCGTTTGATGATCTTTTCAAATTTAGGGAGTTAGTAAAGATCAAACTAACTGCTCTGGAACTTTAGGCAAGTGGGTGTACCAGATATCTGTGAATTGCAATATACACCTTGGTTCAAAAATGAAAGAGAAATCAACGAAGGACTTGACGTACGTGCAGGAAATCTCCCCGAATGCTTTGTCTGATGTATCAAAGGTATAAGGCGGCAGACTTGGCTTCCTACGGATAAAGGATAGCAACCTAGTGCGGTCTCCCTTTATATACGTGATGGTATGGGGAGCACAAGCCATACTAGTGCTGTCTAAAGCCAAGAGGCAAATGACAGCTACTAGGTTTAAAGATGCCGGAACACGTCTCTAGCCTAGACCTCTAAATATTTCATTAATGTTTCAGTGATTCCTTGCATAAATTGAGTAAATTTTATGGTTTATCTTCAATTATGTTTCAGTTTTCAGGCCCTAGCGAGTGTTATGTCTCAAAATCTCCTATATGCATCTATATGAGAAAAGAAAACTTTTCAATTCGATGACTGCTATCTAGTTAAGGGAAGAGCTTCAAACAATGATGTGACATAAAACAACACTGTCAGCGAAATATTTTCGAAACTAGATGACTTCACTATAAAAAAGTAATTTCAAACACTCAACGATGCGAATAATTCAATGTAATCTATGTAAAATCCTCTTTTTCGAAAACTATGGAATTGTAATCTATGCACAATTTCCTTTTTCATTTTCAAATGATAAGAATGCACTCAATGCATTTTTTGATGAAATGAGAATCTACTTAATGCATGATTTTAATGAAATAGGATGCACTCAAAGTGATTTTTAGTTTTCAATCATTAAACAATGTGATCTAAGTCCAATGATAAATCTCAAAAAATACTTTTAGATGCAATGTGATCTAATGTATTTAAACGAAAAGAAAACTTTGAGACGAAAACTAAATGAATGAAAATCTTCTAGATGAATGCAAAAGATATGTAAACAAACACTAAGAATGCAATCGTTGTTTTAAACACTTTGTAACGAAATTCTAAAAAGGTGACAAAACACAAAGAGGACTTCCAAAGCATGAGATGAAAACAAGGCATTCATTCCCTTTTACATCAAGCAATGATGGAAATAAGACATTTCAAAGAATGAGCAATGTAATCTATGCTCATACAGTGAAAAGACCAGAACGGAAAGACACACTGGTGAAGGATTTATGGAACAAATCCCAATTTTCACACATCCTGAAATTGGCACGACTTTATCATTGACAAGTAGCGCCAACTGGCACGACTTTCTCATTGACAACTAGCACCAATGGAAAATTGGTGCGGGTTGCTAAATGACAATAAGCGCTAACGCCTGAAAATGAAAAAACAAAGAATTTATCCCAACCAAGACAAGACTCAACACTTCAAGAAGAATCTCCAAGACTCAAATGAACCATGTAATCTAGGCTCAAAGCGAGACAAACCGGAATTCGAATGAAGAAGAAGCCAATCATTCAAGTAACACAATAAAATGATAAAAAACCACTAAACAAATGCAGAGAAGAAATAACAAGGTTGAATGAATAGATAGAAACCACAAACTTCGAAGGGAGGCTCGACACACAATAGCACCTAGATGCCCTAGGGCTAGAATGAAAAATTGATAGAAAAGGGCAAACAACAAAAGGATGAAGGCCATAGTCAGTGAAACAAAGCTCCAGAACACTCAAGCAGTCATAAAAATGAAACCAAACACACAGATCAAGCTCAGAAAGCTCAAAACAGAGCAAACCCTAGCAACTTTCAAGATTGGCGTGACTATCAGGAAGAAACAAGCGCCATAACAAGATTGGCGCGGGTAGTAAACTAGAAACTAGTGCTAATTAGCGTGACTGTCAGGCTAATAAGTGCACTAGTCAAGTTTACTATGTAAAAATAAAAGAAAGCAATCTAAGAAGTATACCAGTGATGTTGAATTCAAACCAAAAACCAAACTCACGAAAAGAGCTAGCCAAAAGAGCTGATCAAGCAAGAAAATTCAAGAATCGACCGAAAGAAAAAACAATACTCCAAGTGTTTAGTTCATAAACTAGACCGGAGATTGACTGAAGCAGCATTCATCTACTTCCGCTAATGTAGAGAAAGAGCATTTCGAAGGCTATCTGGCTAACTTCAGGCTCCATTTGTAGTTTATAAAGCAAACAACAAGCTAACTCCCCAGCGGAGTCACCAATTTGTTGTAGAGGTAAATCCCCTCTGCGGACAAAGGTGATCCCTACTAGCCCAGATTGGGCCTAGCAACAATCGTATCATGCTACAGCACATGTTCCTTATTAGAATAAACCAACTTGCGAAGAAGGCCTACCTCAAGTCCAATGCTGTTGTTCATAGAGAAGATGGCGCTCTCGTTTCCCTGCTTCAGCAGATCACAATCCTCTCGCTCGCCGCGATCGAACACCTGCACACGCAAGAAACATGAAAAACACAAGCCTAAAACCCGATATATGCAATTATGTGTCAGTCAGAGAAGACACAACTCATGATTATAATGAACAATATGAGTGAAACCATAACCAATAGTCACTTATCATTAATCATACAAAGGAAAATACAACTTGGCTCTCACGCTGAACCTTCCTTCGGCGGGTCGTCAGCGGAATACGTCTTGGTAAAGCTTGTTAGGAATAGGGACAAGCCTCTCTCTTCGATCGCCAATCTCCTTGCTATTGATTTGGCACTATGAGGGCTATTTCAGCATTCTTTAGGCTATGAAGGCTCTTGGAGACTCTTGGAGACTCAACCATTCATCCTTTCAGCTATTCAGCCCCTTCATCAATGGATGAAGGCTATATTTATAAAGGAGAGGAGGAGGTTGGGATCACTACAATAGTGGAAGGGAGGCCTTATCCCTTTGGAGGTTCCCCATAAGACGGAAACAAGAGGCCAAAGGAGGAAGGCCGTGGTTATTCAGTCAAAACCACTCCTGATGACTCATCCACGAAGTTGTTGTAATCGAAAATTCGCCTCTTTTTTTTAAAAAACTTTCCAAAATCAGATTGGTGTGGGTGCTTAGCTGGCACAGAGTGCCAATTGGTGTGGTCTCAATGTTAATTTTCCTCATTGGCACGAGTACATAACGGGCTACCAGCCCCAAGGAAAAAATAGGTGTTTTTAGGGGTCTCCTCAGGAAATGATCAGCAGAAGGAATGTTATCCTCATGGAAAGGGATGCAATTATGGTATTTGCAAGGAATGACACTGCTTATTGATCACATAAATGACCCTCCAATGGGCGAGATGGGGATTGCAGGGACGGTGAAAAATTATTGTGTAACAGTATGGGACTAATGAAGAGTGTTAGAAGGATGTTTTTTGTGTTGGTATAGTTATTTTTTTCTCTTTTAATTTTATTATTAAGTGAAAATTAGGTGTTGGTGAAGGCATAAATTTTATAGTTTAACTCTCTGTTATGTGGGATGCCATGACGATTGCACTTTAGAACTAGGTAATTAAAATTTCTTGTGGAATGCTTCAATGCAAAAACTTCATTTAGAATCATGACAAAGGAATGTCCAATAGCCACATGAACAATATGATAATGTGCAAGTTATATGATAATGTAAAAATAATACATACATATAGGGAAAATAATGTCATGATGGATATGTTGTCCAAAGTTCAATACAATAAATAATGTCATGATGGATATGCTATCCAAAGATCAACGTTATAATTTTTTTTAATCTGCAACATTTAAAAACTTGGTTGAGTAAACGATGTTGATTCTACAATATGACCTAACATATAAACACTTGTAGAATATTTTTTCCTACTTCCAAGGAAGAAAATTTTAAATATGAGAGGGGATGTCGTAGGTGGGAGTTCCTTTCTCTAATGGTAGATGGCAAGCTGAAATAACTCTCATCCATTTAAACATTATAATGTCTTAGCTACTATTCCCTTGTCCACTAGTTGCAGAGCTAGCCACATCTTTATAATATCTCTGGTACTATTCACTTTCACTCCAAATGGAAAGTTAAACAGTTTATAGTGTGACTAAATGAGTCATATCATTGAAAAATATTAAACCTAGATCTGAACATAGAGATAAGAATAATTGGACACAACCATTCTAGAAGATAGGTGAATGGAGTGATAATCAATGATGAAAAATCCGGTATGTATGTCACAAAAACAAACAAACTATTCCGTCTACTAAGGTAGTTCTGACTATGATATACATTCCTATATATGTTTCACAAACTATAATTTGATTCACATGTGTTTTAAATTTAGAAATTCAGTGGAGAGAAACCATTATAATAATAACACATCCTATCAACGTAGTTGGATCCTAAACACTTTGGTAGCCTTCTTCTAGAAGAAGATTCGTTTAATTTATACTCACTGAAGACTTGTGTAGTACATGTTCTTTTACAAAATGAGATTCTTTAAAATTATTAGAGCACAAATATGGATCTAGTTGAAGAATAATTGCACAAACTTACCAAGTTGAAATAGGAAACCAATTAGAATTGAGAATGAAATTTAGTTCATCAATATTAGTTTAAGAATCAATACATAAAATCAACTAAGTTAATCTTAGTTGTACATGCAATAACTATGGATAGTTAAAGCTAACTAAAGCTAAGTTGCTTTATGTTCTTCTAATGTGCACTTGCACCACATGCAAGAATTAGATTTAACTAACTAAGTCATGTGTACATCGAATGCAATATGTAAAGTTGAAATAAAACTAATTAAGGCTAACTATGTGCATGTAAGGAACTCAAGTTAACTAGCTAAATACAAGTTTACATGACATGCAATATCTAGAGTTGAACTAAAGATAATCTAGGTGCATGTACACCAACACCCCCCCTTAAGCATAACTTACGTGAGTCATGATGCAAAATGAATGCGTCCCAACAACATGACCAGTTTAGGTACCCATATACAATGCATGAAAAGAGGAAAGAGGGAAAATCAAGTAGGAGGAAACCCCCTCTCCCATAAAAATATAATGCAAAAGTAGAGAAAAGACAACTACTAGGTAGTCGTGTCCTTTAACCCGAGATGATCTCGTAGGAATTGAAATTTCTTCTCAGTGAAAGCCTTGGTGAAGATATCAACAGTCTGCTAGGAACTAGGGAAGTACTAAAGATCGATGATCCCATCATGAATGAGTTCTCTAATGAAGTGCATGTGGATCTCGATGTGTTTGGTCCTCTTTCACTGCACTGGATCTTTGCAAAAATTTATACTACCATGATTATCACACCAAATGAAATTTGGATGATGGACATTGATCCCAAGCTCACACAGGAAATGTTGTAGTCAAATGGCTTGAATATTGGCATTAACTGCTCCTTTATACTCACCCTCTATTGATGATAAAGAAATGTTAGTGTTGAGATTCAACAAGAATATTCAGCACCGACGCCTACTGCATTAAGAAACTGGTTGCATTCAACACCTGGTTACATTAACCACCTAGACTAGGGTGGGGCCCATAGTGCTATTTTTGAGTGCAAGTCTATTTTGGTTATCTCTTAATTAACATGGAAATTAAACTACAATATATTCTCAATGTGGACTTGAATGGGTTAACTAAAATTGATAAATTCAGTTAGCTAGTGAATTTCGAGTTAGCGTTTGTTGGTGAGGCATGTAGAGTAATTCTAGTTTTAACAAAGTTCAAAGTGAAGTGGTACATGAGTTGGTGCAAGTTGTAAATCATTTTAACTTAGTTAAGTGATTGAAACTCTGTTGTGCTAGTTGTAACCGAAGATACACTAGTGAGATATAAAGTTAATTAAATATTAATTAATTCACAATCATTGATCTCACATGCAACTGAGGATTTACTATTATTAGCTCCATGCATGTCAGATCTAGTGAAGACCCATTTGAGTTCTAGGTGAAAGGGAAGCTGACATCAGTTCTAGGATTATTGGCTTGCACACTTGCAGCAAAACACCCATTAGAGTTCCCATGATACTTGCAAAGTAAAGGAAAGAAAGACTTCCTATCGTTTACAGACCTTTTCCATGAGGGATTGTGCAAGAAAGGCACGCTATCTGGAGGCTAAGAATTAGCTATGCGTTGGTCTGTTTTTCATATGACAGTGTGGGACAATTAGCTGAGTACTCGAGGGCTCTTGTGAGAATATTTTTATATGTAATTGTTTCATGATCCATTCTTAATATAAAATTGAAGATAGTGGGGTTTTTAGGTGTAAGATTTCCCTGGAAAAATTATTTGTGTTGTGTGTGGTTGATCTTTCTTCATGCTCGTGATTAGTTATTGTGTTATTAATTCCGAAAAATATTTGTATAAGTGATTCACTATTTAACTTTAGTACATTGTTATATCGGGTACATCCAAGATATACATGCATATTGTATACTTTCTACATGGTATTAGAGCACAAGAAACTGCAGAAGTGAAGAAGGAGTTGAGTATGTGACTGGATAGAATTCAAATTTTCAGAAAGACTTTCTTGGTGCTACAGTTGATTCAAGATCGAAATGGCTTTCAATGGCTTGAGGTTAGAGTATGAACTCGATGGCAGCTCGAACTACATTTCTTGGAAGGACAGGATGGAGGCAGTACTTGAAAAAAATGGGTTGAAGGAATTCATTGACAAAGATGTTCCTAAGCACGATGCTGTAGATGCTACAAATCTTGATGCATGGAAAAACAAAGTGGCAAAGGCGAGGAAGATCCTTTTGGAGGAAGTACGAGACCACATTTTCTCTATCCTCCATGGGAAAGCCGCACCATATGCAATGTGGAAGGCTTTGACGGATATATTCCAAAGCAGTAGCGACCATAGGAAATTGGTGCTCAAAGATAAACTCACAAAGATGAAGATGGAAAAGGGCGACACCATTTCAAAATATCTAACAAAGTTTGTGTTAGGTCCCTATATCACTAGTATAGTCCCTTATTATTGTTAGTGTAAACCCCTTATTGTAATTATTGTACCCTTGTAACCCCCATTTTGTTATTATTGTGCCCTTAAATTATTATTGTTAGGTCGGCTAGGATTACATCAGAGCCCACTAGATTACATTATGGCCCCATGGACTCTGCAGTGAGGTTTTGTAAATTGTATCATCCAAGAATTGTTCATTCATGTAATGTATTGAAGGTTTCCCTTTTGAAGTGGCTTATTTCTAAGGCATTGATATCTCTTTTCTTCTATTTTTGGAGCTGGTTACACAATATTTGGTATCAGAGCTTTGGATTCTAGGGTTTCGCTGCTCTAAATAGGTCATCGTGGCATTCTCGCTATAACATTTTTTCTACGAAGTTTCAGAAGTTTAAATTTTTAGGTAACGTGCTTCTGACCTCCAAGGAATATTTTCTTTAAAAATTCTGTAGGCTTTGTTTACAATATTTTCGGAGATATTATCCATGGAAGTTAGGTTTTTTTCATGCCCTAAACAAAGTCATTGTTGAATCTTTCACTATACATTTTTCTACTTGGGTTCGTAATCTGAAAATTTTTCTGGTAAGTCAAATCCTGGGCAAAACTCATCAAAAAAATTTAGAGCTTGGTTCACAATAATTTTGGAGATATGATCTGTCGAAGATAGTGCTTTTTCAGGCTCCCGAATTTCATCTCAAAAGGGTGATCATGGGAAAATTTCAATAACTCTCTCTCTAAGCATCAGATTGGAGTGTCATAAATATTGGTCACAATCGCACATAATTTTGTTTCTTGGCTATCAATTTCAAAGGTGAAGGACGAAATAGTGACACGTGGCAAGTCGTACAAGTTCGCTATACTGAACCAGTCCATAATTAGGTCATTGTGGGAGATTGGACATAACTTTGTCTTGGAGGATCCAAATCAAGTCAAACCTATGGCATTCAAAATATAATTCAGAGGGCTACTTCAGTGCTTAATTTCAAATATTGAAGAGCCGCAATCACAGAGATAATACAATTTCAATATCGAGCTCCTTAAAAGCAAGTAAAAGGTGTGTATTTTTTTTCCGAATTGCATAAGTCTTGTTTGAAGAATCAAGTTGAATTGATTGCAAGGGCATATTGTAGAATAGATATCAATATTGGATTATAAAATGGCCCCTAAAAAGAATTCAACACCCATTAAGCCTTTGGAAAGCTCTACTATGACTCATGAAGACGAAGAATGGCAACATGACATATCAAAATTACAAGAGCAAGTGCAACAAATTTCGCTCTCGCAAAGAGCAACAAAAAATGACATGGAAGTTTTGAAGAAAGGCATGGAATCTAAGATTGATGTCATGGAGGCTGGAATGGAATCTAAGATGGATGACATGGAAGCTAAGATCGATGAGAAAATGGAAAACATGAAGAATTTTCTAAAAGCAGACATGGAAGGTTTGACAAAGTTGATACAAGAAAGGTTTCCCAATGGTGAAAAGATAGTAGAAGAACCTCATGATGAGAACAAAATAAATGTTAATTGTGATTTCATAAACTCTAATGTTGGCGGGAAGAACCACCATATTTCAAAGATGGATATGAGGAAGTTTGATGGAAAGGATCCTGTAACATGGATACTACAGATGGAGCAATATTTTGATCTCCATAACGTGCAAAACACACAAAAGGTACTCATTGCAACTTTACATTTAGAACAAAATACATTTGTATGGTATCGATGGCTTTGTTCCCGTAAAAAAATTGTCACTTGGTCAATTTTTACGGAGGAAATGATAGCACATTATGAGGATACAAAGAGCAACACCTTCTTTAGCCAATTGATAAATCTCAAACAAAAGTGTTTAGTGGGGCAACACATTGAGGACTTCCAAAAATTGAATATAAGGGTAACTGATATTCCAGAGGAACACAGGATTGATCTCTTCATAGGTACTCTAAAGGATAACATCCAACATGAAGTTCGTTTTTTGGAACCTGATTCATTGGAGAAGGCATTCAGGTTGGCAAGAAAAGTTGAATGTAAAATTATGGCGACAAGGAAGCCTACCACTCAATTCTATAAAGAAGGAAGTGTTTCTACGCCTAGATTTCCACAACCCACAAGGTTGACACCACAACAATTGGAAGAAAAAAGAGCAAAAGGGCTTTGCTACAGTTGTGATAGAAAATACACTAAAGGTCATAAGTGTGCTGAAAATAAATTATTTTACATAGATTGTGAAGAAGAAGAAGAAAATGAACAAGAAGAGGATATACACCAGGAACCAGCCATAGAAGAGGAAGAAATGAATCCGACCATATCATGTAATGCACTAGCAAGAATTACCACTCCTCAAACTCTCAAGATAGCAGGACAGATCAAGAAGAAAAAGGCAATAGTGTTGATTGATTCAGGTAGCACCCATAATTTTATTCATTGTAAGGTAGCCAAGGAATTAAATTGTTTCCTACACCCAGCACCAGAATGCCAAGTGATGGTTGCAAATGGAGGAACTATAAATTGCTCTGGGAAATGCCATAATATCAAGCTAACCATGGGGGAATATGTATTGACTAGTCCAAGGCTTTCCATTCCTATGGGAGGTGCTGATGTTGTACTAGGAGTACAATGGTTACAATCTTTGGGGACGGTAGCTTTTAATTTTCAAGAACTTTTCTTGAAATTTTTTTCAGAAGGAAAGGAAGTCGAATTACGGGGTATTGAAGGGAAGCCGGGAAGGATAATAAGCTCTAATTTCATGACAAAGGTTCTAAAGAAAGAACAACGAGGCGTAATTTCACAATTATGCTCACTAGAAGTTCCGACATCAAAATCATCTATTCCTGCAGATCTCCAACAAGTCTTGGACAATCATTCCAAGGCGTTTGAAACTCCCAAAGGACTCCCACCTATTCATGATCATGATCATGCTATTCATTTGATTCCAGGAAGTGTTCCTCCAAACATCAGGCCTTATAGATATCGTTACGTCCAAAAGAGCGAAATTGAACGTATGATTGCAGAAATGTTAGAGGCATGTATAATTCAACCTAGTCAAAGTTCTTTCTCTACTCCTGTAGTATTGGTACACAAGAAGTATGTATCATGGTGAATTTTTCTGGATTATAGGGAGCTCAATAAGCTCAGCATTAAAGATAAATTTCCCATTCCTGTGATTGATGAATTATTGGATGAATTACATGGAGCAATTTATTTTACCAAGTTGGATCTTCGTTCAGGATATTACCAAATTAGAATTAAGACTAAATATATTCCAAAAACATCATTTCGAACTCATGAGGGTCAATATGAATTTTTGGTCATGCCTTTTGGCCTTACCAATGCACCTTCTACATTTCAAGGGTTGATGAATTCCATTTTCAAACCCTTCCTTAGAAAATTTGTGCTAGTATTTTTTGATGATATACTAATCTACAGTAGGTCTTGGAAGGATCATGTTAAACATGTTGACAGGGTGCTCAAGCTATTGCAGGAGAAACAATTATATGCAAAAACATCCAAATGTTTCTTTGGAGTACAAGAGGTGGAATATCTGGGTCATATTGTATCTCACGAGGGTGTTAAATTACACCCTAAGTCCCCACAACCATAAAGCATTTGCGAGGATTTCTCGAGTTAACAGGGTATTATCGCAAGTTTTTTAAGAATTATGGGAGAATAGCAGCAACTCTAACAACATTATTGAAGAAAAATGCATTTTCATGGACTCCTGAAGCAACTAAGGCTTTTGAACATCTTAAAGAGGAAATGTGCCTAGCGCCTGTCTTAGCTACGCCAGACTTCACAAAAACATTTATTGTGGAATGTGATGCCTCAGGAAATGGAATTGGTGCTATTTTAATGTAGGAAGGAAGACCCATTGCTTTTGAAAGTCGTACAATCAAAGGAAAGTATTTACAGAAACCTATTTATGAGAAGGAAATGTTAGCAATACTGCATGCACTAAGGAAATAGTGAACTTACCTAATGGGAAGACACTTCAAGGTAAAAACTGATCATGATAGTCTTAAAAACTTTTTGGAACAAAGACTATCTTCAAAAGAATAGAAAAAATGGGTGACAAAGATGTTGGGTTATGACTTTGAAATAATCTACAAAAAAGGAAAGCTTAATGTTGTTGCAGATGCACTCTTAAGAAAGAATGAAGAGGTGGAAGCATTGCTTTTTTCCATTTCTAATATCCAACCAGATTGGATAACCAAAAAAAGATATGAATGGAAGAAGGAAAAATATGTATGGACACTCATTCAAAAGTTGCAGCAAGATCCTAGTACATCTGATACATTTAGTTGGAAAAATGATTCCTTATGGTACAAATATTGCTTATATCTTTGTAAGAATTCCCAACTAAAACAAAATATTCTTCTGGAATTGCACACTTCTCATTTAGGAGGACACTCGGGATTTTTAAAAACTTACCACATGGTGAAGAAATAATTTTTTTGGGATGGCCTTAAATCTGATATTCAAAATTTTGTGACGGAATGTTTGGTTTTCCAGCAGAATAAAGTTGAGACAATTAAGACCCCGGGACTTCTACAACCTTTATCCATTCCAAGTCAACGTTGGGCGGAGATTTCAATGGATTTTATCACAGGTTTACCTAAGTCCGAAGGAAAGAATGTCATCATGGTGGTAGTTGATAGACTTACCAAGTATGCACACTTTTGTGCGGTATCTCATCCATTTAAAGCAAGTACAATTGCTAGTACATTTATGGACAGAATTCAAAAGCTACATGGAAGCCCAAGGGTTATTGTGAGCGAGAGAGATCCCATTTTTACTAGGAATTTTTGGACGGAGTTATTTTCTTGTTTGGGTACTCAATTAGCTCATAGCTCACCTTATCATCCTCAATCTGATGGTCAAACTGAGATAGTAAATAAATGTTTGGAAGGATATCTTCGTTGTTTTGTATCTAATAAACAAACACAATGGGTCAAGTGGTTACCTCTCTCTGAATGGTGGTATAACACTTCCTTCCATACTGCAGCAAAAATGACCCCATTTACGGCACTTTATGGATATCATCCACCATCCATCACATCATATTTAAGAGAAAATTCGAAGGTTCAAGCAGTGGAAGATCACATCGAGCATCAGCAAGAAGTTCTCCAACTCTTAAAGGATAACCTGATTTTGGCACAAAATCGAATGAAACAACAGGCAGATCAACATCGCAGCGAGAGAAGTTTTGATGTAGGAGATTGGGTATTTTTACGGCTACAACCATACAAACAAATGTCCCTCAAGCAAGCTAAGAAGGATAATAAATTATCACCAAAGTACTATGGTCCTTACAAGGTGTTGCAAAAGATTGGCACTATGGCATACAAATTGGAGCTTCCTGCTTCTTCGCGAGTACATCCAGTTTTCCATGTTTCATGCTTAAAGAAGGTTATAGGAGAAAATCTTCCAGTTCAAACAATATTGCCAGAACTTGATGAGGAAGGAAAAATCATATTGGAACCAGAAGCTGTCATGGAAACAAGAACTCGACAACTACGGAATCGATCAATTTCAGAGTATCTCATCAAGTGGAAGAACTTACCCACTGAAGATTCTACATGGGAGGATGAGAATTTTATACAAAAGCACCCATAGCTACTCAAGCATTGAGGACAACACTTTTTTTGAAGGAGAGGGGCATGTTAGGTCCCTATATCACTAGTATAGTCCCTTATTATTGTTAGTGTAAACCCCTTATTGTTATTATTGTACCTTTGTAACCCCCATTTTGTTATTATTGTTCCCTTAAATTATTATTGTTAGGCCGGCTAGGATTACATTGTGGCCCACTAGGGTTAAATTATGGCCCCATGGACTCCTATATATAGAAATGAGGTTTTGTAAATTGTATCATCCAAGAATTTTTCATTCATGTAATGTATTGGAGGTTTCCCCCTCGAAGTGGCTTATTTCTAAGGTGGTTATATCTCTTTTCTTCTCTTTTTGGAGCTGGTTTCTGGACAGTTTGTCCAAGGTCAAGATGAATAGGGGAGTGTTGAAATAAAATTTGTTGATGATGATTTGGTGAGCTTGCCTCTCCTTGGACTTCCTAAGAGTTGGCACAATTATGAAGACTCTGTCAATGAAAGGGAAAAATTGCCAGATTGGGAATGAATTTGTTTGGATTTGGTGCAGGAAGAGTTCAGATGGAACACTAGAGATGGATATTCATCTAATAATGAGGATGAAGAGGATTGTGCTTTGGCTGCGAAGGAAAGGAAGGGGAAGGGGAAAAAATTCCATTCTAAATCCGAGTCCAAGAATGGAAAGAAGAAGGACATGTCCAAGGTGAAGTGTTTTCACTGTCACGAGCATGGGAATTTTACTACTAACTGTCCACAAAAGAAGAATAAAAAGAAGGTCATAGGATCTGCAACTAGTGGGGCCCTTTCCTTGCAATTTGAGCTTTACTTCTCATTAATAACATGCATGGTGTCTAGCTCATTGGGGTCTTTGTGGTATTTGGATAGTGGTGCTTCCTTTCACATGTCAGGAGATAAGGAACTTTTCAGTGACTTGGAGGAGAAAGATCCCCAGATACATATTGAAATGGGAAACGATGGATGGTACAATGTTACCGGGATTGGTACCACTATATTTTAGAGAGAGTAACGTAAAACATTCAATTAAAATATGTGATGCATGTACCAGGTCTGAAGAAAAATTTGTTCTCGGACACAATTTTGGAGGATAGAAGCTATGAAGTTGTTTTCAGTGATGGAAGATATTTCCTACGACATAAGATAATGACTCAAGCCAAGAGGATAGGGATTCAAGTTAATAATATATACAAGCTGGAGGTAGATGCCTATGTAGCAATGATGGGAAATTAAGATCAAGTACTGAGCCGGGATGAGGGTGAAATATGGCACAGGCGATTGGGTCATCTTCACCATGGAGCCTTGAAATTCATGCAGCAGATTTCTACTAGTCTTCCTAGGGGTACACTTGCGTAGCCAAACACATGCAAGGGATGTACTATCGAAAAATATATAAATTCCACCTTTAATGAGAAGGAAAGCCAATCTTTTGGGATCCTTGAGAGAGTTCACACAGATGTGTGTGGTCCTTTCCCGACTGATTCAACAACAAAACATAAGTAATATGTAATATTTGTTCATGATTTTTCTCGTAAGTGTTGGATCTTCTTCATGTAGAAGAAATATCAAGCATTCTATAAGTTTTGTGAGTTTAATGCACTGGTGGAGAAAGAGTTAGGGAAGAAAGTGAATTCTCTTAGGAGTGATAATTGTGGAGAATACATTTCTAATGAATTCAAGAAATTCTCCAGCAAAGAACAAATTCGAAGATAAATCATAATGCCTCATAACCCACAGAAGAATGGGATTGCGGAGAGCAAGAACAGAAGTATTGTAGGTGCAGCACAAGCAATGTTGCATGACCAAGGCCTACCGATGCATCTATGGGCAGAAGCATGCAATACATTGGTACATATGTAGAATCGTTTTCCCCATATAGTACTTGGCATGAGTACACTTGAAGATGCTTTCACTAGTAATAAACCCGATGTTTCACACTTTAAGATTTTTAGCTCATTTGTTTATGTGCATGTGACCAAGGACGTTAGGAAGAAGTTGGAACCAACTACTGAGGTTAGGACTTTTGTGGGGTCCACTAAAACACCCCATAATTATCATTTGTATTTTCCAAACAGTATAATGACTATTGTGCGACGGGATATCAAATTTGATGAGGAGAAAGCCATGCGGCTGCCCCTTGAGATGGAGCTGGAATTCCATGTAGAGGAGGACTTGTTCATTCCCAAGGATGAGTCTCAAGATGTGGATCAACCACATTAGGAGGTTCATGTAGTGGAGAAAGAAACTCATGCAAATCCATCCATCATAGATGGCATAAGGTGCACCACGGAAGCTGATAGATTGAGACTTGGTGTTGCACAAATTGTAGGAGCCCCTATTTCACAGTGTAGAGAGAGACAATCTCCTGACCGATTTATTGGATACATTTCTCTTATGAGAAAATGTATTGTTACTAAACTATATTCCTTTCAGGAAGTAGTGCAGCAACCATCATGGGTTGATTCAATTGTGGAGGAGCATGACTCCATTATCAAGAACAATGGATGGGAGATACTCCCAAGACCGGTCGACAAATAAGTGGTTAGATCGAGATGGATCTACAAGGTAGAGAAAGTTGTTGATGGGAGTGTGGAGAAATAAAATGCCAAATTTATGGCCTGGGGATTCTCATAGATTGAGGGGATAGATTATGATGAGACTTTTGTACTTATTGCAAGGTACTCTTCCATAAGATCCATCCTTGCACTCTCAGTGCAAATGGTCTAGTGCATTCAACAAATGGATTTCAAAACTATGTTCCTCAATGGGATCATTGAGGAAGAGGTGTACATAGAGCATCCTGAAGGTTTCAAGATCTCCAACACTGAGTCACATGTGTGTAGGCCCAAAAGAGCACTGTATGGGCTGAAGCAAGCACCCCTTTCTTGTTACACTCAAATAATCATCTATTTCACTAGACCGGGCTTCACCAAAAGTGAAGGAAATGGAAAATTGTACCTGATTGTGGTTGAGGGTAAGATATTGATAATTTTTCTTTATGTTGATAATCTAATTTTCACTGGTGATGAGAAACTGCTACAGTCATGCATGGAGGATCTTGCAAGGGAGTTCGAAATTAATGACATGGGACTCCTTCATTATTTCCTTGGATTGGAATTATGGCAGCGGGACAGTGAACATTTTGTGTCTTAAGGCAAGTATGAAAAGGATATACTTAGGAAGTTTAACATGGAGAGCTTCAAACCCATGGACACTCATCTTCGAGGAAATTGGAGGAAAGAGGATGCTACATCTGGAGAGGTAGTGGATGCTAATCTCTATCAAAAATTTGTGGGTTTGCTAATGTATTTGGTGAACATGACACCAAACATTTGCTACACAGTTAACCAACTAAGTCAAGCTATGGTTAAGCCTACCAAGCTCTTTTGGAAGATGGGGAAGCATGTCCTGATATACCTGAGGGGAACATAAAAGTATGGTCTATGGTATAGACGGATGGATGAATTGAATCTGCATGGATTCACAAATGTAGATTGGGTTTGCAGTCCATCGGAAGGAAAGAGCACATCAGGGTGGATCTTTAGCCTTGGATTGACAGCGGTTTCTTGGTACATCAGGTAGAAATGATCCATGGCACTCAATTCAGTGGAAGAAGAATCCATGGTAGAAATTCAAGCTTCATGTGAGGATATATGGATGAGAAAGATCTTGATTGGTTTGTTTGGTTCTCATATGGATCCGACAATGATTCATTGTGATAATCAAAGTTTCAATAAACTCTCGATTAATAATGTGTTTCATGACAGGTCCAAGCATATATATATCTGGTACCATAATCTCATAGATTTTCTGTAGAGAATAATTGCATTCCTACAGTACATTCCCATGGAAGATCAGGATGCAGATTTTTGATGAATGCACTCAGCAGGAGAAAATTGGAATACCATAGAAACATGATCGGGGTGAAGGATGATCCCTTTATTGTTGAGAGGGAGTGTTGAGATTCAACAAGAAGATTCATCACCCATGCCTAGTGCATTAATCACCTGGTTGCATTCATCACCTAGTTGCATTAAGCTCCCAGAATAGGGTGGGGCCCATAGTGCTATTTTTGGGTGCATGTCTAATTCGGTTATCCCTTAATTAAGATGGACATTAAACTGTAATCTATTCTCAATGTGGAATTGAATGATTTAAGTGAAACTGATATATTTAGTTAGATAGTGGATTTCGAGTTAGAGGTTGTTGGTGAGAAATGTGGAGTAATTCTAGTTGTAACAGAGTTCAAAGTGCAGTGGTGCATGAGTTGGCGAAAGTTGTAAATCAGTTTAACTTAGTTAAGTGAGTTAAACTCAGTTGTGATAGTTGTAACCGAAGATACACTAGTGGGAGATCAAGTGAACTAATATTAATTAATTCACAATCAGTGATCTCACATCGAATTGAGGATTTACTATTATTAGCTGCATGCATGTCAGATTTAGTGGAGACCCAGTTGATTTCTAGGTGAAAGGGAAGTTGACTATTAGTTGTAGGATTATTGTCTTGCACACTTGGAACAAAATACCTGTAACACCTCCCCTATATCTCCCATTTTTTTTTTTTTTTTTTTTGCATTCTAAATTTCAAGAATAATTACAACAAAGAATATCATATGACAATTTTTATTGCTATATTGTTAAATCATATTTCTGCCCCAATATGATTGATTGTGTATCCCTATATCCATATATCAAAATCAATACCTATTTGATTTCATTTATAACCAAATTAGTATAAAGGGTCTTTATATTATAAGCATAGTGGATTTTCACCACTAACCCACTTCCCATGAAAATTTGATCCTGTCGACTTACATTCGTTTTGATATTATTGAATTCGTTTGGCATTAACCATACTATTAGGTATATTATGGGTTTCGACATGTTATATTCACGTTGATCATGGCAACAACTATACTTCAATCTTCTAAAACCATGGTTCTAGACCCAATGCTTATGAACGTTGGATTGATTGATTTCAAATGGTCTTATATCTATACACATATCAAGCTTATGCCTATTCACTGAACTTTTAGCCATGATTTTCACAATGTATGTGTCAATGTCATCGCATATTTATTGTATATGTCGTTCATGTCGGAATTTGTGTAAAGATGGACGTTTCAGCTTCATATTCCACGTACTGCGTCCTTGTAAAGTCAATTTATTGTGGTATGGAAATTGAGACGTTGTATCAACTCTCCACGTCATCATGTGTAAGGTTCTCTATTTCATTATATTGGTTTCGGACGGATTTCATCCCATTCCCATTCACGTGTTATGGATCCAAGTTTGCATTAGTCATTGCCACCCCAGACTACTCTGGAACCTAAGCAATCCATGCGACACGAGCAGAGGTGCCATGAACTTCATTTTATAGCTTGTCAATCTAATGTCAAACAACTGGTTTAAATGCAGCTTCCATCCATTCGATCCATGGGCTCACCATGGATATTTTGCCATTTGGACGGCTGAGATTTCCTTACACCGTTAGGGTTTCGAATTGGGATTTTTGTATAACTCTTGCACTAAAGTTTTGAGACTGTTCTTTCGGCCCTCATTTGGTTTTTTTCGCTACTCGTGGTGTCGATCCTCTGCGTGCTAGAGACGCGAGGATTTATACACTCCAGGCTTGTATTCCTCTGTGAACACCTCACAAGGCAGGTAAAATCTTGTAAGCCTTATGCTGTGAGAACTTGTGACTCTGTTATGAATTCTGAGTATTGTAATAAATTCAAGTTACAGAGTTTGACCTGATTTCTTGTTTATGCCATTTCGTTCTCTGCTTCTACTTACTAACAAAGAGTCCTGGCGTTGGATTTTATTGCCCTTATACATCTATTGATTTCTTCCTTCTGCTTTTACGACACCATCTCTTTGTCTCTTTCGTTTGATGACTGTCAACGATGCATGATACAAAGAAGCCTTCATTTCTTGATAGAGCACAACCATGCTCGTCCCTTTGGAATTGGAATGATGGTGTGTTGATTTCGCGTGGCTCCTCTCCGCCGAGTGATGCCTATCTTAGGTAAGAAATGATTTTCTTATACTATTAGTTAGAATGTTTTTCTAATTCCTTTGTTAAACTCCTGGCTTATAATTTATTCACGTCATACCTCTATTTCGGTTGCAGAATCATTTGGAAGGAGTGAGGGTCTCGTTTGCCAGGTAGCTATTTATTTCTTGGTATATTTTTTTTTCATTCTTAATAGAATTCTTTTTATTTGTTTCCCTAATTGTAGTCCCACTGTCCCGGATGTATTTCTACAGGTAATGTAGATGCCATGTGATTTTAATTATCGGCGAGCCATGAGATATGTCATTCTATTTGGCACTAATTTCCACTGCTCATGGCATTTCAGGTCGGTATACACATGGGCGGAGAGAATCCATTCTCTCGTCGCATTGTTCCGCCTCATTTGTTCAGAATATTCAATTTTTTTAGGGTCCTAAAGAGTGTCTATTGTAATTCTAGACTCTGTGAGAGACTATGACTATTAATTATTTTCATTCGTATTATAATACTCTTTGAATAGTTTAATTTCTGGAATGAGAGTGTGGTATTTTTAAGAGACTTTGGCTTGAGAGGGCTCAGATTTTGTTATTTGTATACAGAACATATTTATTCTTCGTTACTGATATTTTTTTTTTTGATACCTCCATAATAATTTCGAAGAATCTCCAGAATATTATTTTATGGATTTTCTCCTGTTACTCGCATTCCATTATTTGTTTTGTGTTGGTTAATATGATTTAAGAAATAATGAATTATTTCTCTTTTCGAATTCTTATAATAGTAATGACTTAAATGTATATACGTCTCTCTACAGCCAGATTTTCCAAGGGTACAGTGACTCAGTAAATGACAACTTACAAAGTCTATCGATTGTATATATTTTATGACTCCTAGAGGAGACTCTCTGTATTCCTAGGAGGTTGTATGTCCATTGGAAAAGCTTTGTATGCCAAGCTAGTTGTTCCCTATAATTGTATACATCGAAATTTTTTTTTTTTGTATTTTGTTTTCATGATATAACAGTCCCAGTATATCAATGTTTAAACTGAATTTCTCTACTGATATATATATATAGAGATCTGGATGATATCTGTATACTAGATTCTTCAATATATATATAAGGTACATGTATTGTTTTGGTTTTATAATTTTCCAAGCACTTCTAATTTTTCAAATCCTGTATTACAATTGGATCCTCTCTTTTATAAAGGGGGTTACTCCCATAGATTTTGTACATAGCTCTCCTTTCATACCTATTTCTAGAGATGATAGTCATGTTAAGTTTCATTTCTTTTCTATCTAAGATAGATAAGAAGTACTACAATTTCATACTCTTCCATTCAGTCCTTACTAAAGAAGAGATTAAAATATCTATAAATTGACATGCACTGTTGTTGAAATTTTTATATATCTCTACTCTTCACTTCATAATTCAATAAAGGAATAATTCTGTCCTCTATACATTTAATTTCCTACTGTCTATAGGTTTAGGAATTTTCTTACAGTCTTGACTAAATATAGTCCATTTCCCATAGAAGCAGATTAAAGTTACCAAATTAAGAGTTATGAGGTACTATAAATCTCCAGATTTAAACTAAAGGCTAGTTTATAGCTTGTGGATGATTTTATCTCATTTTCTAGTTCCTACAACCATGCATACTGAAAGGGTTAAATCCCTTCTTAACTCTGTAAATTTATGGAACACTATTATAATTCAAAAAATCAGAAACATAGTATACACAGATAACTACAGTCTGTCACATCAGAACTAAATTTTCAATGGTTCATAATTACTATGAGCATACCACTTGGGTACTTGACCAGTCCTCCCAACTGTAGAGTCCCTCTGTCTCCAGAACTCACCCCCGAGCTGAGACCACCTCCAGAATAGACCAACCCCTGATCTGTTCAGGAATAGCTTATTTAAGCTTTTTCTCCCCAAAGCCTGTTTCTAATTCTGCATCCAGAATATCAGGATTCTTTTCTTCCTGTTTGCCTAGAATTCCCTTTTTAGAGACTTTTAAAGCTGCTTTCTGCTTTTCCCAGCTTTTTACCTCTTCCCAACTACTCTCCACATCATTGGGGAAACTAGATTTTCCTCAAAATCTAATTTGGAAATAAATTCTTTCAAGGATTTTTGAAAGATTTTTGGGGAATTTATTTGCCTTTATCCATCCTCATGGATTTAGAAAGTGATCTCATAATTCTCATTTCGGTCAATCTGCACAAAATTATTTTACTTATTTTCTCAAATTAAATATTTAATTACATCCACAACATACTTGTCCTTTGGGGTCCACTCCCCTTAGGATTAAAGTTCAAATGTATAGTTTTTGAAATTCAAACACATAAACTAGGGGTGTTACATATTCCCCCTCTAAAAGCAACACCGTCCTCGGTGTTGGTATTTAACTACTAGAGTTCATTTTTCAAACAAAAATGGATATATTTCCATCATTTCAGCTTTTCTTTCCCAGGTAGCTTCTTCAGCAGTAAAGTGCTTCCACTGTACCTTTACTCTTGCTACCATTCGATTCCTCAATTCAATTTCTTCCCGCTCCAATATTTGAAGCGGTTCTGGAAGGAACTCCCCTTCTGGTTCCACCTATACCACATTCCAATCAACTATGTGAGAAGCATCATGTACATATATTTTTAATAATGAAACATGAAACACATCATGAAATTTAACATGGGGTGGTAAGGCTAGCTTCTAAGCCACTGGTCCCACCCTTTCTAATATTTCAAGAGGACCACAATATCTAGGAGCCAATTTTGCACAAATTCCCGCATAAAGTGTGCTCTTTTTGGGTTTAATACGCAAGTACACATGCTCTCCCACTTTGAATTCTTGATGGGTCCTTTTCTTATCAGCATGGTTTTTCTGGTGATCTTGTGCTGTCTTGATGTTTCTTTGTATTTTTTTAACAATTCTTTCCATCTCTTGTAAAGCATATGGTCCCAAAATTAACTTATCTTTAGGTTGGCTCCAACTCAAAGGTGTACGACATTTCCTTCCATAGAGTGCCTCAAATGGACTCATTTTGATGGAGGATTGATAGCTGTTATTATAGGAAAATTCAGCTAAATGCAAGTAATCTTCCCACTTTGATGGCTTATCCATCACATACATTCTCAACATATCCTCCAAAATCTGATTAGTTCTCTCTGTCTGACCGTCGGTCTGAGGGTGATAGGTGGTACTAAAATTCAACTTAGTGCCCATACCTCCAAATAGACCCTTGCAAAAAGTTGCCGTCAACTTAGCATCTCTATCTAAAAAAATCACCTTTGGGACCCCATATAATCTTACTATCTCTTTTAGAAACACATCTGCTATTTGGGATGTCTCAAAATTAGACTTTACAGGTATGAAGTGTGTAGATTTTGTTAAAGTGTCTACCACTGCCATCACTGAATCGTGCTGGTATTTAGTTTCGGGTAGCCCTGTTATAAAATCTATAGAAACTGTGTCCCATTTCCATTCTGCAATCGGAAAGGGGTTTAGAAGACCAGCAGGATGCTGATGTTCAACCTTAACTAGTTGACACTCCATGCATCTAGCTAAATACTTTGCTACATCTCTTTTCATTCCTGGCCAAAACAACTTCTTTTTCAAAGCTGTTAACATTTTCTGATATCCAGGATGCCCTGAATACGGTTGTTTGCGATATTCATCTAGAATTTCTCTTTTTAAGGACTCCACATTGGGGACATATAATCTATTTTTGTAGCAGATCATCCCTTTTTGGTTTTGAGTGTAATCAGTCTTTTCCTTCTTTAGTAGTTTCACCAGTAGTGATTCATAATTTGGATCCTAGTCTGCTGCCTTTTTCACTAAATATTCTAAATCAAACTAGGCACTACTTCCAATGCTGTTTATATTTTGACAAGCATTTCTGCTTAAGGCATCAAAAATTTTATTTTCTTTTCCCTTGATATGTTTTATGTCCATATCAAATTCACTTAGAAAAGACAACCATCTGGCCTGTCTAGCATTCAAATCAGTTTGGGAAAAGAAATATTTAAGGCTAATGTGATCAGTCATCAATGTAAATTTATTTTCAAGAAGATAGTGTCGCCACATCTTCAAGGTATGAATAACAGCAGCTAACTCCAAATCATAGGCACTATAGTTTTGTTCATGTGTCTTTAGTTTCCTAAACTCATATGCAATAACTAAATTCTCCTGCAAAAGAACTCCTCCCTACCCCTCTCTACAAGCATCTGTACACACAACAAATTCTTTATCAGGATCTGCAATCTTCAGTATAGGAACTGTAGTGAGTTTTAGTTTTAATTGATCAAAACTGTTTTGGAACTTTTCAGTCCACTCAAATTTGACACCCTTCCTTTGTAGTGATGTTATGGGGTATGTTATGTCAGAAAATCTCTCCACAAATCTACAATAATAACCTGAAATCACCATGAATGATCTCACTGCTGAAACATCAGTTGGCACAGGCCATTCTTTAATAGCCTTTATCTTTTCAGGGTCAACAGCCAACCCTTGTTCAGAAATAATATGTCCCAATTATTGAATCTTGTCTTTATAAAATTCACATTTGTTGAACTTGGCATATAATTGGTTTTCTTTCAGAGTTTGCAACACTATCCTCAAGTGCTCTTTGTGTTCCTCCTCACTTCTTGAATAAACTAAAATATCCTCTATGAACACAAGCACAAACTTATCCAAATACTTATTTAACACACTATTCATTAAGCACATAAAGGTGGCAGGGGCATTTGTCAAACCAAAAGGTAGGACTACAAATTTGTATTGACCATACCTGGTTTGAAAGGTTGTTTTGCTGATGTCTTCTTCTTTAATTCTGAGCTGGTGATAACTAGTCCTTAAGTCAATCTTTGAAAAAGTTGAAGCCCCTCTCACTTGGTCAAAAAGATCATCAATTCTGGGCAAGGGGTATCTGTTTTTAATGGTCAACTTATTCAGTTGACGATAATCAATGCACATCCTAAAGGTTCCATCTTTCTTTTTCACGAACAGCACCAGTGCTCCCCAAGGAGATACACTCAGTATAATATAACCTTTATCTAGCAATTCTTGCAATTGCATTTTCAGTTCCATGAGTTCAGGGGGACTCATTCGATAAGGGGCTCGGGAAACAGGTGTTTCTCCCGACACCAAATCGTTTGAAAATTCAATCTCTCTTTTGGGGGGTGTTAGCACTCAAATCTACCTTAGGCTGAAATAAGGTAAAACTCAAGGCTACATCAAACCAAGCTCAGCCTCGTAGCTAGCCCTACGAGGACAGAAGAGGGCTCTCTTCGGGTCTATCTCGGCAAGAGGTCTTCAAAGGGGCTGAGATGACTTATAACGAATATTGATTTTATGCTAGTAAAGAGATAGAAAAGTTTGATTTAAATTTTTTAGGTTTTTGTTAGAGAAATGAGAAAAAAACAATTTTGGGTTCGGGGATAAGGCCAGATCTTTGCAGAATTAGAGTTGGGGCGAGGTAGGCAGTAGTCTTGATGCTTTTGATCAGGTGCATGGATGGATCAGAATGACAAGGAGATGAAGAGGGCAAGGGATAACATGGATCCTCTCCAAACAGGCGAAAACATGTAAAACTAGACAAATTTAAAGGCAGAGCACTGTAAACAATGGATTCAACCTCATTTACTCATTCATCTAGTTTCAGAAGCATAAGAAGGGAATGGCATACATAAAACATGAAAAAAATTAAAATAAACTGAGAGAAAACACCATCAAGAACTGAAAGCCACAAGAATCGCAACAGGTGCTGCAAAACCTCTGATCTTTCCTTAGCCAAAATATGAAAAATATGTACAATAGTGTGCCAAAGTTTTCCCAAGAGTCCAACCTCTCCAACCCCTGAAAAGGATTGAGAAATTACATCATATAGAGCATCCTAACCCCTTCCCATGCCTCTAGGGGTCGAATTCCTCCTTCTAGGAGCAATTCCAACTAATTCTAAACAAGGAGCTAGAATATAGGCATCCAAACAACTTGCCTCTAAAAGGGCGGAAACTGATTCTTACATTTGATTTTTACTATTTTAGGAGTGAATCATCTAGAATAGGTAAAAATGAGTCCAAGTTACATGCCAACCATAAAATTACATCAATATAACTCAAAAATTACATCCACAAGCAAAACTGGTCCAACTGGTCGAAATCCTGAGCTGGAAAATGAAAAATCAGCCAAAAATCTATATCCGTAGCGCGCTTGAGCCATATGCGTAGCGCGCCTTTCAGCCTGCTTTTGGGGCACTTCCCGGAGTCCAAATTGAGCTCATGATAGATTTTTGGAAATCAATTGATGTTGGCTATCCAACCCAAGTGGAATTTTTCAATTTGGAGATCATTTTCCCCTCCAAAACTTCATTCTCCCAGAAGTACTTCCTGCTGGTGCAAAAGGTGGCAGAAAGGTGATTTTCATGGTGTTTTTTTCCCTTTTGATCATCCAGAACTTGATGAAATGCTTTGGCCATACTGGAGCATGCATAACTTACCATGAAAAACCCAAAAATATAAATTTTTCCTCCAGCAAGTGTCCCAATCATAAGCGAGCGCGTCGACGCGCTACTCGTATAGCTGAAAACTCTGTTTTGAGACCAAAATTTTTCAAAATGAAAAAAATTTCTCCAAATTTGCTCAAATTTGGAGCGAAGTCCCTCCATCATGTACCATGCCCAGCCAACGAAGCCTCGGCCAAAATCCAGAGTGGATCAGGTGTTTCACGACGCTTCAGTGTCCTCCTGGTGTATGCAGTTCAGTGGTGCAATCTCTGTCTTGGTCATATAATGTATCGATGTTCGCCTCCATGATGTTGCAAAATATGTGTTTGCTTGAATGAGATAAAGAATGAGGATTTGGTTCTTTTGTTTCAAATGCCAAATGTGGGAGGAACTGTGGGAAATAGGGCCGTGTGAATAGTGGACTGTGGTAAAATGAGCTATGGGAACAACATGATTCAATAAAGTGAAGAAAATATGCTTGAGTCAAGTGAAATTAAGGATGTGAGTATAGTCACTTGACTGTATGGAATTTTGGAACCTATAACTGATATGAAGGATGGAAAGTGGTAACAAATGGCAAGTTTTAGGGATGGGATATAGGGAAATAGGAGAGGGACGAAGTGATATGAGTGATTTTAAAGGGAATAGGGAAAAGGGAGGCATTGTATGATGATATGACAGTAGTGGGGAAAGGACAATACAAGTGAGATATGGAATTTTTTGGCACCAAAGTCAAATTCTAAAACTTCAAATTCAAACCCTAAAGAGGCATTTCTTTACAAGAGAGTAGGATTTATGTTCTTCAACATTCATACTCTTACAAACGATCTTGAAAAAACTCCAAACACTGACCAAAGATAATAGAAAGATGATTTAAACTTACATGAGGAAAAGGAGACTGAGGGAATTTGAATTTTGAAGAGCAGTGGCAAAAATTTTGTGTTCTGGCCCAATGCGTAGCGCGCACTTTATATGCGTAGCACGCTACATAGTGAATTTTGCAGGAGGCTTTTGGAGGCCTTCCCGTTGTCCAAATTGAGCATGTGATAGCTCGTTGGAAATATCTTGGAGTCTACTTTCCAACCCAAGTAAAATTGTTAAATTTGGAGTTCATTTACCCTGTCATAAATCAAATCTCCCAACACTACTTCCTACAGGTGCATCAATTCTGCTGAGGCGATTGTATTTTTGACATTTATCTAAAACCATTATACCTGTGTAAAAAGTGAAGGAATATTTTCTTCCTTGGCATGTTTTGGACAAAAAACTCTCTCATTTTTCCAAAATTCATCTTTTATTGCTCTAAAACATCTTTTGAGTGAAACTTATCCCGATGTGTGAAACAAGGGATTTTGTCGAAATGAAGTGAAATGAAGGGGATAAGGGGCTTCTAAATTCTTGGGGAAAGTTTAGGAATTAGGAAGGGATGTTAGGAATTAGGGGAAAGTGGAATATCAGAGATTGAGTGAGGGGAAGGGGTCCAAAAGGGCAAAACACAAGCCTAGCCTAGAAAATTGCCAAGTTGTGGCAAGAAACTAGGGTTTGTGGAAAAATGGGGAATTTGGGGGATCTCAGTGATGGGAATTGTTTAATAGGGTGCATTAATGATAGGGGAAGGTGTATGAATATCAGGATACAATTTTTTCTAATGATTTGACCATCCAAGAGAAATTACCTCCAAAACCCTAGAAGAGGGAAATGGACCTTACCTAGGCACAACTAAAGCATGAACAAGCTGTAAAATGACCCAATGGAACTTAACATGATGATGACAACCCTTTGAATGATGGTACACTCAGCTGAATGGTGACATGGACTGACATTTGGACAACTTTGAAAAGAGTGAAAACAAACCCTAGGCCTAATGCCTAGTGACCAAATTTTGCTTGAAGACTCATTGAAATGACAAAATTTGACCTTGACACCTTAAAATCACTTTGTAAGAGCACGTTTGATCACTTAAGGAAGGTTGCAAAGGCTGAAACTAATAGGGGGAAGATGAGGGATTTCATCTGGAAAGACTTCTTTAAACTCCCTCACTACTGGCAAAGCATCTAGCAGATTTTCTTCAGTTTTCTGTTCTATTTCTTCCACATGTACTGCATAAAATTGATATCCTTTCCTAGCTGTTCTTTTTAATTGCAGCGCCGATATTTGTCTTACAGAAATGGGTTTTGGTTTTCCTTTTAGGATAAAAGGTTTCCCATCTTCATCTACACAATGCAGGGTCTTATCCCAACAGTTCATCATGGCCTTCTTCTTTTCCAGCTAGTCCATTCCTATCAGCAAGTCATATGAACCTAAATGGCAAAATATTCAAATTTAATTCTGTTTGAAAATCATTTAACTTAATTGTTGTTCGGGGAAATTTATGTGTTACCTTCCTCTTGGTTCCAGCGGCTAGCTGAACCAACCATGATTGCTGAAATTTTTTAGTTTTAAGATTACATTTTTCTACAATTTTTGGACTAATGTAACTCAAAGAAGCTCCCAGATCAGTCAGAACAATAACAGATTGGTCAGAAATATTAACCTCCATTTTAACCATGGTAGCTTGGTGTTCTGCTTGCCGGTTCTCTAAGGCTGCACTGATGGTGGGTATATTTCGTGCTATGTCATTTACTGTGGTAGCTTCTTGCTCCCTCATTATCATCTGAATATTTCGGTGGGGACAATCCCTCAACAGATGGGGTTCTCCACATCTCCAACATTTCAAGGGTTCCCTCATTTTAACTGTGCCCTCTTTCTTATTGTCTCCATCTATTTGTTTTGAAGCCACTTGGGACTGAGCAGTTTGACTTTCTTTGGGTTTATTAAATTTTTTTTCGTTGATGATCCCTGCCAAAATTCTTCAAATAAGTTGGTTTCTGTTTCTTCCCTTTGAATTCACTCTTGTTTACCCAGCTCTTTCCATGTTCAGTTTTGCCTTTTAATTGTTGGTAACATAATCTAGCTTTCCTCACTACCTCGTCCATAGTTTTTGGATTATCAAACTCAATTTTCTCTTTGTACGCAGCAGGAAAACAGTTCAAAAACCTTTGCACCTTTTCCTTCTCTTCCCTAATGTAAGGTACATATCTCAACAGATTTGTAAACTTAGTGAAAAGCTCATCAATAGTAAGCTGTCTCAGTCTAAGCTCATGAAATTCCCTTCGTTTTTCATCATAGTAACATTCATTTAAGTAGCAGTTTTTTAGCTTAACCTGGAAATCCTCCCAAGTAACTGTCTTTTCATCAATGGCATGAACCATTTTCATCTCCTCCCACCACAAAGTAGCCTTACCTTGTAGCTGGTAGATAGCTAATCTGGCCTTTAGATTGCTTTCATATTCATAGACCTAGAAGTACTTAATCATGTTCAACAACCAGGCTTCAGCATCTTCCTCCTTCTCCCCATCATAGGAGGGAGGTTTGATCTTACAGAATTCCCCCTATAATTCCTTTTTCTGCTTATACTGATGCCTAACAGCATCATCATTCTCAGAATCATCATTTTTCCTCTTCCTGGAACCTTTACCTTCTTGGCTGTTCTGCGAAGTTAATTCTCGGATGAGCTTTTCCTGCTCCTCACTGGCTAATGACAATCTGTCATTCTGGCTTCTTAACTCAGTCATTTCTCGTTGCAAACTGTGCAACATAGCCATCATCAAAGTGTTGGGATCTGGTGTATTATCTTCTTCACGCAGATAAACATAAATTTTCTCACCTTCTGCCATTCCAGCACCATTGTACACTACACACCACAGATCAGTAATAAAATTTTTTTTCCCCAATGATTAAGTTATACAATGAATACACAGTAACAGTGAGCACAAAATCAACAACCCAGTTTTATATACTTGAGCTCCGATACCATTTGTAACACCTCCTCTGTATCTCCCATTTTTTTTTATTTTTTTATTTTTTATTTTATTTTTTTTTGCATTCTAAATTTCAAGAATAATTACGACAAAGAATATCATATGATAATTTTTATTGCTATCTTTTTAAATCATATTTCTGCCCCAATTTGATTGATTGTGTATCCTTATATCCATATATCAAAATCAATACCTATTTGATTTCATTTATAACCAAATTAGTATAAAGGGTCTTCGTATTAAGCATAGTGGATTTTCACCACTAACCCACTTCCCATGAAAATTTGATCCTGTTGACTTACATTCGTTTTGATATTATTGAATTTGTTTGGCATTAACCATAATATTAGGTATATTATGGGTTTTGAAATGTTATATTCACGTCGGTCATGGCAACAACTATACTTCAATCTTCTAAAACTATGGTTCTAGACCCAATGCTTATGAACGTTGGATTGATTTATTTCAAATGGTCTTATATCTATACACATATTGAGCTTATGGGTATTCACTGAAATTGTAGCTATGGTTTTCACAATGTACGTGTCAACATCATCGCATATTTATTGTATATGTTGTTCATGTCAGAATTTATGTAAATATGGACGTTTCAGCTTCATATTCCACGTACTGCGTCCTTGTAAAGTCGATTTATTGTGGTATGGAAATTGAGATGGTGTATCAACTCTCCATGTCATCATGTGTAAGGTTATATATTTCATTATATTGGTTTGGGACGGATTTCATCCCATTCCCGTTCATGTGTTATGGATCCAAGTTTGCATTGGTCATTGCCACGACAGACTACTCTGGAACCTAACCAATCCATGCGACACGAGCAGAGGTGTCGTGAACTTAATTTTATAGCTTGTCAATTTAATGTCGAACGACTGGTTTAAATGCAACTTCCATCCATTCAATCCGTGGTCTCACCATGGATATTTTTCCATTTGGACGGCTGAGATTTCCTTACACCATTAGGGTTTCGAATTGGGATTTTTGTATAACTCTTGCACAAAATTTTTGAGACTTTTGTTGCGGCCCTCATTTGGTTTTTTTCGCTACTCATGGTGTCGATCCTCTGCATGCTAGAGACGCGAGGCTTTATACACTCCAAGCTTGTATTCCTCGGTCAACACCTCACAAGGAAGGTAAAATATTGTTAGCCTTATGCTATCAGAACTTGTGACTCTGTTATGAATTCTGAGTATTGTAATACATTCAAGTTACAGTGTTTGACCTGAGTTCTTGTTTATGCCATTTTGTTCTCTGCTTCTACTTACTAACAAAGAGTCCTGGCGTTGGATTTTATTTCCCTTATACATCTATTGTTTTCTTCCTTCTTCTTTTACCCCACCATCTCTTCGTCTCTTTCGTTTGACGACTGGCTAACGATGCGTGATACAAAGAAGCCTTTGTTTCTTTATAGAGCACAACCATGCTTGTCCCTGGCGAATGATGCCTATCTTAGGTAAGAAACGATTTTCTTATAGTATTAGTTAGAATGTTTTTCTAATTCCTCTGTTAAACTCTTGGCTTATAATTTATTCACGTCATACCTCTATTTCAGTTGCAGAATCATTTGGAAGGAGTGAGGGTCTCCTTTGCCAGGTAGCTATTTATTTCTTGGTATATTTTTTGTCATTCTTAATAGAATTATTTTTATTTGTTTCCCTAATCGTAGTCCCATTGTCCTGGCTGTATTTCTATAGGCAATGTAGACGCCATGCGATTCTCATTATCGGCGAGCCATGAGATACGTCATTCTATTTGGCACTAATTTCCACTACTCATGGCGTTCCAGGTCGGTATACATATGGGCAGAGAGAAGCCATCCTCTCATCGCATTGTTCCGTCTCATTTTTTCAGAACAGTTAATTTTCTTAGGATCCTAAAGAGTGTCTATTGTAATTCTAGACTCTGTCAAAGACTCTGACTATTAATGATTTTCATTCGTATGATAATACTCTTTGAATAGTTTAATTTATGGAATGAGAGTGTGGTCTTTTAAAAAGACTTTGGCTCGAGAGGGCTCAGATTTTGTTATTTGTATACAGAACGTATTTATTCTTTGTTACTGATATTTTTTTTTTTGATACCTCCATAATAATTTCGAAGAATCTCCAGACTATTATTTTATGGATTTTATCTTGTTACTCACATTCCATTATTTATTTTGTGTCGGTTAATATGATTTAAGAAATAATGAATTATTTCTCTTTTCGAATTCTTATCATAGTAATGACTTCAATGTATATACGTCTCTCTATAGCCAGATTTTCCAAGGGTACAGTGACTCAATAAATGACAACTTACAAAGTCTATCGATTGTATATATTGTATGACTCCTACAGGAGACTCTCCGTATTCCTAGGAGGTTGTATGTCCATTAAAAAAGCTTTTTATGCCAAGCTAGTTGTTCCCTATAATTGTATACATCTAAAAAAAAAAATTCTATTTTGTTTTCATGATATAACAGTCCGAGTATATCGATGTTTAAACTGCATTTCTCTACTGATATATATATATATATATATATATATATATATATACAAGGTACAGGTATTGTTTTGGTTTTATAACTTCCCAAGCACTTCTAATTTTTCAAATCCTGTATTACAATTGGATCCTCCCTTTTATAAAGGGGGTTACTCCGATAGCTTTTGTACATAGCTCTCCTTTCATACCTATTTCTAGAGATGATAGTCATGTTTAGTTTCATTTCTTTGCTATCTAAGATAGATAAGCAGTACTACAATTTCAGACTCTTCCATTCAGTCCTTACTAAAGAAGAGATTAAAATATCTGTAAATTGACATGCACTGTTGTTGAAATTTTTATATATCTCTACTCTTCACTTCGTAATTAAATAAAGGAATAATTATGTCCTATCTACATTTACTTTCCTACTGTCTATAGGTTTAGGAATTTTCTTACAGTGTTGACTAAATATATTCCATTTCCCATAGAAGTAGATTAAAGTTAAAAAATTAAGAGTTATGAGGTACTATAAATCTCCAGATTTAAACTAAAGGCTGGTTTAGAGCTTCTGGATGATTTTATCTCATTTTATAGTTCCTACAACCATGCAGACTGAAAGGGTAAAATCCCTTCTTAACTCTGTAAATGTATGGAACACTATTATAATTCAGAAAATGAGAAACACAGTGTACACAGATAACTATAGTCTGTCACATCACAACTAAATTTTCAATGGTTCATAATTACTGTGAGCATACCACTTGGGTACTTGACCAGTCCTCCCAACCGTAGAGTCCCTCTGTCTCCAGAACTCACCCCCGAGCTGAGACCACCTCCAGAATAGACCAACCCCTGATTTGTTCAGGAATAGCTTATTTAAGCTTTTTCTCCCCAAAGCCTGTTTCTAATTTTGTGTCCAGAATATCAGGATGTTTTTCTTCCTTTTTGCCTAGGCTTCCCTTTTTAGGGACTTTTAAAGCCGCTTTCTACTTTTCCTAGCTTTTTACCTCTTCCCAAATACTCTCCACATCATTGGGGAAACTAGATTTTCCTCAAAATATAATTTGGAAATAAATTCTTTCAAGGATTTTTGAAATATTTTTGGGTAATTTATTTGCCTTTATCCATCCTCATGGATTTAGTAAGTGATCTCATAATTCTCATTTTGGTCAATCTGCACATAATTATTTTACTCATTTTCTCAAATTAAATATTTAATTACATCCACAACATACTTGTCCTTTTGGGTCCACTCCCCTTAGGATTAAAGTTCAAATGTCTAGTTTTTGAAATTCAAACACATAAACTAGGGATGTTACAATACCCATTGGAGTGCCCATGATACTTTCACATTCAAGGCAGGCAATAATTCCTATATTTTATGGATCTTTACCATGAGGGATTGCGCAAGCAAGGCATGCTATCTCGAGGCTGAGAATTGGCTATGTCTTGGTCATTTTTTAATATGACAGTGTAAGACAATTATTTCAGTAATGGAGGGAGCTTGTGAGAAGAGTTTTGTATGTAATTATTTAATGATACATGCTTAATATAAAATAGAGGATATTGGTGTTTTTAGCTGTAATCTTTCCCCAAGAAATTATATGTGTTGTGTGTGATTGATATTTCTTCATGTTCATGTGATTAGTGATTGTGTTTTTAATTCCGCTAAATATTTGTAGAAGCGATTTATTATTTAACTTTAGTACATTATTATATCAGGTAAATGCAAGATATACATGCATGTTGTATAATTTATATAGGGAGCCTACAGCTTGCTTGACCAACAAATTGGGTGGGATCCAAAAATAAGTACATAAATGGAGGTGGACTTGCGATAAATGTTGTCAGAAACCCAATATAAATATGTGAACCGAATGAGATCCAAAGAACAATTTTCTACATAATGAATCCCATAGGTGATTGTCCCCTGGACATATCAAAGGATGCACTTCGCAACTTTCCAGTGTAACTCATGTGGCTCCTACATGTATCTTGAAACTATTCTCATGACATATGAGAGATCAGGGAAGGAGTGACTGAGATAAATAAGACTTCCCACAAGTTGAAGATACAATGTGCAATCAACCAACGGTGTGCCTTTGCCATTCTTAAGCTTTATCCCTGATAAGAAAGGTGTGGTTGTGGGCTTGCAGTATCTCATGTGAAATCATGCCAAAAGATCTCTAGCATATTTTGGTTTAGAGTTGGTAATCCCAAAACTACTTTGATTGATCTGTAGTCCAAGGAAAAAATTTAGCAAGCTCATGTCTGTCATAGAAAAATGCTTATGAAATGCAGTTTTAATCTCAGTACTGACAAAAGATGAACTACCTGTTATCAAAATATCATCTAAGTAGATTACTATGATGAACAAGGAGTCAATTTTCTTCAAAAAATAAACATTGGAATCAGACCTGCAATGTACAAAAATTTGAGATAATAAACAAGAACCCATATTTTCCTACCATGCTCTAGGTAGCCGCTTGAGGCCATAGAGAGACTTCTTTAGTTTGCATACCAAAGATGAATTGTGCATGTATTCTTATGGCTGCTCCATGTATATTTCCCCCTTAAGATCACCATGAAGAGAGGCATTCTTCACATCCATATTATGCACCTCCCATCCTCTTGTTGTTGCAATGGAGAGAACTAGCTGAATGGAATCCATTTTTTCCACTGGAGAAAAAGTCTCATCATAGTCAACACCATGTACCTGTTGAAATCCTTTTGCTACCAACCATGTCTTATATCGACTAACTTGGCCATTTTCTACTTTCTTGGTCTTGTAAACCCACTTGAACCTCACAAGCTTAGGATTGGAAGGTAGAAGAACCAAATCCTAAGTCTGGTCCTCAATGAGAGTGTTATATTACTCATCCATTACTGCTTCCCATTCAGGATTCCTAGTTGCTTCTGCATAAGTCTATGGATTAGATGCATGCATCATATAAGCATGCATGGGTATGCATGGCTCCATATCTCCATAAAGTGGTTGTGGATCTACCTCAAACTGAGGTATAGATGTAGGGTCATAAAGGAGATCACTCATGCTATGCCATTTTTGTGTTGAATGTTGTTGAGAATCTTCCAAACTACATGAGGAGATATGATATCAATGTTCAACAACTAGTGGTCCAACAGGTGCAAGAGGAAAAGCCTCATATTCATTAGAATTATGATATGAAGTTTCATCTCCATAGTCATTAATGAGTTGTGATGAAACTTGGTAACAAGTTCATCTACTTGTGCATGCAAAATATCTTCGTCAAACTTTATACACCTTTCAATAGAGAGCTTTTCAATATACATATCAAGAAATCTGTACCCTTTGACTTCTTAAGAATATCCAACAAACATGTATTCTTTAATTTGAGGCTCCAAATCCTTTCTCTTCTCTGTAGGAATTTGGGCCCATGATCAAGATCCGAAAATGCAGAAATCACTGACTTTAGGTTGCATCCCAGTCCAAGCCTCAAAAGGTTTTTTTATAGTAACAGATTCATGAGGAGATCTATTCTGCATGTATGAGGAAAAATTGATAGCTTCATCCCAAAATTTTGATGAAAGAGATATTGCATGTAACATGCAATTGGCCATCTCTTTCAACGATCGATTCTTCCTTTCAGCCACCCCATTTTGTTGTGTAGTGTAAGGAACTATATGTTGCAACTGTGTGTCTGGTTCATTACAAAGACTCTTGATATATTTCTTGAAATATTTCATCCCATTATCTATGTGGAGTATTTTGTTGTGTTTTCCAGATTGATATTCTGCATGCGCTCTGAAAATATTTAGATGTTGAAAAAATTCAGACTTGAGTTTCAATTAGTAAACCTAAGTGAATCTCATGTAATCATCTATAAATGACAACACATATCTTTATTTTCTCATTGAAAGCACTATAAATGGACCCATGAGATCACTATGTACAAGCTCCAAAGGTGAAGAGGCTCTCCATGCATGTCGCTTCTCGAACTTGTCTTGCAGATGCTTTCCAAGAGCACGTCCATTACAAACACCATTTGAAAATTCAATGGTCGAAAATCCTTTGACCATCCCTTGCTTTCTAAGTTACTGCATATATCTAAAATTCAAGTGCCCAAATCTCTCATTCCAAATCCTCTTTTCTTCATTTTCATGTGTAAGTAGAAAAATGTAATCTAATTGAGGAACAAAATCAAAAAATGTATACAGACAAGATTGATCATTTACCTTTCCAGATGCGATCTTCAAGTTGGTTTGAATGTCATAAATGTTCATGGAATCTGATGTAGATTCTACTTTCCTTCCGCTACCTGTGTGTGTCATCTGATACAATGAGAGAATATTCATAGAAATCCTTGGAATATGTAATACATTCTCAAAAATTTCATCTTCGAATTGCACTCTTCCTTGTCGAGTTGTTCCAACTGCAGAATTGTCCACCATGATAATAGGAGGTCCTAAGTATGGATGTAGAGAACAAAATGATTCCTTTGAAGAAGCCATATGATTTGAATCTCTTGAATCGATGATCCTTTATTGCAGTGTAGAATGAAGAGTTGTCAAAGCATGCCCATTACCCGTTGTTTCAGATGGTTTTTCATCTAACTTCTGCTTGGCACTTTCTGAAATGTGATAGCCAAGATTATTTTGTTGAATATCATTTACCATAAAATAAATATACTTCTACATGTAAGAGGATTCAGTATGATAAAATCTATGAAAATAAGGACACTTGAATTTTCCTTTCTTACCCTTCTTACCCTTGGAGCTGGAAGAACCATTTGCAGGTTTTGGATTTCCTCCTTTTCTTGGATCTAGATCTCTTGCCTTTCCTTTGCCTTTGTATTCTTGATCTGGTATTCTGTTGGAATTTCCTTTCACATGCATGGAAAGTGCATGTGCATTTGGAGTCTTTAATAAACCCATTTTTATGAGCTTATACTGATCATGAATAAGAGACTCAATAAATGGGTCAAATTTCGGCATTTTCCATTTTTCTTCAGTTCCAAGTCTAGCTGTATGAAATGTGGAAACAAAAATAAAATATTCAGGGCATAATTTAGAAAAATTATAAAGGATAAATTTACATTCCTATTTTCATTTATCGATCTCGCAATCACGTAGTTGTAGAAGCAATTATTTAGATTTTATAATGAAATCTCAAATGTTCTCAAATCCATTTGGATCTAAGGAATTTAACTCATTTTTGAGAATATGAGCCTGCATCTCATCCTGATTTCCAAATAAATTCTCCAAGATTGTCCAAACATCATTCAGAGTGTTGCATGTGCCCACATGGAAGAAAAATGTTGGAGATATGGACCACAATAGAAGACCAAAAGCCTCGTCCATCCCGTTGAAGTGTTTGGATTTCTCAATGGCGGAATTGGGTTTAGCTTCCATATTCATGACTATCTGGTACAAGCCTTTTCCTCTCAGGTGAAGAAAAATCTCTGGCTTCCATTGGAAGTAGTTATACGAAGTAAGAGTCACTGAAGATGAGAAATCCATTGCGACAATTCTCCAAAATTTTGATTTGCAAATATGTAATGTTCCAAATTTTTCTTCAATAAATTGGAACATTACATTTTTTTCTAAGCTCATTTAGGATATGAATAATTGGGTAAGGAGGCCCAAACATAATAAAAACATAAATAAAATCCCTCCAGTATGAAAATGGATCAGCGATGGAACCAGATTTCACACCCTCATGTGTGAAAAGAGATATTTGCAAAGAGGTTTGACTAAGTCAACCAGTGTAGGGTATGAGTTGGAAAGCACTACATAGGAGGGAAGCTTCTAGAGGAAGGGAAGTTTCTAAATGAAGGGCCCATGAGGAGTCTCCAAATGCTATATAAATGGAAGGGAGGAGAGATATTGCCATTCATGCATATGTTTATGATATTGAGTTGGTCATTTCGACTTCTTGAGCACGCTGGTTGTTTAACGAGTCTGCAACACTGTTTAGTGCACTAGGTGTCTCCGGTTAGAGATCTCACCCCTAGCCTGGGGGGAATTCAAGTGCCTGCTCGGGAAAGGTTATTTTTTAGCATCATCCTCCACGACAGCGTTATTGATGTAGCAGCATAATACTGTGTTGTAGGGTGTTGCCGTGGAGACTTCACAACACCTCTTCCTTCTCTTGTTTTTCAAGGAGAAAGTCTTTCTTCCCTTTGGAGGATCAGATTGGAAGACATTGGAGATGATTTTTAGATCTTGGCACTTGGCCAAAGGGTTATATTCCACTCACTGTGCAGTCCCTCTTAGTGACTGCATTATTTTCATGGTCTAACTGCAATGAGGGTTTGCGGATTGATTTGAGGGTAAGATCTCAAGTGTAAGGATCAGCCTTCCACTTAGGAGATCCATTGGAGGATGTCTACTTCAGTTTTTTCATCATATTCACCCTTCTCTATTGATTTCCATATTTGAGTTGCAGCAGCTGCCCAGCAACTCCGGCATTTTTGGCTATTTTGTGTATTCGAGTGAATCCCTTGGAGGATTGATGTATTACTGTTTCTAAGGGTTAGAGCTTTGCTCCCCTATTATGTTTGGGCCATATATTATCATGTCCATGTAATGAAATCATTTTGGAGAATTATTCTATCATATACTACATTTTCATAGCCTGGGTTTATGCAGAAATAATAGTGTTCTTTCATTTTCATGTACATGTATTATTGAGGCTTGCATTGCTTTTCTTGAGAGGTTGTTTCCTCAAGACTTGTGCACTCTCTTGCCGCTATACATTATTTTTGGCTATATATTCATATTCTTTTCTCAAAGCTTCTAGAAATAATGCTGAAGGGTTTCTGGGTCATTCTCTTGTCTTGCAGCACCTCAATCTCGAGGGATTTCCTATGTAAAACTGTTTTTTAACCTTTCTTAATGCCTAGGCCCTGTTCCTAAACTTATTATATGTTTTTTTCATACTTTTTTACATCTCAGACCTTCAGAAAATACGCTTCCCTTGCTTCAGCAAATTTCTGCATGCTCAAAGTCATGGGAAATCAGGGTTTTTCTTGATTAGTCGGGAAGGAGGAACTGTTTAACTTAGTAAAACGCCTTTTTTTTTTTTGAAATTTGACATGCATATCCCTCTTGACCTAATATAATATATTCTAGAACATTGACCGTTAATTTTACGGATATATTCTTATACACTCATTTTAGGGCCAAAATCGTCACTTTTCCTCAAATTTTTGCCCATAAAAGATGAGTAAAGGTTGCTATAGTATCTGGAGTGGGTTGCTGATTTTTTTTTTAAATAATTTTTATGATATATAAAGCACAAATTCCTGAATAATGCATTTTTTAGGCATGATTTGCTGAGAAATCCATTTTAGGTATATTATAGTGGCATTAGAGCTTTTGAGCGGGATTCTTTGAGCAGCTCTATGGAAAGAGTCTAGAAAGGACCAGGTAGCCTCTATATATCATCCTACTTTAGAGGCAAAATATCTGGTAAATTCCCTCCCAGTCTATCTCTGGTTGGAGTTTGCCGTGTTTTAGAGATATCCCCGAAACAGGATATTACAGTGGTATCAGAGCATAGTTCTGGCTCAGCCTGTGGAGCTAGTTATCTACGACACCGAGATCACGATGCCTACATTATTAACTCCATTACTGAGTGATAAATGGAGGCAGCATGATCATATACCCTTTGGAGACTATTTCCATAAATGGCAGTCCATGTGGGAAGACTTCAGAGCAGCTGTGCCTTTCAAAGATTAATGTCAGCCCAAGAAGGATGAAAGTGAATGGAACAATGGGGGATCTAGCATGCAGAGTTCAAAGTTGCAGCATACCAGTGGGAGGTCACCTTTTCCCATGTATGAGGGATCCACTAGTCCCTGTGAGTCTAAGCCCAAGAAGATCAAAACATTGAAAAAGATGAGTTTATTCTCATCTATTTTTAGATCCAGAGGAAATGCATCCACCTTTGAGGATGTCAAGAAGATTGAGGAAAAATAAGAGGAAGTACCATGCGCTTCCTATTCTCATCAAGAAGAAGATATTGAGCACGGAAGATATTTGGATCTTCAGATTCTCAGTGATTACCTTGTTGAGTATAGATCTCAACCTAGAGCCTTTAGGGAGACTCTAGATTTTCCTCATTTGTTGTCTACCTTTGATGGGTCATCTAATGCAAGAACTTGGGTGAGAAAGTTGGAGGCATTTTTCCTACTACATCCTGTAGTAGGTAAAGAACCTGTTGAAATATCGGCACTGCTTTTGGAGGGTGAAGCCTATGATTGGTGGTGCAAGCACTTGAGCCATGCAAGGGTGAAGACTTTTGTAGATTTCACTCAAAGTTTGATCCAAACCTTTGATGGAGAAAGAATAAATAAAGAAGAGATCACATCACCTCTTAAGGAGGCTTGTGATAATGTTATCTCACTCATGGAGAGTAGCCACATGCATCAACAGTTGGGGCAGCCAACACTTGTGAGGAAGGAACTGTGGCAGCGCTACAAGAAGTTCCAAATGCACATCAAGGTATAAAATAATTTCCACAAACTATTGTTGCAGTAACTTCTTTTGAGGATTGTGGAGTTTTACTTTTGCAGGACCAAGGGTCAAATCTCATTGCTACCATAGAGCAGCTTGGTTGCACTGCACTGTGCAACATGAAAATTTTCAAGGAGGAAAAAAACCATCATCTTCACGAGCCTTTGTTGGATTTCATATCACATTGGAGGTTGGGGTTTGAAGCCTTGAAGATTGATGGTAAACATATTGGAGTTAGAAACCTTTTCTTCCTTCAAAATAATACTTTCTCAATGAGCTCTTCTCAGCTCAAAGAGGAACTTCTACTTTCAGATCCAAGACCTCATTGGTTTTGGAAGACTATGGATGAAAGGGAGGTCTCAAGGAGAGATCTCATTGGAGATGCACTTCGACAAACCATGAAATGCAATGCTTTTCTTCCCTTCTCACAAGACCAGATAGAAGATGGAGGACATCTTAGGATGGATAACATCTCTCATGTTTGTGTTGGAAATCCCTTGAGCCATACACATCATGATGGGAGCTTTTTTCCTACCACCTATTTGATTCTTGATAGGGTCTCATTGATCCTTGAGAAGCTTACATTTCACAATCCCATAAAGTGGGAAGATAGGAATTTTATTAGGGAGGATGGTAGCCCTCATGGGAGGAGTACTAGGATGAGGAGAAGAAGGAGGCATCCATGGGTGATTGAGTGGATGTGGTTGATGATCAAAGAACTAGGAGGATACTTACAGATCTATGATACCGGGCAGCAGGAGGCTTGGCTACGCAGGTTACTCTTGAAAGAGTTTGGCCATCACTTGGCAAACAATCTTCGTAGGAGTGGGAGGATGGAGAAAATATGGCAGGATACTTGCATCATTGAGAAGCATAGAGAATGGATGCATGATGTTGGTGTGTCTTCATCACATGAGTTGTATGATGGAAGAATGAGGAGGCAGCAAAATACTTTGTTGCTTTGCTTGGGAGAGCAAGGGAAGATCTGCTCTCACAATTTGTATGATGTTGCAGGAGGAGGGGATGACACTATCTCCTTGGTCTTTGATGGTGATTGGGAACAAATTCCATATTGGGAGGTATTCCATATTTTCTGCAGCATTATTGGAGGAGTCTTTGACAAGGAGAATGTCAAAGAACAGAGCTTTGTATTGAGAGGAGCTTATTTGCATGAGCTCACAGTGCTGTCACTTTGGAGCAGAGCCTTATGGATGAAGTGTGCCTGACAGAAATATGGTGGATACATAACCCATGGGACCTAGAATCACTTTATATTTGTTGCACTTGATGAACAAAGAGGAGGTAATGATGATAGAGACATCTATGGCATATTCTTCTTAACTTGGATTTCCAAGCATGAGGAGGATTATCTTCTTGCAACACATAGTTCATTCTTCTTCACAGCATGCCAAAACACTATGGAGGACTCATGTATAAACCCATGTAATATCTTACTTCCAGCATATGGTGAGTATTTTTTTTATACATTCATTGATTTGCACACTCTTACCATTCTTAGGCAGTGCATTGCTTCACAAGAGGGCAAGCTTGTCATATTTCTCCATGAGTTTCGTTGGGCCAATCTACATGATGGAGGAAGCCATCTTTTTTGTGGCCTTGGGAAAATGTTTTATCATCACATGTATGTTCATATTGTGCACTCTAACATGTATCATCTGAAGACATGTGTGATTAACCATGTAAAAATAAACATTTTTCCATGTACTTTTATCAAGCAGAAACTTGTGAAACTGCGTTGTACTTGTTGGGAAAGTTGTTGGAACCCTCTTGCATCATTTGTAACCTTCAAAATTTTCTTAATTTTTTTACTGATCATGTCTTCATTTGCTGATATAGATCAGATTTTTATGGGAGGCTTTATTATGAGGGAGACACATGGGCTGGATGTGTCCTTGAGTGGGAAGAATTCTCACAATTTTTGCACTACATGTTCTAATGGGAGCATGAGAGGAGATATGGCAACCATAGCCAAATATTTGTTCTCTTTTGAGGTGGGCCATAATATTGATATTCATCCATTTTACAGCCATGGGCAAGTGCTTGATCATGTATTATTGTTACATTCAACAATTTACTATCCTTTAGTAGATGTGATGAATCATGGACATTGTTTGACATGTGATTTTCTAAAGTTGCAGTGGATAAGACTGCGCTGTATCCTTGTGAGAAATTTTTTGCATCATGTATCATCTTGTAAAACCTTCAGCAAACCTCTCATTAGGGTCTTCCATGATGACCATGTCCTATTCTTCAGGGATGGATTGTTTTGGGCCAACTTGTTCTTCATTGTTAGAGGAGCCTTCTTTGGAGGATTGTTCTTCACTTTTCCATTGGAGGGCAATAATTTTGCAGCTCAGGATCATCATACACTCTACAGTTGTCATGCGTGGAGAGAATGACAGCATGGGGTAAGCTATGATGCTTGCCAAGTTCAGATTTTCAGCCCACCCTCATTACCGGAGTTTGAGGTGGAAGGAGATTTTCAGGAGTTGCCTTTTTGGGAGGTGGCTCATTTTGTTTGGATGATTTCTTGGGGATGGAGGATCCACATGAGGGATATGTTCCTCATTATATTCTAGAATCCATGCCTTTAGTGGATATTCTTCAGTTCTATCCTTCCAGTTGCTTGGGGACAAGCAACATTTCGGAGGGGGGGACTGTAATGTTCCAAATTTTTCTTCAATAAATTGGAACATTAGATTTTGTCTAAACTCATTTAGGAGAAGAATAATTGGGTAAGGAGGCCCAAATAAAATAAAAATATAAATGAAATCCCTCTAGTATGAAAAGGGATTAACCATGGAACCATATTTCACACCCTCATGTGTGAAAAGAGATATTTGCAAAGAGGTTTTACCAAGTCAACCAGCGCAGGGTATGAGTTGGAAAGCACTACATAGGAGGGAAGCTTCTAGAGGAAGGGAAGTTTATAGAGGAAGGGTCCATGAGGAGTCTCCAATTGCTATATAAATGGAGGGGAGGAGAGCTATTACCATTCATGCATATGTTTATGATATTGAGTTGGTCATTTCGACTTCTTGAGCACGCTGGTTGTTTAGCTAGTCTGCAGCACTGTTTAGTGCACTGGGTGTCTCCGGTCGAAGATCTCGCCCTTAGCCCCGGGGGAATCTGAGTGCCTACTCGGGAAAGGTTAGTTTTCAGCATGATCCTCCAGGAAAATGTTATTTATACAACAGCATAATACTCTGTTGTAGGGTGTTGCCATGGAGACTTTACAACACCTCTTCCTTCTCTTGTTTTTCAGGGGGGGAGTCTTTCTTCCCTTTGCAGGATCAGATTGGAAGAAATTGGAGCTAATTTGTAGATCTTCGCACTTGGCCAAAGGGTTCTATTCCACTCACTACGAAATCCCTCTTAGTGACTGCATTATTTTCATGGTGTAACTGCAGCGAGGGTTTGCAGATTGATTTGAGGGTAAAATATCAAGTGTAAGGATCAGCCTTCCACTTAGGAGATCCATTGGAAGAGGTCTACTTCAGTTTTTTCATCATCTTCAGCCTTCTCTATTGATTTCTAGATTTGAGTTGCAGCAGCTGCCCAATAATTCAAGCATTTTTGGCTATTTTGTGTATTCGAGTGAATCCCTTGGAGGATTGATGTATTACTGTTTCTAAGGGTTAGAGCTTCGCTCCCTTATTGTATTTGGGCCATATATTATCATATCCAGGTATTGAAATCATTTTGGAGCAATATTATATCATATACTATGTTTTCATAGCCTGGGTTTCTGCAGAAATAGTAGTGTTCTTTCATTTTCATGTACATGTATTATTGAGGCTTGCATTGCTTTTCTTGAGAGGTTGTTTCCTCAAGACTTGTACACTCTCTTGATTATATACATTATTATTGGATATATATTCATCTCCTTGTATCACATCTTCTGGAAATAATGCTGAAGGGTTTCTGGGTCATTCTCTTGTCGTGCAGCACCTCAATCTTGAGGGATTTCCTATGTAAAATTGTTGTTTAACCTTTATTAATGACTATGCCCTATTAATAAACTCATTATTTGTTTTTTCATACTTTTTTACATGTCATACCTTCAAAAAATATGCTTCCCTTGCTTCAGTAAATTTCTGCATACTCAAAGTCATGGGAAATCAGGGTTTTTCTTGACTAGTAGAGAAGGAGGAGCTGTTTAACTTAGTAAAATGATTTTTTTTTTTGCTAAAATTTGACACGCATATCCATATTTACCTAATCTAACATATTCCAGAATCTTTACCCTTAATTTTACGCATAGTTTCTTATACACTCATTTTAGGGCCAAAATCCTCACTTTTCCCGACCTTTTTGCCCATAAAAGCTGCGTAAATGTTTTTGTAGTATTTTTAGTGGGTTTTGAGTGTTCTTTAAACATTTTTTATGATATCTGAAGCACACATTCCTGAATAATTTTTTTTTCAGGCATGATTTGCTGAGAAATCCATTTTCGGGATATTACAGTGGCATTAGAGATTTTGAGCGGGATTTTTCAAGAAGCTCTATAGGAAAAGTTTGGAACGGGCCAGGTAGCCTCCGGATCTCATCCTCTTTTAGAGGAAAAATATCTAGTAAATTCCCTCTCAGTCTATCTTTGGTTGGAGTTTGTCGTGTTTTAGAGATATCCCTGAAACGAGATATTACAAAATAAAATCTTCGAACAATTTCTAATTCTATGCTCTTCAAACCCATAAAAATTGTTCATGCAATTTCTCCAAACCCTTGTAGCTTTGATACCATGTAAAATTATTAGATCACCAACATGGATATAGTTGAGTAATAATTGCACGAAATTTCCAAGTTGAAAAAGAAAAACAATTAGAATTGAGAATGAAATTTTCTTCATCAATATTAGTTTTAGTATCAATAAATAAAATAAAATGAGCTAAGCTTAGTTTTACATGCAATAAATATGGATAGTTAAAGCTAACTGAAGCTAAGAGTGCTTTATGTTCTACTAATGTGCACATGCACCACATGCAAGCACTAGATTTAACTAACTAAGGCAAATGCACATCGCATACAATATATAGAGTTGAACTGAAGCTGATTAAGGCTAAATATGTGCATGTAAAGCACTCAAATTAGCTAGCGAAAGACAAGTGCACATTGCATGAATTCTCTAGAGTTGAACTAAAGCTAATTTACGTGCATGTACACCAACAAATTCTGGGTCCAGTATAAAAATGATAGATAGTTTAGGAATATCCTTAAAAGATATTGTTTTTTTTTTTTGTAAATTTCGTAGTGCCTTTCTATTTTTTAAAGAGCAAGTTGTTGTACATATTGTATTGTATATGGTAGCCTCAACATACCCAGAGGAAACTAAGTCTGTTGGCCACCTCAGAGAGTTAAAAGCCAACCAAAATTAGTATTGTTTTTTCCTTCTGCTTACGGCTATAACCACAATTTACTATGACCATAAAAGTTGCAAATGAAACATATACTATAATTATTATCCACCAAAAGCGTTAAAAAATATAAACTAAGAAATGTTATTGATTAGAAGAATCCACAGGTGTTGGGTCCTTTGCATTAGACCCTGGAATCTCCGCTTGCTGCATGCTTTGGAGCTAATGCTCAATCCTCCCAATTCAAGCAGTTGCTTGGATCCGTGCCTTGGCCATCCCCAGAATATCCTATTTTTTCTATTGAAGTTCAAAGAGCACTGATAAATTGGCTTCCTTTTCTTGCATGCTCAACATTGCCTTCACTAATAAAAAGATATTATTTTTTTAGGAATATCGTTACAAGAAGTTTATCAAATGAGTTGAATAGTACTTGTAGAATAAAATAAATAAAATTAATTGTCCCATAGTACTTTTGATCAATAGTTTTTGTGGTATTTTACCCATGGCTACCTATGGTTTCTCATGCCAAATAAGAGAATCTCAGTAGTTGTAAATGTTCAGATGGAAAATCACTATATGACATAAAGATACATATGAGCGGTAAATATTAGTTCGATATTTGAGTAGCCTTTAACAAAAGGTCTTGGAGCATAAAATAGAGTACGGACAAAACAATATGTTTAAAGAAATTTTTTTAGTATGCTTATGCCTACACATTCAATTAATTCAGTAGTTGACCAAAAATTTTAAAAAACAATCACAAACTTAACATAACCGTATCTCATTTTAATCTTATTTAATTCCATTTTTGTTGGTTAAGAACAATAGTGTCTTATTTTTCCATCATTACTTCCTTCGTTAAGTGGTATCACATTTGAAAGCAAGGACATCTCAATTTATAATATTGATTTGAAATTTATGCAAAATACTCTAATTATGAAAAGGCTCTTTCAGTAGTATGAAGGGGAAATCCTTGTAGTCTTGTTTTCTTCAATTGTACAAATTAAAACAAACTTCTAAATTTACAACTCATGTTTGAATCCGAAAGACAAGTATGGGCTCACTGGTGGCTTTATAAAGAAAATCTGAAGTTCATTCCTTGCCATATCCTGTAAGTATTTCAATCATCATTGATTAGGGGGACCAGGGCTTCATCGCTTCCATTCCATGTAAGGAGTTGGGGCTCTCGCAAAAATTTGATCAAGAATTTTTACAAATCCCGAACTATGGTTGGTGGCTCACTGAAGTTATTAGTCGGAGCTCAACTACACCGTGCAACGTTGACCTTGCAATTAATCATTGGTTGGCCAAAAATTACAGAGGCTACTTATAATGTGAACATTAGAAAATAATTTCAATTTATTTTTTGAATTTTTTGAATTATATTTATTTGCATTTTGATCGGTTAATGGGCATTAAGTCTTATTTAAAAATGATTTCTTTGTTTCCTTTTACATTAACACAGTGTAACATGCAACAAATATCATGCATAAGAAAATTAATTCCATTTTCATAACTCGAAACCATACATGGTTTCCAATGCATGTCGGAATCAATTTACTCCTTCCTATTTGTAGTACACTTGCGAGTTATTGTTCCAACTGTCAACTAACAGATGACCAAGTGCATTTTCAATGGTCTTGAATTAATGCAATGTATGATGAGAGTTAATAAATTGTATAGTGAGATTCAATATAGTGTCCATGTAATTGGTCTTAGTGAACTTAAAACAAACATGTGTGAATTAAACAATAAATTTTATTAATTCTAGCACTATTTAATACCTTTAAAATTTTCTTATTTGATTGATAATTGGGTCATAAAAAACAAAAGTTGGTGACCCATTGAATAGGCTCTATTCTCACTCATGTTTGCGTTTAAAAATAATTTAATTTCGCTGGAGGAATTTTCTTTATAAGATTTGGTGGGAAAACATTGTTCACCCAACTCAATCAGAAAGCTTCTCCATTAGTCTTATTGAAAATTATATGTTGACATGAGTACGGACTGAATATTGTAATAGATTGAATAAATCTAACATGTTTTATTGATGGCCGATTGTCATGAAATGGTTGTAGGGAGCTTCGAAGCGATCATCATGAGTTGAGTAAAGGTTTTCTGTCCTCTAATTGAGTCCTACGGTTTTGAATTTTGAGTCCATCTAGTAGTTGTGTGTCATGAATGCAATATGGAGATCCATATGAAATGAAGCAAGTAGACACATTCACCCATACTTCTCATATTTAACATGTCGTCCACGAAAGTTGAAATACATGTAATACCATCAGGGTCATGAACAGCACTAATCTCCACTCAAATACAAAACATTTAATGTTGTAGCAATCTATTTTTGAATTGAACTATCCAGTTAACCCTCACTACATTGCAGAGTTGATATAGTTCACCGTGGGGTTGAAGTATGTCTGTGGAAAGAGTGGCATGAGCCGTAAAACCCGCCAGTTTTCTATCATCACATTTGGTAGCTTGTTTTCATAGAGGGGTATGAATGAGACAATGAGAACTAGTAAAATATGGATATGAATACCCCTAGCTATGGAAATAGGCTTTCAAACCGCTAAGAGTGACAGGAGACCAACATCTCTCGTAAAAAAAAAAAATATGGATATGAATACCCACGTCTAAGGATCAAATTTCCACGGGATCCACATACTTTGTGTAACACCCCCAATTCATGTGTTTGAATTTCAAAGTTAGACATTTGAAATTTAATCCTAAGGGGAGTGGACCCCGAAGGATAAAATTTTGTGAATGTAATTAAATATTTAATTGAGGAAATGAATAAAATGTTGTGGTGCAGATTGACCAAAATGAGATTTATGAGATCACTTGCTAAATCCATTAGGATGGATGAGGCAAACATTTCCCCACAATCTTTCAAAAATCCTTGAAATAAAATTAATTTTAAATTTAGATTTTTGAGGAAAAATCTGAATTTCCCCAATGATGAGGAAAGTAGTTGGGAAGAGGTAAAAAGCAGGAAAAGCTGAGGAAAAGCATAAAACATCTTTAAATAATCCCTAAAATGGGAAGCCTAGGAAAATAGGAAGAAAAGCATCCTGAGATTCTGGACGCAGAATTAGAAACATGCTTTGGGGAACAATAGCTTAAATAAGCTACTCTTGTACAGATTAGGGGTTGATTTGTTTCAAGGAGAAGATCTCAGCTTGGGGGTGAGTTCTGGGAGATAGAAACACTCTAAGGTTGGGAGGTTGGTCGACTGCATGAGTCGTATGTCTCTGAGTTAAATTGTATTTCTACTTACTGTGGTATGAATTGGCTACATATAAAAAAATTTGATTTATAGGGTATTAGATTTATTATTTCTACATTTAACAGAATAAATCATAAGGTAGTCACCTGATAATTTTGTATGGTTGTAGAGAAAAATCCTGTAATGTAGAATCCAACAGAAAGTCTAAACCAAGGTTGGTTTAAATCTGAGGTACCTAGTCTCTACAGATAGTATTGTGAATTTCTTCTGTTCTATTAGCACATACTTCTGAAGATGAATAGATAAATAAAAGATAATTTCTCCAAAGTCTCTAAAAAAATCCCTAAGGTAAAAGCTGGGGATTTCTAATATCTTATGAATCATGAAATTGTAACTTTAATCTGTGTCTGTGAAAAATGGAGCAGTGAGAAAGTAAATACATAGAGTGCAGAATTAGTTATTTAATAACTATTAAGTAAAGAGCAGAGAGTTGTGATATTTTCCATAGTATACACATTAACACTAAATGTAACTACTATTTTCCTTGGCCAAGATAAAATGGAGGAATAGAAAACATTAATGCTGTAATAAGTAACTAAGTAGCAAGGGAAGGAAGCTCAAACCATGACCAGCTCCACAGAAATACCTAGAACAAGAGATCTATGTATGCAAGAGCTGTGAATAGCTATAAGAAAATGAAAAGAAGATCCAAGGAGAAATATATAACATGGAAAATCGGAAGAGTATAGAAACCTACGATAATATAGTCCTGGTATTTCATACATATTAATTATATGTATAAATGAGAATGGACTCACAAAGCTATGCATGCAATTATATGTATAGACAGACATTAGTAAAATAATTTCAGTGTAAACATGAGTAGAGGGAGACTGTTAGCCATGATACTAGAGCAATAATGGAGATATCTAGCTACAGAAACTCATGAACGAAATATATCAAAATAAAAGTTAAAATGAAATATAACTCCCCCGAATTTGCAGAGAGTCTCTTAAAAGAGTCATGCAGAACATAAGTAACTGAGGAGTCTGGTACACATTGAAAAACATTAGTCCTACAGAGAATTACATCAGATACATTCACTGCTATGATAAGCAAATTAAACAAGGATTAATTCCATTGTGTTAAATCGTATACACGAATCACTCCATGCAAGGTAGCAGGAGACAGTCCATATAAAGTTAAGCTGTAGCGTCAGTATAACGAGGTCAACAGAAGAAATTAGGGAATATATATATGTATAAAAGTCACAATACATGCTGAGCCTATCAGGCTAGGGTCTGGAAATCGAAACCCTTAGGCTAATAAAAACAAATTTAAAAGAGTGCCAACATATGAATGAAACATATTAACATTCTGACTTTGACAGAGTCTCGTTCCTCAACGAACACTGTGTAAAATAATAAGAGAGGAATTATTCTACATCAGACGAAACAACTCAACGAGAGAGTAGTAGTATTTCCACCGACATACCGACCTGAAACGTCAAGGAAGACGATGTTAACATCCATAATAATGGAAGGTCTCATGACCGCGTTCAAGACATATGAAAGGGATCTTCGTTACCTGTGGAAAACAAAACAAGGCAAGACGGAAATTAGTTAATAACACCATTGCTAGGAAAACGTTCGAATGGAGAAAATGCTCATAACAACGAGGCATTACCTGGGAACCAAGAATCTCGGTTCCGACGAGCTCTCTGAAATTCAAACATTGTAAACAAAGTATCGATTAAATTGAAACTCTATAGGGTAATAATAGAAGCAGATAAACATATAGGCATAGATAGGAGGGAAATCGAACCTCACCACGACCAAGTGAACGGCTTTCGTTCTCCGGAAGCGAGGCGAATGAAGTAGATTGGAACGCTAAACATGAATAACAAAATCAATTAAATCAATGAAATCGACAGAGGAACAAAGTCGACACTGAATCGGAAATGGAATAAAACGAAAATTTTGCACAGAGGGTATAACCAAAACCCCAGCACGAAACACATTCATCCTATTCACGTTCTCAGACTCCCTCAGAATCGAAGTAGGGAAAATTCTGAGCGACGAGCCTGATCTCTAAAGTGAAATGGAAAAAAACCAAACGAAGGTAAAAACGATTACCCAATAGCGTCGCAGTGGAATAGGCATGCTAGCATTCTCCTTCGTGAACCGAGCTCAGTAAACCCTCTGAAGAGTAAGGACCTAGTAGACGAAAAGATACACAAACAAATAATGAACGCGGAAAACTATCTCTGCACAATATCAAAGGCTTATATAATTATTCAACAAACCTAGAAAACCTAATACGCAATGATCGCCATCGTCCACTTGGCAACATCACAAGAGAAGAGCCACGGATCGAAGGTTGGCGAGTGCAATTAAACCAGTCGTATACACATTAATGATACCAAGATCCAAATTAAATTTCATGCGTCCTGGTTGCATACAGAAGAGCACAATTTAAGCCAAGTAAGCCTGGCTGGTAATACCATATCGACATGGATCTACCACGTGGACCGAAGAATGGGAGGGAAACCAGTATAAACCATTCAACGCAACCATACTTATCATAAAATCCGACGTGGAGAAGACCTACCCCGTCGCCATGAACACAGTACCTCAAGTCGAGTTGAACTACATGCTCTCCGTGTAAATCGATAGCGGAATCAAGTTGCACATTAAAAATATCATTTACAGGGATATGCTATCATACCAACGCAGATGTGAAATTAATTATGAATTCCACCTCATCTGACCGTCAAACGTATAATAAGAGTCAGTCATATAATAATATACACATTGAAATCAATTGTAATCACTATCAAAGGGGTATACATATAAGTATTGGGAAATCGTGGAAATGTAGATTTACAAAGGGTCGAGAATGCTCGTAGGCATCACAAATTCCAAACCCATAGTATATAATGTATGCGAAAGGACCGTAAGGCCAAGAGCAAATAAACATCCAAGCAAAGGTTAAATATAGGTGATATATGTGCCCTTTATAGAAAATAAAATGATATAATTTCATTCCATACTTGGAGTTAGAATAACATGAGACAAGAGAAAGTTAATAGAGAGTTCTTGAGGTTATGATGTTATGATGAGAGGAATCATATTTAGAGAATTAGGATTTCATCGTAAGCCTGAAATGCTTGGAGAAAAAAAAAAAAAATTGGTGTAAATGGAAGGTGTGACAAATGGTATCAGAGCCCACATTATAAAACTGGGCTAGTGACATTGTGCTCACTGTTGCTGTGTATTCACTGTATAAATTAAATTCTGTGGAAAAAAAAAATTTATTTTATTTTTATTTTCACTGATCTGTGTTGAGTGTGTACAACGGTGCTGAAATGGAAGAAGGTGGCGAAATTTATGTTGATCTGCATGATGAGGATAATGCACCAGATCCAAATGCGCCCATGATGGCTATGTTGCGGGAATTGCAACAAGAGTTGGCTGAGATAAAAATCCAGAATGAATGATTGTCATTAGCCAGTGAGGAGCAGGAAAAGCTCATGAGGGAATTAACTTCGCGGAACAACCAGGAAGGCGAAGGTTCCAGAAAAAGGAAAACTGATGAGTCTAAAGATGAGGATGAAGTAAGGCATCAATACAAATAGAAAAAGGAATTACAGGGGGAATTCCGAAAAATCAAGCCTCCCTCCTATAATGGGGAGAAGGAAGAAGATGCGGAAGCTTGGTTATTGAACATGATCAAGTATTTTCAGGTCTATGAATATGATAGCAATCTAAAGGCCAGATTAGCTGTTTACCAGCTACAAGGTAAGGCTACCTTGTGGTGGGAGGAGACGAAAATGGTGCATGCCATTGATGAAAAGACAGTCACCTGGGAATATTTCCAGGTTAAGTTCAAGAACCGCTACCTAAATGAACGTTACTATGATGAAAAAGCAAAGGAATTCCATGAACTTAGACTGGGACAGCTCACTATTGATGATTTTGTTACTAAGTTTACAAATCTGATGAGATATGTACCCTACATAAGGGAGGATAAGACAAAGGTACAAAGGTTTTTGAATTGTTTGCCTATTGTTTACCAAGAGAAAATTGAATTTGATAACCCAAAAACAATGGACGAAGCTGTTAGAAAAGCCAGATTATGTTACCAACAGTTCAAAGGAAAAAATGAACAAGGGAAAGGCTGGGTAAAAAAGAATGAGTTCAAAGGGAGGAAACAGAAACCAACCTATTTGAAAAATTTTGGCAGAGATCACCAGCGGAAAAAGTTTAATAAACCCAAAGAAAGTCAAACTGCTCAGTCCCAAGTAGCTTCCGAACAAATAGAAGGAGACAGTAAAAAGGAAGGGACAGTCAAAATGAGAGAACCCCTGAAATGTTGGGGCTGTGGAGAACCCCATCTTTTGAGAGATTGTCCTCATCGAAACATTCATATGATCATGAGAGATCGAGAAGCGACAACAGTAAATGATATAGCCATAAATATACCAACTATCAGTGCAGCCTTGGAAAATCGGTAAGAAGAACATCAAGCAACCATGGTGGAAATGGAGGGTAAGATTTATGACCTATATGTTACTGTTCTAATTGATCTGGGTGCTTCTTTGAGTTACATTAGTCCAAAGATTGTAGAAAAATGTAACTTAAAAACTAAAAAATTTCAACAGTCATGGTTGGTACAGCTAGCCACTCGAACTAAGAGAAAGGTAACACATACACTGCCCCGAACAGAAATCAAATTAAATGAGTTTCAAACAGAAGTAAATTTGAACATTCTGCCCTGAGGGTCATATGATCTACTGATAGGAATGGACTGGCTGGAAAAGAAGAAAGCCTTGATGAACTGCTGGGATAAGACTTTGCATTGTGTAGATGAGGAAGGGAAACCTTTTATTCTCAAAGGGAAACAAAAACCTATTTCTGTAAGACAAATTTCAGCATTGCAATTAAAAAGAACAGCTAGAAAAGGATAGCAAGTTTATGCAGTGCATGTGGAAGAAACAGAACAGAAAACTGAAGAGGAATTACTGGATGTTGTACTAGTAATAAGAGAATTTAAGGAAGTCTTTCCAAAGGAAATCCCTCATCTTCCCCCCAAAAGAGAGATTGATTTCTCAATCGATCTGGTGCTGGGAGAAACACCTGTCTCCCGAGCGCCTTATCAAATGAGTCTTCCGAAACTAATGGAACTGAAAATGCAATTACAAGAACTGTTAGATAAAGGGTATATCAGACTGAGTATATCTCCTTGGGGAGCACCGGTGTTGTTCGTGAAAAACAAAGATGGAACTTTTAGGATGTGCATTGATTATCATCAACTGAATAAGTTGACCATTAAAAATAGATACCTTTTGCCTAGAATTGATGATATTTTCGATCAAGTGAGAGGAGCTTCAGTATTTTCAAAAATTGACTTAAGGACTGGTTATCACCAGCTTAGAATTAAAGAAGAAGACATCAGCAAAACAGCCTTTCGAACCAGGTATGGTCACTACGAATTTGTAGTCCTACCTTTTGGTTTGACAAATGCCCCTGCCACATTTATGTGCCTAATGAACAGTGTGTTAAACAAGTACTTGGATAAATTTGTCCTTGTGTTCATAGATGATATCTTAGTTTATTCAAAAAGTGAGCAGGAACATAAAGAACACTTGAGGATGGTATTGCAAACTCTAAAGGAAAATCAAGTATATGCCAAGTTTAGCAAATGTGAGTTTTATAAAGATAAGATCCAATATTTGGGTCATATTGTTTCTGAACAAGACCTTGCTGTTGACCCTGAAAAGATAAAGGCTATAAAAGAATGGCCTGTACCAACTAATGTTTCAGCAGTGAGATCATCCATGGGGATTGCAGGCTATTATCGCAGATTTGTAGAGAGGTTTTCTGCCATAGCACATCCCATCACGTCATTACAAAGGAAAGGTTTCAAGTTTGAATGGACTGAAAAATGCCAAAACAGTTTTGACCAATTGAAACCGAAACTTACTACAGCCCCTATACTGAAGATTGCAGATCCTGACAAAGAATTTGTGGTATGTATGGATGCCTGTAGAGAAGGATTGGGAGGAGTTATTTTGTAGGAAAATTCAGTTATTGCCTATGAATCTAGGAAACGTAAGATACATGAACAGAATTATAGTGCTTATGATTTAGAATTAGCTGTTGTTATCCATGCTTTAAAAATGTGGCGGCACTATCTTCTTGGAAAAAAATTTACATTGATGACTGATCATATTAGTCTCAAATATCTCTTTTCCCAAACTGATTTAAATGTTAGACAAGCCAGATGGCTGTCTTTTTTAAGTGAATTTGATAAGGATATAAAACATATTAGAGGGAAAGAAAATAAAGTTGCTGATGCATTGAGAATAAATGCTTGTCAGAATATCAATAGCATTGGAAGTAGTACTCAGATCGATGTAGAAGATTTGGTGAATAAGGAAACAAACCAAGACCCAATTTATGAAACACTTCTGGTGAAATTACAGAAAAAGGAGAAAACTGATCTCACTCAAAACCAAAAAGGGCTGATCTGTTATAAAAACAGATTGTATATTACAATGTAGAGTCCTTAAAAAGGGAAATTTTGGATGAGTACCACAAACGGCCATATGCAACAAATCCAGGATATCATAAAATGTTAACAGCCCTGAAAAAGAAGTTGTTCTAGCTAGGAATGAAGAGAGATGTAGCAGAATATTTAAGTAGATGCATGGAATGTCAACTAGTCAAAGTTGAACATCAGCATCCTGCTAGCCTTTTAAACCCTTTACCGATTGCAGAATGGAAATGGGACACAGTTTCCATGGATTTCATAACAGGGTTACCCAAAACCAAATACCAGCATGATTCTGTAATGGTAGTAGTAGACACTCTAACCAAAGCTGCTCACTTTATACCAGTGAAATCTACCTTTGGGACAGCTCAAGTAGCAAATGTGTTCCTAAAGGAGGTAGTAAGGCTCCATGGGGTTCCTAAGGTGATTGTTTCTAATAGAGATGCTAAGTTTACAGCAACCTTTTGGAAAGGGCTATTTGGAGGTATGGGCACTAAATTGAATTTTAGTACTGCTTACCACCCTCAGACCGATGGTCAAATGGAAAGAACTAATCAAATTTTGGAGGACATGCTGAGAATGTATGTGATGGATAGACCATCAAAGTGGGAATATTACTTGAATTTAGCTGAGTTTGCCTATAATAACAGCTACCAATCCTCCATCAAAATGAGTCTGTTTGAGGCACTGTATGGAAGGAAGTGTCGTACTCCTTTGAGCTAGAGTCAGCCAGAAGATAAACTAATGTTGGGACCAGATGCTCTACAAGAGATGGAAAGAATTTTTAAACAGATACAAAGAAACATCAAGACAACACAAGATCGCCAGAAAAACTATGCTGATAAGAAAAGAGTGCACCGAGAATTTAAAGTGGGGGAGCATGTGTATTTGTGTATTAAACCCAAAAAGAGCACACTTTATGCTGGAAGTTGTGCAAAATTGGCTCCTAGATATTGTGGTCCTTTTGAAATCTTAGAAAGGGTGGGACTAGCGGCTTACAAACTGGCCTTACAACCCCATGTTAGAGTTCATGATGTATTTCATGTTTCATTATTAAAAATATATGTGCATGATGCTTCTCACATAGTTGATTGGAATGTTGTACAGGTGGAACCAGAAGGGGAGTTTCTGCTAGAACCGCTTCAAATATTGGAGCGGGAAGAAATTGAATTGAGAAGCAGAACAGTAGCAAGAGTAAAGGTGCATTGGAAGCACTTTACTGCTGAAGAAGCTACCTGGGAAAGATAAGCTGAAATGATTGAAAAATATACATTTTTATTTCCAAAATGAACTCTAGTAGTTGAATAACAACATCGAGGACGGTGTTTATTTTCAGAGGGGGAATATGTAACACCCCCAATTCATGTGTTTGAATTTCAAAGTTAGACATTTGAACTTTAATCTTAAGGGGAGTGGACCCCAAAGGATAAATATTTTGTGAATGTAATTAAATATTTAATTGAGGAAATGAATAAAATGATGTGGTGTAGATTGACCAAAATGATATTTATGAGATCACTTGCTAAATCCATGAGGATGGATGAGGAAAATATTTCCCCACAATCTTTCAAAAATCCTTGAAAGAAATTAATTTTAAATTTAGATTTTTGAGGAAAAATATGAATTTCCCCAATGATGAGGAAAGTAGTTGGGAAGAGGTAAAAAGCTGGAAAAGCTGAGGAAAAGCATAGAACAGCTTTAAAGAATCCTTAAAATGGGAAGCCTGGGAAAATAGGAAGAAAAGCATCTTGAGATTCTGGACGCAGAATTAGAAACATGCTTTGGGGAACAATAGCTTAAATAAGCTGCTCTTGTACAGATTAGGGGTTGATCTGTTTCAAGGAGAAGATCTCAGCTCGGGGGTGAGTTCTGGGAGACAGAAGGACTCTAAGGTTGGGAGGTTGGTCGACTGCATGAGTGGTATGTCTCTGAGTTAAATTGTATTTCTACTTACTGTGGTATGAATTGGCTACATATAAAAAAAATTGATTTATAGGGTATTAGATTTATTATTTCTACATTTAACAGAATTAATCATAAGGTAGTCACCTGATAATTCGGTATGGTTGTAGAGAAAAATCCTGTAAAGTAGAATCCAACAGAAAGTCTAAACCAAGGTTGGTTTAAATCCGAGGATACCTAGTCTCTACAGATAGTATTGTGAATTTCTTCTGTTCTATTAGCACATAGTTCTGAAAATGAATAGATAAATGAAAGATAATTTCTCAAAAGTCTCTAAACAAATCCCTAAGGTAAAAGCTGGGGATTTCTAATATCTTATGAATCATGAAATTGTAACTTTAATCTGTGTCTGTGAAAAATGGAGCAGTGAGAAGGTAAATACATAGAGTGCAGAGTTAGTTATTTAATAAATGTTAAGTAAAGAGCAGAGAGTTGTGATATTTTCCACAGTATACACATTAACACTGAATGTAACTACTATTTTCCTTGGCCACGATCAAATGGAGGAATAGAAAACATTAATGCTGTAATAAGTAACTAAGTAGCAAGGGAAGGAAGCTCAAACCATGACCAGCTCCACAGAAATACCTAGAAAAAGAGACCTATGTATGCAAGAGCTGTGAATAGCTATAAGAAAATGAAAAGAAGATCCAAGGAGAAATATATAACATGGAAAATCGGAAGAGTATAGAAACCTACGATAATATAGTCCTGGTATTTCATACATATTAATTATATGTATAAATGAGAATGGACTCACAAAGCTATCCATGCAATTGTATGTATAGACAGACATTAGTAAAATAATTTCAGTGTAAACATGAGTAGAGGGAGATTGTTAGCCATGATACTAGAGCAAGAATGGAGATATCTAGCTACAGAAACTCATGAACGAAATATATCAAAAGAAAATTTAAAATGAAATATAACTCCCTCGAATTTGCAGAGAGTCTCTTAAAAGAGTCATGCAGAACATAAGTAACTGAGGAGTCTGGTACACATTGAACAACATTATTGCTACAGATAATTACATCAGATACATTCACTGCTATGATAAGCAAATTAAACAAGGATTAATTCCATTGTGTTAAATTGTATACACGAATCACTCCATGCGAGGTAGTAGGAGACAGTCCATATTAAGTTAAGCTGTAGCGTCGGTATAATGAGGTCAACAGAAGAAATTAGGGAATATATATATGTATAAAAGTCACAATACATGCTGAGCCTATCAGGCTAGGGTCTGGAAATCGAAACCCTTAGACCAATAAAAACAAATTTAAAAGAGAACCAACATATGAACGAAACATATTAACAGTCTGACTCTGACAGAGTCTCGTTCCTCAACGAACACTGTGTAAAATCATAAGAGAGGAATGATTCTACATCAGACGAAACAACTCAACGAGAGAGTAGTAGTATTTCCACCGGTATACCGACCTGAAACATCAAGGAAGACGATGTTAACATCCATAATAATGGAAGGTCTCATGACCGCGTTCAAGACATACGAAAGGGATCTTCGTTACCTGTGGAAAATAAAACAAGGCAAGACGGAAATTAGTTAATAGCACCATTGCTAGGAAAACGTTCGAATGGCGAAAATTCTCATAACAACGAGGCATTACCTGGGAACCAAGAATCTCGGTTCCGACGAGCTCTCTGAAATTCAAACATTGTAAACAGAGTATCGATTAAAGTGAAACTCTATAGGGTAATAATAGAAGGAAATAAACATATAGGCACAGATAGGAGGGAAATCGAACCTCACCACGACCAAGTGAACGGCTGTCGTTCTTCGGAAGTGAGGCGAATCAAGTAGATTGAAATGCTACACATGAATAACAAAATCAATTAAATCAATGAAATCGACAGAGGAACAAAGTCGACAATGAATCGGAAATGTAATACAATGAAAATTTTGCACAGAAGGTATAACCAATACCCCAGCACGAAACACATTCATCCTATTCACGTTCTCAGACTCCATCAGAATCGAAGTAGGGAAAATTCCGAGCGACGAGCCTGATCTTTAAAGTGAAATGGAAAAAAAACAAACGAAGGTAAAAATGATTACCGAGTAGCGTCGTAGTGGAATAGGCGCGCTAGCATTCTCCTTCGTGAACTGAGGTCAGTAAACCCTCTGAAGAATAAGGACCTGGTAGACGAAAAGATACACAAACAAATAATGAACGCGGAAAACTATCTCTGCACAATATCAAAGGCTTATATAATTATTCAACAGACCCAGAAAACCTAATACGAAATGATCGCCATCGTCCACCTGGCAACATCACAAGAGAAGAGCCATGGATCGAAGGTTGGCGAGTGCAATTAAACTAGTCGTATACACATTAATGACGCCAAGATCTGAATTAAATTTCATGCGTCCTGGTTGCATACAGAAGAGCGCCATTTAAGCCAAGTAAGCCTGGCTGGTAATACCATATCGACGTGGATCTACCACTTGGACGAAAGAATGGGACGAAAACCAGTATAAACCATTCAACGCAACCATACGTATCATAAAATCCAATGTGGAGAAGACCTACCCCGTCGCCATGAACACAGTACCTCAAGTCGAGTTGAACTACACGCTTTGCGTGTAAATCGATAGCGGAATCAAGTTGCACATTAAAAACCTCATGTACAGGGATATGCTATCATACTAATGCAGATGTGAAATTAATTATGAATGCCACCTCATCTGACTGTCAAATGTATAATAAGAGTCAGTCATATAGTAATATGCACATTGAAATCAATTGTAATCACTATCAAAGGGGTATACATATACGTATTAGGAAATCATGGATATGTAGATTTACAAAGGGTCGAGAATGCTCGTAGGCATCACAAATTCCAAACCCATCGTATATAATTTATACGAAAGGACCGTAAGGCCAAGAGAAAATAAACATCCAAGTAAAGGTTAAATATAGGTGATATATGTGCCCTTTATAGAAAATAAAATGATATAATTTCATTCCATACTTGGAGTTAGAATAACATGAGACAAGAGAAATTTAATAGAGTGTTCTTGAGGTTATGATGTTATGATGATAGGAGTCATATTTAGAGAATTAGGATTTCATGGTAAGCCTAAAATTCTTGGAGAAAAAAAAAAAAATTTGGTGTAAATGGGAGGTGTGACACTTTGCACATTCTGGGGGTCGCCCTGCGAACCCATTTGATATCCATTCTCATAAATTGAATGTTCTATTTCATGACTGTGACTCAAACCTACGACTCCTTTCCAAGGACTCCATGCATTTTGCAGTGTTAGGCTATTGTTTGAGTGTCGATTCAAATCATTCTGAAGCCTTTGAATAATGTTCAACCTCCAACAGAATTCTTCCCATACAATATAGGCTATTTGGGTGGGTTCGATCAACCTCTAGTGACCTATTCATGTCTCAAATTACATTCTCTCAAAATCCCTATCGGATTCAAGCCTCTGCCATGTTGGACAAGGGTATGCACAAGGATTTCTTGAGCTCCTCGTGGGACTCACAGTGGTCAAGGTATTCGAAATAGAGTTGTATGGCTTTAGACCATTCTTCTCGAAGGAGTAAGTAGTTTTCTCGAGTTCGAATCTTCTTGGCATAATCCTTCATGATGATTATTTTTTAAGGCTTGAAAAAATAATAATTCATTCCCAGACTCCTAGAAAATTCTCAAAATTAAACTAGCACAATCAGATTTACCAATGTGATTGATATACACTGATAGGCTTATATGAAATAGATTTACGACCACATTCACCAATGTGGCTGATATACATCGATAGGCCTATATCTACTACCCATCACATATATTTCACCAAAATAAATGTCTTATATTTATGATTAAAATCACCAAAATATTTATATATAATATTTACTTATAATATATTAATAATATTAACTATATAAACACTATATATTAACTTGAAATATATATATATATATATATATATATATATATATATATATATATATTAGAATATATACTATTATATTATTCAATTGTAAAATATATAATAAAAATATATTATTAAATTATTTCAATACATTAATAGTTTTAACTCAAACTATAATATAATTCTATTATAGCATAATAATAATATTTTATTAATATTATAATAAGTTTATATCTCTTCTCAATATCTCAAGGGATTATTAATATTTAACACCAAAAGAACTAATAAACCCAAGGGTTTAATATTATAAACCGAAGTAATTGGTGAAGCAAAGGATACATATTAATATCATAAACCAAGAAATAAAAAAAACCCAAGAATAAATAATTTAATCTAAAGAGATTAAAAAACCCTCAGAAATAATAATACTTTAAATCCAAAAACATAAGAAAGTAATAAACTCTAAGAATTAATACATTAAACTAAATAGATTAATAAAGCATATGAAATAATATTTAAAAACAAAAAACGTAAGAACAAATAAACCCAAGGGTTTAATATTATAAACCGAAATAATTGGTGAAGCAAAGGATAAATATTAATATTATAAAGCAAGAAATAAAAAAACCCTAAGAATAAATAATTTAATCTCAAGAGATTAAAAAACCCTCAGAAATAATACTTTAAAGCCAAAAACATAAGAAAGTAATAAACTATAAGAATTAATATATTAAAATCAAGAGATTAATGAAGCATATGAAATAATACTTAAAATAAAAAAGCCTAAGAAATTAATAAACCCTAACAATTAATATTTTAAACTCAAGATATTAATAAACCCAAGAGATTATTAATAATACAAACCAAAAGAACTAATAAACCAAAGGTTTAAATATTATAAACCAAAGGAATTGGTGAACCCAAGGGATAAATATTATAAACATAAGGGATCAATATTAAAAACACAAGAGATTAATAAACCCTAAGAATTGATATTTTAAACTAAAAGCCATAATAAATTAATAAACCATAAGAATCAGTATTTTAAACATAAGATATTAATAAACTAATGGGATTATTAACATTATAAACCAAAAGAAATAATAAACCAAATTTTTTAATGTTATAAACCAAAGCAATCAGCGAACCCAAGGGATAAATATTATAAACTTAAGGGATCAATATTAAAAAAAATAGAGATTAATAAACCCTAAGAATTAATATTTTAAACTGAGAAATCTAAGAAATTAATAAAGCCTAAGAACTAATATTTTAAACTCAAGAGATTAATAAACCCAATGTGTGATTAACATTATAAACCAAAAGAACTAATAAACCCAAGGGTTTAATATTATAAACCAAAGGAGTCGGTGAACCGAAGGGATAAATATTAAAAACCTAAGAGATCAATAAGGTTAAGTACCCATATTAAAAACAATAGATATTAATAAAATCTAATAATTAACATTTAAGAAAAAAAAAAAACTAAGAAATTAAAAAACCCTATGAAATAATATTTTAAACTCAATATATTAATAAACCCAAGGGGTTATTAATATTATAAAACCAAAGAACTAGTAAACCCAAGGGTTTAATATTATAAACAAAAGGAATTGGGGAGCCCAAGGATAAATATTTTAAACCTAAGGGATGAATAAGGCCAACTCATCAATATTAAAAACACAAGAGATTAATAAACCCTAATAATTAATATTTGAAACTCAAAAAACTAAGAAATTAATAAACCCTAAGAGTTAATATTTTAAACTCAAGAGATTAATAAACTCAATGGATTATTAATGTTGTAAACCAAAATAAGTAATATTATAAACCAAAGGAATTATTAAAATTTTAAAGGTAAGGAACAAAAAAACACAAGAATTTAATATTATAAACCCATGAAACTAGTAAACCCAACAGAACAATGTTGTAAACCTAAGGGATAAATATTAGTATTATAAACGAAGAAATTCATAAACCCTAATAAGTAATATTTTAAACTCAAGAGAGTAATATACCCTAATAATAAATAGTTTAAACCCAAAAACCATAGTATTTAATATTTTAAACTCAAGAGATTAGTAAATCCGAGGGATTACTAATAATATAAACCAAAATAAATAAGAAACCAAGGGTTTACTATTATAAACCAAAGAAATTGGTGAACCCAAGGGAAAAATATTAAAAACATAAGGGATCAAGAAGGCTAACGGATCAATATTAAAAACACAAGAGAGTAACAAACCCTAAGAATAAAAATTTTAAATTCAAAAACCTAAGAAATTAATACACCATAAGAATCAATATTTTAAAATCAAGTAATTAATAAACACAAGGGATTATTAATATTATAAACCAAAATAACTAATAAACCCAAGGGTCTAATATTATAAACCAAAGGAATTGAGGAACCCAAGGGGAAAATATTAAAAACATAAGAGATCAATAAGGTCAAAGGATATGTATAAAAAACAAAAAATATTAGTAAAGGCTATGAATAAATATTTTAAATGCAAATAAATGAGAAACTCACATGATTAATAAAGAGATTAATAAATCATAGGAATCAATTTTATAAATAAAAATCTTTGATAAAGTCACATGATTATTAATATTATAAACCGAGGCGAATAAACATCATTTACCATGCTTGATTCAAACATTGAGACAGTTGTTGTCACAATGCGACATTGGACCAACTATTACCATGGCTGGCCATGGGCGATTTTCATATTGAGACATTTTTTGTCAGAATGTGACATTTTATCATGGATGACATTTATCGACTATGGGTAATGCTAATTAACAATGGTTTCCCATGGTTGATTTTCATATTGAGTGAGTGTTTTTCATAATGTGAAATTGGACCATACATTACTATTAAACTCCAAGACTAATATTTAAACCCCAATATTTGGATTTAATAAACTGAAGGGAATAATATTATGAACTGAAAGAATCTGAAAAACTAAGGGATCAATAACGCCAAGGGATCAATATTAAAAACACAAGAGAGTAACAAAATTTAAGGATAAATATTTAAAATTCAAAAACCTAAGAAATTAATAAACCATAAGAATCAATATTTTAAGGGATTATTAATATTATAAACAAAAATAAATAATAAATCCAAGGGTTTAATATTATAAACCAAAGGAATTGGGGAACCCAAGGGAAAAATATTAAAAACATAAGAGATCAACAAGGCCAAGGGATACATATAAAAAACAAAAAAGATTAATGTAAAGGCTAGGAATAAATATTTTAAATGCAAATGAATGAGAAACTCACATGATTAATAAAGAGATTAACAAATCTTAGGAATCATTTTTTTAAATAAAAATCATTGATAAATTCAGATGATTATTAATATTATAAACCGAAGGAAATAAACATGGTTCTCAATGCTTGATTTAAACATTGAGACAATATTTGTTAGAATCTGACATTTGATCATGGATGACATTAATCGACTATGGCTAAAGAAATTAATAAACACTAATAATTAAGCCAACGTATTATTCATATTATAAACCAAAAGAACTAATCACCCAAGGGTTTAATATTAGAAACCAAAGGAATTGGTTAACCCAAGGAAAAAATATTAATAACCTAAGGGGCCAATAAGGCGAAGGATCAATAAAATTAATAAAAAAATACTCAAGTTGAAGAAATTAATAAACACTAATAATTAACCCAAGGGATTATTCATATTATAAACCAAAAGAACTAATAAACCCAAGGGTTTAATATTATAAACCAAAGGAATTGGTGAACCTAAGGGAAAATTATTACCCAACAAATTCGTATTAGAAATAAAAATTATTAATAAACTCAAGTGATTAATAAAGTCAAAGGATCAATAAAATTAATAAAAAAAATATAAAATCCAAAGAAAATAATAAACACTAATAATTAACCCAACGTATTATTCATATTATAAACCAAAAGAACTAATAACCATACGGTTTAATATTAGAAACCAAAGGAATTGTTGAACTCAAGGGAAAAATATTAATAATGTAAGGGACCAATAAGGCAAATGGAATAATATTAAAAACACAATAGATTAATAAAGAATATGACCCAATATTTTAAATAGAGAGGAATTTTAAAGTCACGTGATTATTATTATGATAAACCACAAGTGATCAATCAAACTTACTGATTGTTAATATTATAAACCGATTGAATTAATAAACTAAAGTGATATTAAATTCCGCCATGAGTGAAACAAAAAAAATAGCATTGAAATTAACATATTTTAAACCCAAAACCTAAGAATTTAATAAACGATAGTATTTAATATTTGAAACTCAAGAGATTAATAAACCTGCGGGATTGTTAATAATATAAACCAAAAGAAATAATAAACCCAAGGATTTAATATTATAAACCAAAGGAATTCGTGAACCCAAGGGAAAATTATTAAAAACATAAGTTAGGCCAAGGGATCAATATTAAAAACACAAGAGATTAACAAACCCTAAGAATAAATATTTTAAATTCAAAACCCTAAGAAATTAATAAACCATAAGAATCAATATTTTAAAATCAACTAATTAATAAACACAAGGGATTGTTAATATTATAAACCAAAAGAACTAATAAACCCAAGGGTTTAATACTATAAACCAAAGGAATTGGGGAACCCAAGGGAAAATAATAAAAAACATAAGAGATCAATAAGGCCAATGGTTGATTTCCATATTGAGATAGTGTTTTTCATAATGTAAAATTAGACCATGCATTAGTATTAAACTCTAGGACTAATATTTAAACCCCAATATTTGGGGAAACTAAGGGAAAAATATTAAGAACATAAGAGATCAACAAGGCCAAGGGATAGCTATGAAAGACAAAAATATTAGTGAAGGCTATGAATAAATATTTTAAATACAAATGAATGAGAAACTCACATGATTAATAAATAGATTAATAAATCTTAAGATTCAATATTTTAAATAGAAATCTTTGGTAAAGTCACATGATTATTAATATTATAAACCAAGGGGAATAAACATGGTTTACCATGCTTGATTTAAACATTGAGACAATTGTTGTCACAATGTGATGTTGGAGCAACTATGACCATGGTTGGCCATGGGTGATTTTCATATTGAGACAATATTTGTCAGAATGTGACATTTGATTATGGATGACATTAATCGACTATGGCTAAGATTCATACCATGAGCCTTATAATTAATATTATAAACCCAAGGGATTATTATGGAAAACCCAAGGGATTACAAACCCAAATGAATAACTTTAAACCCTAGGATGAATACTATGCCATAGGAATATAAACCCTAAAATTCATAAACCTAAGAGATTAATATTGTAAATACTATGCTTAATATTAAACCCTAGGAATATAAACTCAAGGATTAATATTATAAACTAAAGGAATTTACATTATGAACCTAATTTATTATAAAACCGAAGGATCTATATTAAACCCTAAGACTAATATTATAAATCCTATAAATAATATTATACCATAGGAATATGATCACTTATATTAATAAACTTAAGAGATTAATATTGTAAACCCGAGGCAGTAATAAAAAGGAGGGATTAATACTAAAACCATTAAAAACCCGAAGGATTAATATTGTAAACCCAACGTATATAGAACCCAAGATAAATATTAAATACCCTTAAAAAAATTGGTTGACCATGGTTTATTTTCATATTGATACTATAATTATCACAATGCAGCATTGGACCATGCTTGACCATGATTGATTTTCATATTGATATAATATTTGTCACACTGTGACATTGGACCATAATTGACCATGATTGACCATTATTGAGCACGGTTGATTTTAATATTCACAATATTTGTCACAATATGATGTTGGATAGTGGTTGATAATGGTTGATCGTGGTTGATGATGGTTGATTTTGATATTAAGACAATATTTGTCATATTCTAACGTTGGAAAATGGTTGACCATCAATTACCACGATTATTTTCATATTGACCATGATTGACCACAATTGACCATGAGTTATTTTCATTTTGGGACAATATTTATCACAATGACGCATTTGACCATGGTTGACTATGATTGAATATGGTTGACCATGGTTTATTTCTATATTCAGACGACCTTTGTTATAATGTGACATTGGACCATGGTTGACTATGAATGATGATGGTTGACGATGGTTGGTGATGCTTGAACATGGTTGAATTTCATATGGAGACAATATTTTTCACAATGTGATATTGGACCATGGTTTACCACGATTATAAACCCAATGGATTGTAAGCCCTAGGTGATAATAATAAACGTAAGGGTTTAATATTATAAGCCCAAGATATATAACCATAAGACAAATATTATAAACCCTAAAATAAACATGGTTTTCCATCATTGTTCATGATTGATTTTCATATTGACACAATCTTCATCACTAACACGACCTTGGACCATGGTTGACCATGATTGATTTTCATATTTAGACAGTATTTGTCACAATGCAATGTTATACCATGGTTTATTTTCATACTAAGAAAATCTTTGTCACAATGCGACGTTGGACCATGTTTGATCATGATTGAGATGGTTGACCATGGTCACCCATGGTTGATCATCGTCGATGATGGTTGACCATGGTTTATTTTCATATTGAGGAAATATTTCTCACAATGTAAGGTTGGACCATGGTTCACCATGATTTGCAATGGTTGATTTTCATATTGACCATGGTTGACCATGATTGGTTTTCATATGGGGACAATGTTTGTCACATTGTGATGTTTAAATAGATATTATAAACTCTAAAATAAACAAGGTTGACCATGGTTCACCATGGTTGATTTTCATATTGAGACAATATTCATCACAATGTGATGTTGAACCATGTTTGACCATTATAAATTTTCATATTGAGACGACATTTGTTATAATGCGACATTGGACCATTGTTGATGTTCATATTGAGGCAATATTTGTCACAATGCAACGTTAGACCATGGTTAATCATGGATTTCCATCGTTAACTTAATATAATGTTCGACCGAGAGTCAATTTTCATCACAATGTGACCATGATTATTTACCATAATAATATTATTTAGTGTTATCAAAATTAATAATTAAAATTAAAATTAATATTTATAAATATTAATAATATTAAAAGAAATATTATTATTATTATTCATATTAACAATATTAACATGAATAAATAATATTAGTATTAAAATTAAAATTAATATTAGTATTTAATGTTAAAAATATTGATATTTAAATTTATTAATTCATATAAATAATAATAATAATATTAATAAATCATGAAATTCCAATAGGGGGGTTATCTCTATCGACGTAATTATTTATATTAATTAATTAAATAAATATATTATTTTTTAGATAATTCAATAAAAGATGGAGTCTAAAGTTGTGTATATGAAGTTTGTTTCTATTTACAATAATTAAGTTTTAAATAAAATGATTATAATTAGAAAAGTTTGAGAACCAATAATATTAAAAGCCAATTCAATTAAAAAGTTTGTTATTTTATATTTTATTTTTTCTAATTTTATATTTTATATTTTGTTATATTTTATTTTTGTTAATTTGTTAACACAGTTAAATTTTGTACATTTAATTGAATTAATAATTAAGAGATCAATTTTCTTTTTCACTCTTAAAAAATAGATTTAAGTTAACTTTAAAGTTATATTTAAAATCTTAAACTTTAAAATTCTAAATATAAATTATATTTAATATTTTAAATTCACTAAAATAAATAAAAAGTAACATAAAATAATAATTATTATTTTTTAACACTTTAACTTAATTAAAACTTTTAAAATTGTAAATGTTAATTATATATTCTTTAATTATTTTAAAATTATTACAGAAAATAATAATATTATTTGTCACGCCTCCCAGACCCAGGTTCTTACCCATATATCATAACTTAGATATACTCGGCTTTATGCACCAGCTAACAAAAAACTGCTTATTGAATCCATTTCAAATTCATACGGTTATCCGGTATTTACTTCTTTTGAGTAATTATAGGCAGACATGGGAATATAAGAATTTCTCAAACTTTCCAGTTTGCAAGCCTTATAAAATTTCCAACATTTTAAAGTGCAGCATCGAGGTATAGATGTATGCCTCCTCGCATACCTCTATCTATACTCAGTTAACCTCCATTGCTCCAACTACTTTCCCAGCAGTTTATATGGACGGTAAACAGATGCTCTGTTCATTGTATTCTTACATATGCTTACAATCTTCCCTCACACAAACTTTTATCACACAATGGATGTGCAAGTAGGATTTCCCTTTATTTTACTGTTACAACATTCAACTTGTTTGACACTCTGGTGCAGATTCAACTATTCCATGGGAAAACTAGGACACAGATCCCCTTTTCTTCAATCAAATAGGGGAGGATACTAAACTGGATAGATTAGACTCCCTAGTCTTAGATCCTCGTACTTATTTAGGCTTCAACTTCTGCTTTCATATGTTTACACTTACATTTAATAGAATAATTTAAATTCTCAGTTTTACAATTCTTTCCATTGTAACACAACTGACATACTGAACCCCATACTACTATCACAGGGTTGTTGTTTCCTACCTTCTGTGATTGGTTACAGGGAATTCTGTGCCGTCAATATTGTTATGATAGGTTTAGTTGTTTGGTACTTGCTGTTCATGGTTACTGGTTTGTTAACATTTTCTGTCTATACACACAGTAAGTTAATGTTCTTTTGAAAGGTAGCAAGCTACACCTATACATAATCATGAGATTAGCTGTTCAAAGGATCTACCATCTCTAACTCCATTACTACAAGGTACTCATCCCCATACTCCAACCATTTGTCTCTACTATCAATAGCTTTGGTTTACAATTACATGAGTTACTGAACAAATAGTCAATCTAAAATTTTCATAATGAACCATAACATAATAATTCATAAATTGCATAATGAACCATAACATCACAATTCATAAAACAGGGATACATTTAATACATACTTACAGAAATCTCCAACATTAGGCATGCATACCTCTACTATGACCAGTCCTCCCAACCTTAGAATCCTCTTTATCTCCCAGGATTCACCCCCGAGCAGAGATCCTCCAAGAACAGACTAACCTCAATCTGTTCTGGAGCAGCTTATTTAAGTTGTGCTTTCCCCAAGCCTGTTTCCAATTCTGCGTCCAGAATTTCAGGATGCTTTATTCCTGTTTAGCCTAGGCTTCCCATTCTGGGACTCTTTAAAGCTGCTTTAAGCTTTTCCTCGGCTTTTCCAGCTTTTTCTCACCTCTTCCCAACTACTCCTCTTCATTGGGGAAATTTAGATTTTTCCTCAAAAATCTAAATTAGAAATAATTTCTTTCAAGGATTTTTGAAAGATTTGGGGAAAGTCTTTTTCCTTTTCCATCACCTCATGGATTAGGCATGTGATCTCACTTTCTCATCTGGTCATAGTACATACCCAATATTTTATTTATTTTTTCATAATTAAATAGTTAACCACATCCACACAATAATTATCCATTGGGGTCCACTCCCCTTTGGATTTATGTTCAAATGTCTCATTTGAAAAGCATAGAACTTGGGGGTGTTACATATTCCCCCTCTGAAAATAAACACCGTCCTCGGTGTTTCCAACTATCTACTTAGTTTATTTTGAACATAATTATGAATGCTTTTCAATCATCTTAGCTTCTCTGTTCCATGTATCTTTTCAGCAGTAAAGTGCTCCAGAGCACCTTTACTCTAGCTACTGTTCGATTTCGCAAATTTCATTTCTTCCCGCTTTCATCTTTGAAGCGACTCTGGAAGGAAATTCTTCTTCTGGTTCCACCTGGACCACATTCCAATCAATCATGTGAGAAGCATCATGTACCAAAAATTATAAATTTTCTTTTCCAACAAGGAGACATGAAACATATCAGGAAATTTAATAAGCAATGGTAGGGCTAATTTATAAGCCATTAGTTTCCAGCAGAGTAATCTCCTGCCTCCACTCTATTTACTGATGCCTTATGCAGTTGGTTTTCTTCCTACTTCTTTGCAAGAAGTCTGTCTGGAAGATCTTTTATGTTGGTTTCTCTGTCCACAATTCATACCCATGTAAGTAATATCAGGTACATATAATTCATAATCCACAACAACATTCTGCATTTCAATAACTTAAGAAATTCAGTTATTAGTCAAACCGTTCAGGTTCATAATAGTTTAGTGCACTTTTAGTACACTACTTATCCTTTCTTGTTTTTCAGTGCGATTCTTTCCTCACACAACTTGGTCCAGTTTAGCTTTTCTTGAGGTGATTTATCTTCACCTTGTTTTCTCCTTGGTTCCAGAGTGTACACTTTCCTGTTACACACTTGGCTAAACAATTTTACACTTTTCATTAGTACTCATAAATGAAAGAAAACAATTGTATCATACGCATGTTTATGCTTATCCTTTCTTAGTTCATAATCGTACTTCCAGTATCTTATCATTGTTTTCTTTTGTTAGTAAATCAATTTAATTAGTAATAACTAGACTCGTTAATTCAATTCAATGCTTACTTCCCACATGAAATTTTTTTTTCCTCTAACCTCTTTAGGAATTGTATCCACTAATTCAAAACTTACGTGAATAAATTTGGAGCTGATGGGTTTCTCCCACACCCACGTCCAAATGTATCTCATCCTCTTTTCTCTCAGTTGGTAGCTGTGTGATTTCACGCTACTTCCAGTCTTTGAATTTACGGTTCAGGAAAATTAAATCAAATAAAATTTACCTCAACAAAATTTTATAGTGTGAATACATGTATTCACTATTATTCATCACATTCACCAGTTTTTCTACTTGAAAATTTCAAAATTGTATTTGACACAATTTCCCCTTTTTCAAAGTATTTCCATAATTTATACCTTTACCTTAAATTTTTTTTTTTTTTCATGCTGTACACATTCCGATGATAAATTGAGGAAATTAATTATGCTCCATTGGATTTTTATCCATGCATGTTCCTTTTCAAAATCATTTTCCCATGAAAAAGAAAACCAATTGTCAGGTGTTCAATTCTACCCTAGCTAACTCACCTGGGAAGCTTTGTTTTATCCCTTCATTCATATTCCTGACTCAATGTAAGGGATCTGCATTACATTATTTAATATGCCATGTTCCACAATTACTCAACCAACTATTTAACTGGGTTTATAACCCATACTTAAGTTTACCACTTCACTTTTTCCATGTATATGAGCTAAAATATGTTTATCACAAAATACTTTAGTCATGACTTAAATATACTTGTCTTGAACCTCATCTTGGTAATTTTTCCAATCCAAAATATATATATATATATATATATATATATTTTTTTTCCACCTTATACTTTTACCACTCAATCTATAACATTACGACCATATGGTAAAATATGTCCTTCCACTTTACTTGCAACTTTTAAGGTAACTTCACTTTTACTATTCCCTAGTGAATTTTTCCTTCTCCCTTAATCCCGTGGGTATAAAGTTGGAAGTTTACTAACTGAACTAAATTATCATGTATGAAGATATTATATTCATACAACTCAACAAAGTTAACATTATAACATATAACAAGATCACCTATATTTATAATGTTACTTGTAGATTTAACTTAGGTCCCACGTGCAATTTGTTTCCTTTTAATCTATCATTTCTCATGATAATTGTTATTATTTTATATATATATTTAATAGTTAATTAAGAATTTACCACTTATATTTAACATACCTCTATTAAATATAAGTTGTCCTTTTTCTATTATCCACCTTTCTCTATATATTCCAAAATGAACTTTCCCTCTTCTTTGGTTCACATAGTATTATATAGCATCTTAGGATTTGTAAAACCTCCAAGGGTTTCTTCTTGTTCACCCAAGGTCTAAACGAGTTAGGCAACGATAACTATTAAGCTAAATTAACAAGATATAGATGTCCTATCTCTTGAAATTTTGAATTCATATAGATATATGTCACATATATTTCCACTATATATAATATTCATATATATATATAGTACACCCTGGGCTATATATTATGTGATCCATACCTTTACAAAACACCTATGTGTCTCTACCTTTCTCCACTAGGACTTGAAGGTGCACACATATCTATATATATTTTCGACACCTCTATAACCATTCATTTCTTATACTTTTTCTATTCACACTTTTATTAAATAATGAGTTCCGAATTTTTAACTTTACTTTCCTTTTTATATAATTCTCTTTGACCATCTCGCATGTCCATTTATATCAACATTGAACATTCACCTACATTCCTTTCAACCTTATATAGATATATATATCCCTTTATAATATTGAGAGGAGTGGTTCTCCCATACCTTTTCAATAGTCTCTCCTAGAGCCTTATACATTCACTTATATATTTTTGGAATTCCACTTATATCTATGTACCCACATTTATTTATTTATTTGTAACATCTCTAGTTTAAGAAGACAATTTTTTTTTTTTTTTTTTTATACTACAATTTCCTAGTGATCTGAATGCTAAGATCAAAGTTTATTTCGAACTATTGTGCCTTTTACTAAACCACTTCAATTTTCCATTTAATATTTTTAATGTACCTTTACTAATTCCAAGTGGATAATATACCCATGAACATAAAATCTTATGTTTCTCTTAAGGTCCTTATGATATATTCCATCTAATCACATATAGTCCAATACACATACGATATAATTTTATCGCCACTTATATATATTGACCATCTTATATAAACTTCTATATATATAACATGTCCTCACATATATATCAACTTATATATATATAATGACCCCTTCATAAACATATATATACATATGTACCATATGTATACATTTACAGGGTTAATCATTAACTGGAGGCACACGCTCGCATCATTAACCCCTGCCGAAAGTTCATACCATGTATCTCTATCATTTGAATTAGCGATTACATCTTTACACGCTGGCCTTTAAACTGTGGTTCGTTTTAATGTGAATAATTTGACTCGTCCAGGGGCAGGAATTCCATTTAACGTCGGTGATATATGTATATCCGGGTATGTTGGCTGTGATATGACTGTAGCGTTGAATATTTTTTTTGTTTTTGATGCATATATAGATAGCCATGGTCTGGAGTTAGTTTTTTTTTCGCCTGTCATTTGAAATCTTCGAACAATCCGTATCTAACCCCGATTGATATTCGTTATGTAGGTATTCCAGTACATTTTGTTTCCGGAAAGACTGTGGCGTGGACAATTCTTATCGGTTTATACAGCTACGCGTCCCACCTCCGCGCAGAATGTTGACAGTCGGTCCACTGGCGTAAACCCTATGTATTCTGAACCCAGGTTAGCCCTATAGTGCTTTTGGTTTTGAGAGCCGCACCTACACGCGTCATGATCCATATGCAAAGTACTCATTTCTCGTACTCGATCCTTATGACATGGGCCGCCTAACTCAGGAATCGGATCATCTAGCTTGACGTGTGGGTTGAGTTAAAATCTTTCGCTGGTTTTCTTTTCTTCTCTGTGTACAGGGCAACGTCTCGCCTGGGCGGCGTACCTCGTAGCTTATCCCTTAAGCACTCGACGGGTGGAGTTCAACTGTCAGCTTGTCTATTGCGAGTACTGGGTACCCAGAACTCTGCCTATGGTAAGGGCTCGATCTATGTTCAACTCTGTGTTTATGTGCCACAATACCTTATCTCCTCTGTGCCCCTTCACCTCACTTGGTACTCTCCAGTCTACGCAATCAGCCTCGGGATTTTCTGGAGGTCTGTGGTAGATGAATTAGGGTTTCGAAATTGTTTTTAACTAGACATACTTGCATCGATCTATTTATCAGAGCTAATTTGCAAGGTGAAACGTGGCAGGGACGTCTAGGGTTTGTTATCGCTGGTTTCTCTCGTCTCATGTTTCAATTTGCCTGCATATCTTTACCTCGTCTATTTGCTTTCGGGACGATACAGTGGCCATTCCTCTGTGGTACGTTTGGGCAAAGGCGACGCATTTAAATCTGTATTGCATTTTTTTTCCACAATTTTGTAATTTCGTTCGGACGTAACCCTCGTTGTGAAACTTATGAAGGTTTCTGGGTTCCTGACGTTATTATTTCTGCGTTTAATACCTATTCCATGTGCCACGTATTTGCAGGTAGTTCCGACGGCTAACGTCCGGGTATGGAATCGTAGTTTGTCTCGCCCCCCAGAATTGCCAATCGGTGAACCACCAGTGTTCACATCTATTGAGCCTCGTATGGTTTCCCCATTTTAATGTGTTTATTTTCAGCTTGACGCAGGGGTGGAGATTCTACCCTCAGGTAACCCTAACTTCTTTTTCTTCGGTCGTCTATACTTATTACGAAGGTTCAACACTGTAACTCTTATTGTTTTATGATGAGAATGCAACTCCCAAGCGTGATTTCACGCTGCTCCTGGGAGTTTTAGCATAATACTTTTGGCCTGCGAACATATTTAACTTCGATTTTAGACAGTTCATATACAGCACGAAATGACCTTGTCGGCCATGGCTTTGAAAGCGTTAGTTCACAGGGTGGATCTTGGCAAATCTGATGTGTCAAGGTTCGACACTGTCGTGACTTGGTTTCTGATGGTCTGCCAGAGAAATTTATGTTTGGTCGACCGACTTTAAGCACTGTCATTATAAACACAATAGCACCCTATTTGATTTACGTAACAATCTCTTTGTTCATTTAACACTGTTCTCTGAGTCGCATAATATTCTCTTTGTTTTATTTAACACGGTTCTCTGAACTGGCGATGGTTATATTATCTATCGGTAGATATTTTCCTTGTTTAACTCATCTGTTTATGGTTTTCAGGAATGAGTGAGACGAGTCATTATTTACTCTCTGCATTTATATAAACTATGGAATAAGGCCTTTTGTTTAAATCTCGGCAATGATATAGTGGATGTTCTCATGATACTATCCATGTGAAGATAACTTTATTGTACGCTAATTTCCACGGCTATAGCGGTCATATATGTTTCGTTGGTTATAGTTACGTCCCTTTTTAACATATATGCTCCTATATATACATATCTTGCATTCTTATGTTCCCTTCTTAACATAGGTAGTGAAATGTAAGATTTATAGTTATGTTGGCCGAGTGACATATGAAAAGTCATATATACATGTCTCATATGTAGTAAAGGTTAAAAAGGCTTAATTGGATATATAATTTTTTTTCTACTTGTTAATTTATATATATATACCTATATATTTCCTAAAGGCATATATATATGTGATCGATAGTTCCATTAATGTTATACATTCAGCATAGAGAACTCTAACACCATATTATTTGTTTCAAGAGTTAGAACTGAATTTAAAATATAAAGTACCCTATAATGGCTATGAGTACTATAACCCTTGTAGAATTTCCTTGTGATTTAACAAGAATTCAGAATCCTTGCTATTAAAGTTTAATTTTTCTCTTGAAGGATGCCTATATGTGTTTAATAGCACTTAACCTAAACGGAGTAAGAATTTTTTTTTTTTTTTTTTTTTTTTTTGATATGAAATCTATACCCTTATAAATGGTATCATGCTCATCTAGAATATAATTACTCTTTTTCCAGCACCATTATAATTGTTAGAATGCTCATATATGCAGTCTATAAATGTTATAAGTGTTAGAATGATCATAATTGCAATTTATATTCTAATATCTTGCTTTCTTCCTTTCTGCTACATACCATGTATATATTTCAGTGCTACTATAATGTTTCTCTAGCATACACATAAGCATATCATCTCATTTTTGTGTCTACAGGAAACATAACAAAAATTAATCCTCTGTAGAGGCCAAGTAACTTCAGATTTAAACCGACCTTGGTTTAGAGATTTTGGGGTTTCTACTCTATGGATTTTTCTGGTCTACAACTAAACAGAATCTGGAAGGTGAATGCCTTATGATAGATTCTGTTAAATGTAGTACTAATAAAAACCGCACCATTTAATATATATTTTTATATGTAGTCAATTCATACTGATGTAAAATAGAAGAGCATCATATTTAAAGACCTACCATACAAGCAATAGACCAACCTCCCACCACAGATCACCCTTGCTCTTATCTCTAGAAATTCCATTTTCTATGTATCTAGGGAAATAATTATAAACTCATTTTTTTCTCTTTGTAAGTCCTATTCTTACCCTCATAATTGAAAGATTTCTAGTGAGGTTAAATCATGGAAAAAAATGATACATTCCTATGAAGGTGTTGATGCTCAATAAGGCCAGCTAGATGATATATCAGTTAGGTACTACTGTTTTCCCTCTTGTTTTTTCATCCCAGTAAGGCAGCATCAATCTTTGCTACTGTATTAAGATGGTTTCAATATCTTAACTTTATGAACCCTGACTTTCTTTTACATAACAATGATAGTAGAACAATGGCTACATATGTCATTGTAAACTTACAGATTTATATATATATTTTTTTCATCATGGATATATAGTCCGAGTGAAGAACAATCATACTCTATTATTTTACATACAAATAATATTTTTCTGAGAGATATCGGTTTCCAGTTTTAAACCTATTATAGGTTTAACCATTTTGGTATATGAGCCTCCTCATATTACTCCCATATCAATGTTTCTACTTCATCACAATCTGTTACCTGTATACCTGATAGTATATCCAAGATATTTGTATACTTGAAGTAATATTTTTAATTTTCATAAAATTTATAACAGTTTACTAGTTCTTTGTGAGCACATATCTTGCCCAAAGTTTTGAACCAGGGCTCCGATACCATTTGTCACGCCTCCCAGATCCAGGTTCTTACCCATATATCATAACTTAGATATACTCGGCTTTATGCATCAGCTAACAAAAAACTGCTTATTGAATCCATTTCAAATTCATACGGTTATCCGGTATTTACTTCTTTTGAGTAATTATAGGCAGACATGGGAATATAAGAATTTCTCAAACTTTCCAGTTTGCAAGCCTTATAAAATTTCCAACATTTTAAAGTGCAGCATCGAGGTATAGATGTATGCCTCCTCGCATACCTCTATCTATACTCAGTTAACCTCCATTGCTCCAACTACTTTCCCAGTAGTTTATATGGACGGTAAACAGATGCTCTGTTCATTGTATTCTTACATATGCTTACAATCTTCCCTCACACAAACTTTTATCACACAATGGATGTGCAAGTAGGATTTCCCTTTATTTTACTGTTACAACATTCAACTTGTTTGACACTCTGGTGCAGATTCAACTATTCCATGGGAAAACTAGGACATAGATCCTCTTTGCTTCAATCAAATAGGGGAGGATACTGAACTGGATAGATTAGACTCCCTAGTGTTAGATCCTCGTACTTAGTTAGGCTTCAACTTCTGCTTTCATATGTTTACACTTACATTTAATAGAATAATTTAAATTCTCAGTTTTACAATTCTTTCCATTGTAACACAACTGACATACTGAACCCCATACTACTATCACAAGGTTGTTGTTTCCTACCTTCTGTGATTAGTTATAGGGAATTATGTGCCGTCAATATTGTTATGATAGGTTTAGTTGTTTGGTACTTGCTGTTCATGGTTACTGGTTTGTTAACATTTTCTGTCTATACACACAGTAAGTTAATGTTCCTTTGAAAGGCAGCAAGCTACACCTATACATAATCATGAGATTAGTTGTTCAAAGGATCTACCATCTCTAACTCCATTACTACAAGGTACTCATCCCCATACTCCAACCATTTGTCTCTGCTATCAATAGCTTTGGTTTACAATTACATGAGTTACTGAACAAATAATCAATCTAAAATTTTCATAATGAACCATAACATAATAATTCATAAATTGCATAATGAACCATAACATCACAATTCATAAAACAGGGATATATTTAATACAGACTTATAGAATCTCCAACATTAGGCATGCATATCTCTACTATGACTAGTCCTCCCAACCTTAGAATCCTCTTTATCTCCCAGGATTCACCCCCGAGCAGAGATCCTCCAAGAACAGACTAACCTCAATCTGTTCTGGAGCAGCTTATTTAAGCTGTGCTTTCCCCAAAGCCTGTTTCCAATTCTGCGTCCAGAATTTCGGGATGCTTTATTCCTGTTTAGCCTAGGCTTCCCATTTTGGGACTCTTTAAAGCTGCTTTAAGCTTTTCCTCAGCTTTTCCAGCTTTTTCTCACCTCTTCCCAACTACTCCTCTTCATTGGGGAAATTTAGATTTTTTCCTCAAAAATCTAAATTAGAAATAATTTCTTTCAAGGATTTTTGAAAGATTTGGGGAAAGTATTTTTCCTTTTCCATCACCTCATGGATTAGGCATGTGATCTCACTTTCTCATCTGGTCATAGTGCATACCCAATATTTTATTTATTTTTTCATAATTAAATAGTTAACCACATCCACACAATAATTATCCATTGGGGTCCACTCCCCTTTGGATTTATGTTCAAATGTCTCATTTGAAAAGCATAGAACTTGGGGGTGTTACATTATTAATATTTGAAACAAAAGTTGAATCACACATCAAACCATTCATGTAAGAAATCAAAAATTTGGATATTAAAAGAACAATATTAACCTATTTAGAAAGAGGAAACTTGTTTCATCTTTTCGTCTAACTACAATGTTCTACAAAGCTCTCAAATGACGAACAATTTCTTATATCTAATACTCATCAAACGTTGGCTAAGGCAATATTATCTTCCCATAAGAATTTTGAAATCGTTGACATTTAAAATTTGAACCAAGTTTGCACAACATAACGAAACAATAATTTATTGATGATGGAGAATAATAATGGAATGATAGTTCTGTACCTATGGAAATACATGTTGCAAACTTTTATATTAATCATGTAAAATAGTGTACATACAAATATTAAAAAGTAAAAATTGAGAGACTTTATAATTTAATTAATGTTACATTAAAATGAGTTGCAACAAAATTTTTCGATGTTATAGTTATCTGACAACTATATACAAAAATACCAAATATAAACGCTTCAAAGAAGATTACATAATTAAATTATTAAAAATTTATAAACACGGATGAACCCTTGGCAATTGAGTTGGGGATTGGTCCTTGAGTGCATCAACAAATTCACTCACTTGCAGAGAAAAGAAATTGGCGTCGGTGGCGACGTTAACAATGAGTTGGACACAAGGGCAAGTAAAAGCTGCACCTGTTTCCTCAAAGCCAAAGATAAGAAGAGGGCTCTGGTTACCTGAAGAAGACGAGAAAGTCATCGATTATATGATGAAGTACTGCCTTGATGGCTGCTGTGTTAGAAATTAATGGAGAATAGGTTACGTAGTTATGATTTGCTCTTTATTTGACATTCAGTTCCTATTAATTAGGAATCTGTTTTGCCTATGTATCTATTTAATTCCTGATGCTTAATGAATAATCCTAAGCGAATGCATTTGCTGGTGGGAGCTCCTGGTGATCTGCACCTGTGAGCTCCCGTGTGTTTGTCTAACTTCTGTCTTCTGAATTTGTTATCATGGTATCGGAGCTCAGGGAGAGGTGAGAGAGGCTGAGTGTGAAAGCCGTGAGGGCGTTTTTTACAAAGCTGTGAAGGCGTTTTTTTTTTTCTGTGGTGTGGCTGCTGGGATTTTCGAGGACAAACGACGAGGTGGATTGTCTATGCTGCGCTCCTTTCCAGATTGATTGATTCCTGTGTTGTTCACCTGGTATGCGGAAAATATTTTTAGTCTTGCATAACATAATTTTTCTCCAGTCCTGCATAACGTAATTCAGTTCTGCATAAAGAAAATTTTTCAAGGCCGTGAAGGTGGGTTGTGTTTTTTGTTCCTGCAGTAGATTGTCAAGGCCATGAGCCTGTTTAAATTGTGAGCCTGCCTACCCATAATTCCAGTTTGTCTAAATTGTGAGGTCGCTGCAATTGCTGACATTCTTGTTAAGAATTGCAATCGCTGCAAAGTTTTTTAACGCTGCACAATTCCTTCTCCATTCCTATTGCTTTCCTGATTTAATTCTCAGCGTCCAGTTTTTCGGTGACACAATAAAAACTACAGCAAATCATATCAAAAATCCGTAGGCCAGCATTGGTAGCTCTGTTTTCTATATGACCACTTAAGTACTTCAGTTGGTTGTAGAACATTCTGGTTGTTGTAGAGTGGTTTTTTTTTTTCAATTGGTATAGTTGTCGTTTATGGACCAAAATTTTCAGTTTTATGTGGGACTCGGAGATGTAGGTTATCTGTTCTCTCTATCATTCGAATCTTGCCGATGTTGCTTCAGATTTGTACTAAATGTTATTTTACTGGTCTCTAAAGTCGGTCTCTAAAGTCGCTATAAGGAACAAGAAAACTAAACTTGACAGAGTCCAGAGCAGGAGACACATGATTGTCAACGGCAGCTCAGTTGACATTCGCTGTCTTAATTAGCAGATTTATGCAGCGTTGTTATTTTTTTTGGAACAGTTTGGCATGTAGTCTATGCAGAGTGATATCAACGTTTTCACTGAAATAAATTTCTGAAGTTAATAATTAGTGATCTGCTGCTTTATTCACAATTTGTATTTCACAACTATTGTAATTCACAACCATATTCAATCTGTTGTGATAATCGAGAGTTGTTATTCTTCTTCTTTTTGCCGAGGCAGCCTGTTTTTTTTTTCTCCAAGATGAATTCTCAAATGGCAGATTACTTAAATGAAAGCAGCAAGTTGGATGGTTCCAATTACACAAATTGGAAATTTAAACTTCAAACTTTGCTTGAGGGTCAGAATACCTATAGCATTGTCATCGGCGATGAAGGTAAGCCGACTGTTGCAAATGGTGGAACGAATGCAACAATTTAAGAATGGGAGAAAAGGGAGCTGAAGGCAAAGGTTCTACTAAAATTGTCAGTTAAAGATTGCATCATCCCTCATATTCAGGATTGCAAGACAGCGAATGAGATCTGGACAACTCTCAAAGACATGTATGAAATCAAGAATACTAGCCGAACCTTGTTCCTTAGAAAGAAGATCCTCTCAATCAAGATGGAGGAGAATGAGTCTGTTTCGTCATTCTTATCCCGGATAAAGGAAGTTAAAGATAAACTATCCGATATCGGTCAAACTGTGGCAAATGATGATCTGGTGACAATCACCATGAACGGTATGACAGATGACTATCAGATGTTTATAATTGGATTGAATGCAAGGGAAAAGCCTCCGTGTTTTGAAGATCTTACTAGAATTTTGCTACATGAAGAGGAAAGGAGGTCGTCTCTCAAGCCTCAAGATCCAGATCTTGCATTGATAACAAAGTTCAAGCCAAAAGGGAGAGCGATGGCTAATCAGAGGAGGGGCAACACATCAAAAATGACACCACAAGGTATGACCTCGTATAGAAATGACTCTGCTCCTGAATGTTTTTATTGTGGTAAGATAGGCCATATTGCTAAATTTTGTCGCAAGAAGAAGGAAAATCAAGAGAGGTACAATCAGAGAAGGCATGCAGGTCATTTGGCGGATGCAGATGCAGATACAGACCCAGATCAGAATCTGGATGTTAGACTATTTATGGCCGAGGCTGACACTGCTACTGAGGAGGATGAATCAGATATTTGGTTCGTGGATTTTGGAGCCTCCTCGCATATGTCAGGTAAAAAGCAATGGTTCAGAAATTTTAAAGAATCCAACTCTGGAGTAAAAGTCTATCTTGGAGATAATAGTGGGTACGAGATCAAGGGACATGGAGATGTCCTTGTTACTCTACCTGATGGTAAGATCAGGAATATATCTGATGTCTGGTATGTTCCTGGCATTAAGAAGAACCTGATTTATGTGTCCAACATTACAGATCAGGACCTCAAGGTAGAATTTTTTAAATCTTATTGCATTATTAAAGATTTGTTGGATCAGATGAAGCCCATTGCTACAGGTATTCGCATAGGAGGACTCTACAATTTGGATGTGAAAAGTACGCCTCAACAAGCCTTGATGGCGTCAAATAAGTCTGCTGAAAATTTGTGGCATCAGCGACTTGGGCATATTAACTTTGGTGATCTCTTTCTGCTGCAAAACAAAGGTATGGTAGAGGGTCTTCCTGTTTTGAAAAAGTTGCATATTGATTGTGAGGCATGTGCATTCGGTAAACAACATAGAGATGAATTTCCTGCCGTTAAAGATAGAAAACAGAGGGATATACTTGAACTTGTACATACTGACTTATGTGGCTCGATGCAGACGAGGTCGTTATGGGGGGCCTATTATTTTTTAATCTTTATTGATGAATGTACAAGATTCACATGGGTGTATTTTCTTAAACAGAAAATTCATGCTTTTGAATATTTCAAGGAATTCAGAAACATGATTGAGAAGCAAACAGGAAGGTTCATCAGGATTCTTCGATCAGATCAAGGGGGGGAATTCAAGAAAGGAGTCTTCACCAAATATTGCAACGAGCATGGGATACAGCAGCAATTCACAACACCTTACACCCCTCAGCAGAATGGAGTTGCTGAGAGGAAAACAGAACACTGGTGGAGTGTGCTCGCAGTATGTTGAAAGGTAAGAATCTAACCAATGGTTTTTGGGCAGAAGCTGTTAATACTGCAGTGTATTTAAAGAATAGGAGTCCTACTAAAAGTCTTGAGTATAAAACTCATTTTGAAGCATTGTTTGGCTTCAAGCCTGCAGTAAGTCATCTTAGAGTATTTGGTTGTAAAGCTTTTGCACATGTTCCTAAAGAGAATAGGAAGAAATTAGATTCAAAGGCCATTAAATGCACGTTCATTGGATACTGCAGTGAGTATAAGGCTTATAAATTGTTTGACCCTGCTACTCACAAGGTGTTTGTCAGTAGAGATGTATTATTCCATGAACAGATTGATGATGGAAATCCTGTCCAAAACAATGAATAATGGCATGTGCCCTTACTCTCAGAAGAGGATACTGAAACAAGAGTCAGTCAGCAGCAGGAACAGAAGCAGGAACAGCAACAGGTACAGCAGCAGCAGGATAATGTGGAGTTCAGTCCACAAAGGGAAGAAATAAGCAGAATAATTGAACCCCCACCACTCAGAAGATCAAACAGGCCAAGACAGTTACCAGCTCGATATAGGGATTATGCGCTTATGACTGGTATGTTAAACATTGCAGAACCTTCTAACTTTTATGAAGCTAGTAAAAGTCTTGAATGGAAGAAAGAAATGAATGAGGAATATGAATCCATCATTAAGAACAATACGTGGGATCTAGTAAAACTTCCTGATGATAAACAACCCATAGGTTGCAAATGGTTATTTAAGTTGAAATTTAGAGCAGATGGGTCTATTGATAAACATAAAGCAAGGTTGGTGGCAAAGGCATATTCCCAGATAGAAGGTATTGATTTTGAGGAGACATTTGCCCCTGTTGCAAAATTAAACACCATCAGAATGATCATTGCTTTAGCCACTAAACATCATTGGAAAATACATCAATTAGATTTTAAGTCTGCTTTCTTAAACGGTGATTTAAAAGAAGAAGTATACTTAGTACAGCCTGAAGGATTTGTTAAGAAGGGAGAAGAACATCTAGTGTGTAGATTAAAGAAAGCTTTATATGGTTTAAAGCAGGCACCTAGATCCTGGTATGAAAAAATTGATTCCTTTTTCCTCATGAATGGTTATGAAAGGAGAAAAAATTATCCCAATTTATATACCATGTTTAATAATGAAGGGCGGATAGTGGTGATTTCTTTGTATGTAGATGATTTGATAATAACAGGAAGTGCAAACAATCTCATTGAAGAAATCAAGCAGCAATTATCACAGAAATTTGAGATGAAGGACCTTGGAGAAATGCAATACTGTTTGGGTCTAAAAGTTTGGAGAGATTCAAGTCAAACTTTCTTGTCCCAGGGTAAGCATGCAAAGAGTCTGTTATCCAGGTTTAAGATGGATGAGTGTAAGCCTTCATGCATACCTTTACAGCAGAATAGCAAACTTCAGATGGATGATGGTTCGAAATATGCAGATGCAACATTGTACAGACAGTTGGTTGGTAGTCTTATTTATTTGACTACAAGAAGACCTGACATAGCCTATGCAGCAAGTGTTTTGAGTCAGTTTATGACTCAACCTCATGACAGTCACTGGAGTGCAGTGAAAGGAGTATTAAGGTATCTGCAAGGAACATTAGATTTTGGTATTTTGTATTCTGACTCATTTGATGTTAAGTTGACAGGTTATACAGACTCTGATTGGGCGGGAAATCTAGATGACAAAAGATCAATTACAGGTTACGCCTTCAACATTGGTTCCGGGGTCATCTCTTGGTGCAGCAAGAAGCAGCATACTGTTGCTTTATCCTCGGCAGAAGCAGAATATCAAGCTATGTGTGCAGCGACATGTGAGGCAGTTTGGTTGCGTAGACTTCTCCAAGATGCAGGGGAAGAACAGACAGAAGCTACGATCATCAATTGTGACAATCAAAGTTCCATCAAACTGGCTTACAATCCTGTGTTTCATAAAAACACTAAGCACATAGACACTCAATTTCATTTTGTTGGGGAGAAAGTGCAGTCCAAAGAGATTTCTGTAGACTATTGTAATTCTTGTGATAATATGGCTGACATATTCACTAAGCCACTAGGAAGACTGAAGTTTGATTTGTTTAGGGACACTTTAGGTGTGTTTAAAAATCCCTTTCTCCATTAAGGGGGGTGGTTAGAAATTAATGGAGAATAGGTTACGTAGTTATGATTTGCTCTTTATTTGACATTCAGTTCCTATTAATTAGGAATCTGTTTTGCCTATGTATCTATTTAATTCCTGATGCTTAATGAATAATCCTAAGCGAATGCATTTGCTGGTGGGAGCTCCTGGTGATGTGCACCTGTGAGCTCCCGTGTGTTTGTCTAACTTCTGTCTTCTGCATTTCTTATCATGCTGCTGGAGCTACGTGGCCAAAAATGTTGGTAATAGACTGAAATACCCGCTGCCATTTTAATTTAAACTAATTCAAGTCTGCTTAGTATGTCTAATTCAATATAATATTGTATTCCTGCAATCTAAGCCTCTGTGAATTAATAAGCCTCTTTGAATTAATATGTCAATATATTAACATGATCAGTAGAATGCATTCTCTATAAATTCATTAACATTGAAATAAGGTCCCTTTGCATTAATATGACTACTGCATTTCCCAATTGCCTTAACATAGATGAATGCAATGGATTAATATTATCCAAGTATAATTTTTTGTTTATTGAGACCAATAAGGCTTATTTATAATTTCAGATTATTATAATTTAGAAAAAAACATATTATGTAATATGATAAATTAAGTTAACACAATTTTTTTAAATGTAATATGACAAGTTAAGTTAACAAAACAAAATTAAAAAAATGCATTATAATGGAAAACAAAATTAATAAAATTTAAAATATTTTTATATAAATAAATTTAATGCTATTTTTTTAATAACTCTATATTTATAAATTTTATTTTTTTATGATTTATATTAATTTTAATATAAAACTTGAAAAGTAGAAATTTTAAATATCAAAATTCATATAATATTTTTTTTAAATATTTGACAATATAATACATAACTAATATCAACATTGGGGATAAATCTAATTTTAACTAGATTAGATTTATTAGATATTATAAATATAAAATTCCAAACTCATCCATGAAAGTTCACACTGACTATTTTACGATTTTATATATATATATATATATATATATATATATATTTGAAATGAATTAAAATTTACAGTTATTTGTGAGGTTTGTTTTTTTATTAAATTAAAATTTATGTTAATATGAAGAATAGGGTAAATTTAAAGCTAAACTGTGTCAATATCAACCCTAAAAAATGCTTCTATTTAATCCTTACATTCTTCCATCTGACTGGACGCAGATTTGTAACAAAATGCAATATTTCATTATGATAACTACAATAAAAATTTTGTGTTTAATTTATATGTCATGGTAACTGAAAAGGAGTAGACATCTTTCCCACCTTCCCAGTAATGTTGACAATTTTATAACCTTGCCATTAATGTGTATACAGGTCTGCAAAGATGCGGAAAGAGCTACAGGCTGCGATGGATTAACTACATATGACCCGGGCTCAAACACGTTGCAATTTCACCCCAAGAAGAGCAACTGATCATACAATTACAGTCCGGTCTTGGTAACACGTTTCCGATTTTCTCCTTTCCCACACTCTTCGTCTCCTCTAAACTCTGATTTGTGTTGTTCTAAGTCTCACCTAATTCCTGATTTCTGTAGTTGTAATTATTCACATGAGTCTCTGCTCTTCCGCCCATTAACATGGCGTGTGAATGGTATTGACGAGGCAGGTGGTCTCAAATTGCTGCCCATTTGCCTGGATGTACAGACAACGAGATCAAGAATTACTGGAACTCTTGCATCAAGAACCTCAACTTGAAACACAGGGTCACATCCTGCACCGAAGCCAACGAAAACAACAACATAGAATTTAGTATCCACTCCTAATCCGTCCATACCTGCAATACCAATTCAGTGTCTGCCAATGCTGACAATGCTTATAAGTTGGTTCACTCTGTCAACCCGTTGAACATCATGCCCGAATGGTACCTGCAGTCACTTAGTAACACATTTAATGTAATGGCTACTACAGAAAACCAGCAGTCTCGTGTTCAGGACTCTTTGGATTTAAAGTATGAACCAGTGCAGGAGAAAAATAATGGGTTTCAAATGGACCCAAACCCTGTTAACAACCAGATAATTTCGTATTCTCATCTCTATATTGCTTCTACTCACATCAATCAGAGTTACTCTTAGGCTTTTACATCTCTGAGTCTATAAGGGCAAGATCGTACTTATGATACTGCAAAGTCATCAAGATATGATCAATTCATAGATTCGTGGACTACATTGGCGCCTCATGAAGCGCCTGCCTCTGCCATTGACGCTCTCCACTGTACGACCACCATCTATGCTCTTGTTGATATGGGTGACTCATTGAAAGGTAACATTCGAAACCCTAGCCAATATGGGCGACACATTGAAAGGCAACATTCGAAACCCTATCCAGAACATGATTAATGAAATGAGAATAAGATCGACAAAGAATGAAAACTATGGAGCATAGGGTTATTTTTCTCAATATACTACTGAATTTCTTGAATTTTGTTGAGATTTTAGGAGGTTGTATTCGAATTCGTATCGCTGCTCGGCCTTGCTGCTGTTTTGAGATTGGTAAGAATGGCCGATGCCGCGACAATCCGCAACATCAGGGTCTGACGCACGACTGTTGGGCTCATTCCATCGAATACAACGTGCATACCAACGTGGTCATGCCGGTCGACCGATACGTGGTGTTCGTCTGGTGCCTTCGCCCCCAAACACTAGATTATCTGATGATGGAGGATTTCTCAAGTGTTCGCCAGTTTCTTTTAAATGATACTCGGCTAAATTTTAATTTGTTTATTTTTTAGTTTGGTTCATATACTTCTATTTTTTCAAAGTTTATACTACGTGGCGGTCAACAAATGGCATAATAAATTTTTAATCATATTTTGTTAAAATTTAATTTAAGTATAATTTAAATATGTGATTTAAATATACAAAGAAGTTAGTTGCTTGAATTTCATCCATTGATGTAGTAGCAACGACCAAAATATACTGCATCTCTAACTCTACACCATCTGCTCAAAATGATTAATTAAAAAATATTAAATCATGCAATTCCAAGAAGAGAGTTACGCTTGTTACGCCTGTTAAATCTGTAAAATTGAAGTGGCATATCTTTACACACGTTAAGGATTTCATTACAAATCAATACGATTATCTCCTAAATGTGGAAGCTATGTAGAAATCATAGTGGCATATCCTTTCAATTATTTCGTACTGTGGCATTATGATCATCGTCTATCCGTTACATTATTTTTTATCTTTTCCCATCTATCACTTTAGTTTGATTCTTCTGTTGTATTGTTGACATTCTCCTTTTCCATCACAAGAAAAACAGCTTCAATCAGGGTAAAAGGAGGCTCAACGGTTTGAACATCTGAGCTCAACAGGAGGACATCGTCAGAAAAATGGTTTATGTTTCTAATATTAATCAATAGGTAAGTGAATTCATGGCAGAAATTAGGGAAACAATAATTTTCAATAGCATTCGTCTGTTGTATCAAGAGAACTTCTAGTAACAACACGTTTATGGTATTGATGGTTTATTAACGAGAATTTTAAAACTAGTATAATTATTATGTCAGGATGAATTTGAGTATCAGAATACCGAGCACTAAATATCCATTGGGATGTTTGGTAATCCATCTATCTCCCATTTATGAGTTGGCCCTTCTAGGTGTTGAAGGGCATTTTTTAACTTATTTTCTTGGTTATGTAAGGCTCATGTTTATGAGAATTCGGTATTTCAGTGGCACCATAGGCGTTATGTTGAATTGAATTTAATTCATGGTGCAGTCAGAGATTAATGCCTGGTTTTGAAAGTTATCCGAACTGAAAATGGATAGAAAAAACTCAAAATTTAGTGTAATTCTATTGGTGCTAGGGGATCCCTATCATTGCCATATAATTAGACTTGTCAATGTTTACTAAAACGATTACTGATACTTATATTTATATAACAAACTGACATATGCGGGATTGCAAAATCATAGATAATTTCGAGTGAATTTTTTTCCAGTTGTTATCAAGTCACACTGATGACTCTTTTGGATACTCTCTTGGATATTGCCAAATTAAGTGATAGAGAAGCAACTTGCATCACTGTTTATCAAATGCAGACAGCTAATTCTCCATTTATATGCTTTACAATACTATCCTTGTTTATTTAATCATTTTCTGCTTCAAGCACCAGGCTGAAAATTTTCTCTTTTTTCTTGAAATATTTGTGCTCCTTAGGTGGTACGGATTGTATCATATTCTATAATATATTGTGTTGCAGAATTATAAAAATTTTGGTTGGATTTTCACTTAAGAAAAATGGATGTCAATATTATGTCTTTCGTGGATGGCCTTGTTGGATGTGTGCGGTTTTGATCTGCATTTGTGCTTATAATTCTGAACCTGAATCTAACAAGAATAAGCTTCATTCGCATCAATCACGAGATCAAGATTGCTCAACATTGGTGAATTGAGAGAAGCTTCAAGTTCTGTAGTTCTTATGGATTTTAATCTTGCAACAGGGATGCATATATCACAATGTGTTATATGGAAGAATCTTATATGTTATATGGTTAGATATTTAACTGTTGGTTAAAATAAATTATGTAAAATAATTATTATAATCAAACTTATAGATAGATCAAAATATTTTGTTTAGGTGAATGTAAAAATTTATTTTCAAATTGTATATTTTAATGAAAGTTTCAACAAAAAATGGCTTAAATTAAAGGGTTTTCAATTATTAATTTAGTATGTTAAAACAAGCAATCTCAAAGTTATTATAGGAAATAAAATTTATTATGAGTTCAACATGTCACCTGCAAAAACTGGATTCGGATAACACTGAAATTGGTGGGGAGGATAAAAACATTTTCTCTAGATAAATTTAATTGGAAATTTTAAAATATCAAGGTTATGTGACCATGCAATTTTAGGTAAAAAAATTTTAGAGCATGGTTTGGAGGTCTTAAATGAACCCTTCTTGTGGTTGTAAATTTAATGTGGACTTAGATTCCATAATCTACAAACTGATACCTTTCTAATGACGCAAGAATCACTTAAATCAAAGCATGTATGAGAAAGTTATTCTCTTGAAAGTTGACATACCATGATTGACCACTATAATTTAGCAGGATGCCACATCAATGCCTATGACTCGTAGAAAAGGGGCTAACCACATTGAGACTATGAAAAATACTATAGAAGGATTGAGTCGTATCTCATGTTGAGGGTTTAAAGGGTCAAATATAACCCCTAGTTGGCTATCAGGTTGGGTTATAACTCAACCACTAGGTGGAAAAGGAGTTCCATTGTAGTGAGAGCAACTTCAGAAGGAGCACCTGTAGCTGTGGGCATAGTTGATGGCATTCTGGGACTTATTTATTTTCCATTGATCACACCATTCTCCCTGTTTCAGATTCTGGCTTGTAAAATGTGGAGATGCTTGAGATGCTTGAAGCTTCCTAGTTCGATCCCCATAACTAGATAGAGTGGTTTGTGGTGAAGCTACTGGGTGTGGTAAATTTTGGTTAGGAAAAAATTTTGCATGACCCTTTCATGACCCACAATCTGCTTTTCATTTTCATTCAATTATTGGAAGAAATGCGACAAAGTATTGCTATGGGAAGAAATGCGAGTGGGAATATCTTTTGATTCAATTGCTAGTATGAAGGCGAATGTGTATTTATATGGGAAGAACTACTAATGGGAAGAGAAAAGCAACTTCCATTACCATATAGAATCCGCGACATTTCTTCCCTCACCAGAGCAAGGTCTTTGAGTTCCCTGCATTTGTCCAGAATGTTGTGGTTGTGGACCAAATTGAATTGCATTCTATTGCACCTAGTATACCATCTGGTGTCATGAAGAATCAGACATCCCCTGTAACACAGGATGACCTCGTACCATAGGAGGAAAACCCAAGAGCCCTGGGCTTTGGGTGAACGCAAAACTTTCATAAGCATAAGATTGATAACCTAGCACACCTAAAACACACCTAAAAACTTGGAATAGACACAGATAAAGCAGCAGCAGAACCCTAACACACCTGAAACCCGAAGCTCAAAATAAACACAAATAAACAACATGAGCCCGAGAAATGCGCATAAACACTTGGAAGATCGATACGATGACGAATCTCTCTAAAGATGGTGCCCACTTGTCAAATTTATATTTTCGTGAAGGACACAAATAAAGGGTTTTGATTGGTTGGGGTGGACAATGTTTGCCCACCCTAATCCAACAAAGAAAAAGCCTATTATCCTGATTATTGGATAAAAATTATGAATTTATTTAAGAAAAAAACTCATTTTAAAATATGACAAAGTTATTATAGTTATTAGAGAATTCCTTTTGTTTTGAATTTTTTTGTTTCAATACTTTATTATTTAAGGAGATGAAAATTAGAAATGAATGAATAAGAAAAAATGAGTTAATCTTATAGAAAATAAAGTTATTTTGATTTTCAAAAATAATAAAAACTTAGAGAAAAACTTAATATTATATTGGATTAAAATTCATATTTAATAAAACAATAAATTAAAAAAAAAAAAACATTTAAATGATCAAAAATTTTAAAATACAATTTTTTGCTATGTATTATCATTTCACTAATTTTTTTTCCAAATTATAAGTATTACCTACTTTACCTTAAATATAACATCACAAGAAATTACAAGAAAACGTATTACCCTTCTTTTTATTAATTAAGTGTTATATTTGTGTGCATATCTTAAACACAGTTATTATGATCATTTTTAAATTATTTTTCATTTTTATCATCATGATATATAAATATAATAATAATGATTATTAAAATAAATAAAATATTATATAATATATTAGTTAAAAACAAATAATTAATATTTATAAAAAATATGATTTCATATTATTTTTATATGGAATATTTAGATTAAAAGTAATATAACTTTGGTATATTTTTTAAATTTTAAGTATGAAAGGTTTATATAATTAAAATGAATTTATTTTAATTTAATATAATCTATATATGTTTTTTTTTTTTTTTTGACAGAAACGGTTATAATGATATATTAACTTTTGGCAGAAACACCTCAATTCAGGTTACAAAGAGATTGGCAGAGCTCAGATTTCACCTCAGCCAGGAACCATATGGCTTCCCCACTAATGTGCCTACGTGTTTTGCAATCTATAAAACGAGCAATCTTATCTATCTTCCCTAAATTGCAGATACAAACAAACTGCTCCAATAAGAGACAGTAGAACATTTTAATCTGTCGGTTATGGGATGGGATCCTAGCCTTCATCTCCGTCTCTAAGAAGGACTCCGAGGGGGAGGAGGACCACTTTATTGGCTTCAGCATCAGCTTCTTTGTTGTTTTCTCTCTTTACATGAAGGAATTCCAAACTCTGAAAGGATTTTAACAGGGATCTAATTCTGATCAGCAATCTTGATAACCTTAAATTTGAAGGTGAAGAATTGTTCACAATGACCTTTATTATAGACTGGGAATCACCAAATACTATTGCATCTTTAATACCCAAAAAATTTAGTTGTTTGAGCCCCTGGAGAAGAGCGAGAGCTTCAGCTTGAATGCTGGTATTGAAGCCCACTCCCCAGGCATATCTAAATTCTGTTCTGCCCTCTGCACTTTTGACAACTCCACCTGCTCCGGAATTTCAAGGATTGCCTTTTTCTGCCGCGTCAAAAAAGAGAGAAGGCTTTGCCTTCTTGGTGCAAAGCTTGAAGAATTCTGCAGCCTCAAGGCGAATTTGCTAGTGATATAGGGGAGAGGGATGCCTGAATGTAACAGTTAAGTGGAGGTCGAGAGAAACACCCCATTCAGCGTCTTATTCACTAAGATCTGCCCCGTCAAGCTGATCTCCCAAACAGTCTTTTAGTTGGCTTTTAATTTTTACCCAGACTATCTTGGGATCATTCTTCTTGTCTCTGAATCTACTCTGATTTCTCTCCAGCCAAATTTTCCAGCAGATTACTTTGGGGAGGGTGGGCCAGGCTTTTTTGATGTGAGCATTCTGAGAAGTACCACCAGGATATGTGAGGTTCCAGTTTGAAAACAGGTCCGAGTAGCGGTTAGGGGGGGAAAAGACGGTGCTCCAGGGGCCTAAGGCCTCTTTCCAAATGTCTGTAGCAAAATTACAGAAGAGCATCAGATGTGAGGAATTTTCTTCGTCATCCCCACAAAGCGAGCAGCGGGAGGGCCCCATATAGCCTCTTTTCCGAAGTCTATCGTCGGTCAGAATTCTCTGATGGCAGAGAAGCCAACAGAATGAGTCAATTTTAGGGATCGATGTCTGAGACCAGATCCCCTGCCAGGGCTTCGGGTCAGGAGGAACATGAGGGTGCAGAGAGATCTGCCTATAACATTGCGAAACCGTATAGCGCCCAGGAATCGGACCCCATCCCCGAGTGTCTGGTTTTCTGTTGTTGAAAGGGGCTTTGCATTTTAATAGGGACAGAAAGATTGCGTAGTCGTTGGAAAGATTCGTAGGCACCTCAATATTTTCCCAATTCTTCCAATTTCCATTCTCCCAATGGGATATATCCCACAGAGTTTTAAGACCAACTCTCTCCATCCAATCTTTCAAAAAAACCAGGGAATTGTCATCAGATAGGGGATCACAACCCATAATACGGTCGTCGCAGATTTTAATGTGCTTACCATTTCTAGGAATCCAGTGCGCCTGGGGATTAATTAAGGAGGAAGCTTTTGCGCAGAGTTTGTGAAACATCAAACCAGGGGTTGAAATGGGATTGTCCAGGCAGTGAGTTCGCTACCCTCGGAAATATTTTTTCCACAATGCTAGCTGAGCCCAACTTGGATTAGGGGCAATTATCCTCCATAACAGTTTTGCACCCAGAGCGATATTTTTCTTACTAATATTCTTGAAATTCAAACCTCCTTCCATTCTGGGCAAGGAGATTATGTCCCAGCTTAATAGAGGGATTTTCTTCTGATTTGCTTTGCCACCTTTCCAAAAGAAATTCCTTATGTAATCCTCCATTTTCCTCATGATGCCTATAGGATCCATCATAACTACAGACTGATAAATGGGGAGGCTGTTCAAGACAACTTTTATAAGCACTGTCTTGCCAGCTAGATTGAGCCAATTGAAGCCCCAGGAGTGTATTTTGGACTTGAATTTTTCCAACAGAGGCAGCCAATCTCTGCTGAGAGCACTTTTTTGGAAAACAGGGAGCCCAAAATACTTGAAGGATGTCCATGAAGAGGTGGCTGTGAAACCTAAACAATTGGAGATGGCTTGGAGCGATCTGGATGTTGTGTTCCAGCAATAGACGTGACATTTTCCTTTATTGAGGTAGCTTCCTGAGTCTTCACAGTAGGCATCCACCACATCTTTAAATATTTTAGCCGAAAGCAAGGAGGATGCACCCAGCAAGAGAGAGTCATCTGCAAATAGTGCATGATTTATGTTTTTTACGCCTCTTGCAATGTTCAATCCCATTATCTCTTGATCAGTGTGCTTTTTATTCAAAAGGAAGCTAAGAATAGAAGCTTGGAGGGCAAAGAGCAAGGGGGAGAGAGGACACCCTTGCCTCAGCCCTCTAGAGGCTTTGAAGAAATCAATAGCCCTCCCATTCACCAAAGGGGCAATCCAGGGCTCGCTAATACAAGCCCTGATCCAATTGATAAATTTGAGGCCAAAGCCAAATTTTTGCAGGATGTCCAAAAGAAATCTATGCCTCACCTTCTCAAAGGCGCTTTCAAGATCTAACTTGATAACCATTCCTTTCTCTTTCCGGGTCAAGCTTGAGTGGATCGCCTCTTGGACCAGGATAAAATTGTCCATGTTCTGTCTTCCCTGAATAAAGCCTCCCTGATTCTCAGGTATAATGTATGGAAGAATGATTTTCAATGTATTTGCAATCACTTTTGTTATCAACTTGTAGCCTATGTTGCAAAGGGAGGTAGGTCGAAATCTGGAGAAGGAATTGGCACCTTTTTCCTTAGGGATAAGAGCCAGGAAAGCCGAATTGGTACTTCCCCCAATTTTTTGACAAGCTTGAGATTTCTGGACCATTCTACATAAATCTTTTTCCACAATCTGCCAACAATTCTGCAAGAATCTGGCAGTAAAGCCATCTGGGCCTAGGGCCTTGTCTGGCTCCATAGCAAAAAGGGTGGCTTTTATTTCATTATTGGTGACTTCTGCTTCCAAAATTTGATTCTTTCTGGCAGAGATCAGAGGGGGTACCTCATTCAGTAAAGTTGAAATATGCCCCAGACCCTCTTCTTCGCTGTATAAATTTTTGAAGTGAAGAAAAGCAGCGTTTTTTATGCTTTGAATATCTCTATGTTTGATGTTTTCTTCCTTGATTTCAGAGATGGAATTGAAACTTTTCCGAGCTTGGGCTTGCTTGTGAAAGAAATATGAGTTCCTATTGCCTGCCTTAATCAAAAGCCTATGGGATTTAATCCTACAGTACTCTTCCTTAGCCAAGCTTGCCTTGTGTAGCTTTTTCTGAAGTTCGGCCTCCTTGTCTAGAATTTCTTTTGTGGTCTCTTTGTTTTCCGATTTCAGATGGTGTATCTCGAGACATTCTTGGATATTTCTCCTTTCCACTGTTGGGTTAGGGAGGGATTTTACCCAAGATTTCAATGCCTCTTTTACTCTCCTGAGTTTTTCCTCCCAAGCAAAGAAGGGAGAGCCGTTGACTGATTGCTTCCAACTATTTTTTACTAGTTGTAAAAAGGACTGTTCCTTGACCCATAGGGGACTGAATTTAAAGGGGATAGGACCTTGATCCATATGGGCCAGAAGATCAAGTTTGATGGGTTTGTGATCGGAGACACTACTGGGGAGGATATGCATTTTAGAATCTAAACCTAGAAGAAGAAAAGAGCTTTGAACAAAAAATCTGTCTAACCTTGCAGCAATATGTCCCAGACTGAGTCTTTTATTACACCAAGTATATTTTCTCGATGATGGTTTAATGTCCATCATGTCCCAATCTTGAATCAGGTCCTCAACCCATTCTCGCGTCGGATCCCTAACCATGCTTCCTCCACGCTTTTCGGCCAGCGATAAGGTAAGATTTAGGTCCCCTGCAATGATGATATTCGCCAACTCTTCAGAATCTGCCAAACTTCTGATAGAATCCCAACAGATATTTTTCTCTCCTACGCTGACTGGTACATAAACGTTGAAGAGACAGAGAGTCTCATCTAAATCAACGTGTTGTAGCTTAGAGAACAGCCAATGGGTATTGGCGACCTCTTTAATCTTTAAAATTTTGTTTGCATTCCAAAGGATGCCCAGGCCTCCTGAGGCACCTCGAGCAGAGACAGCTTGCCCTTTACTGCTCTTCCACAGTTTTTTTCGATATGGAGGAAGGCCTTGTCCTCCATTTTAGTCTCCTGGATGAGGAGTAAATCAGGGGATTCTGATCTCAACATACATTTAATGGCTTCTTCTTTTGTTCTGCTCCCCATACCCCTGCAATTCTAGGAAACAATCTTCATCACTTGCTTTTTGAGTGGTGAGCTCCTTTAGAGCTCTGGGACTGATTTCTGATCGTCTTCGGAGTTTTTGTCAAGAGTTTCTCGAGAGTTGGTTGGCTTCCTTGGATTTTGTATTTATAAGTCTCCTGCTCTCGTTTTTCACGAGCTAATTTTCGGCCTCTCAACGATCTTCTAGCCAAGGTTTGCGAGTCCCCTATTTCACCTTCTTCTTCTGAGTCCTCCGATCCTTGCACTTCCTCAACCTCTTATGTAGGTATCTCTTTCAATTTGCCTGCATTACTTTCAACTTTCTTTCGTCCCAAGGGTGACTCTTTTTGGGGGGAACCTTCTTTCTGCATCTCTATTTCTTGGGTGTCTTCTATTGCTGAACTTAACAGTGTAATTTTGTTTCCTTGCTCTTCCATGAGAGGTGTTTGAATCCTAGGGCCTGCCTGGGGCACTTTGCCATTCATGTTACCAGTTCTAGGGGCTTTGTGAGCAGTTTTGGACCTTTTGACCTGAGTCCATCCATCCTCCTTACCTTTCTCCACTTCACTATTCTTTGGACAGGCTCTAGCAAAATGGCCATAGACAGGGCATTTCCGGCACTTGAACGAAAGCTGCTCATAATCCAGCTTTTGTACATGAGTCCAGCTTCCGACCCTGATCTTTATTGCCTCAGGCAAACCAACCTTAAGGTCCACTTCAACACAGATTCTAGCGCAGTCATATTGATCCTTATTGTTTGCTCGATCAATGAATTTTCCCAAGGTCTTTCCGATGTGCTTAAGAGACTCCCAATTCCTGTAGTGCACTGGCAGGTTGGGCAGCCTGACCCACACAGGAACGACTGTGGGGACGTCAACTGCTGGATCAAAATCAGGCGTCCACTTATTGAGATACAGCCCCTGAGGGCCCATGAAATAGGGGCCGTTACGGAATATCAGATCCTTATCATCCTTTTCAGCAAATTCAAACAAAAATAATCCCTTCCCTAGAAAATACGAAGTGACTCTGCTTTTAATCAGCAGTGCCCAGTTCCTTGCGACCGAGCTCTCCGTAGTTTTGGGGGAGGTCCAGAGTCTGGTGAACTGTCCAACCAAAGCACACTCAGCCAAAGAAAGGGCGACCTGAATCAGACCCTGCGGAGGGAGCAAAATTTCAGGTATGTCATCCAAACGTTTCACAAACTTCGCGGCCTCGGTTGCTTTCTTCTTTGGAAGAGATTCCAAAAGCTTGAGAAAGGCGTCAGCATCAGTAAGGGGAGGCGGCTAGGTTGGCTCCATTGACACAGCGACGCCTGAGCTCGGTCGAAACTAGCACCCACAATCCCTACAATCAAAACATGGTCCTTCAAGCCAACACAGACGAGAAAGAGTCCCTGAGAAGCCAAAAAAGAACGAAGGGCCGAGGCGCCGCGCAGAGGGCCCAGAGCGCCGCGTAGATTCTAAGCGTCGCACATAGTCAGAAGGAACACTGGGCGGCCGACTCAAAGCGTCGCGCCGACCCAATGCGTCGTGTGACCTCGTCAAGGCGCCGCGCGAGAACCGCTCAGGATTTGGGAAACCCAGCCCGCAAGAGAAGAGAAAACCCTCCAAAGCAGCCACAGGGCCGAGGCAACGACCTCAATCGCAGAGGGCAACAGATGCAAAGCGGTGGCTAGGTCTCCTCGGAATCTTAAGATAAACCACTTTCATCTATATCTGTTATTAGAATTTATTTGGTGAATAATTAGTTTTTTTTTTAATTAATTCAAATTTAAGTAATATGCATATTATCTCAAACTTAATACACATATTTATATGTAATTTTTAAATAAAGGAGTAGGGGATTTATACTAACAATCTTTGGATTGGAGACAAGAACCCTTACATAGTTTGTTTGTTACAAGATTTTTATTATTAGTAGTCTATTTATGTAGCTTTCTAGATTTCACATTACAATTTCATCTTAGTCTAAAAATATTCCCACTATAAACTTTACAAAAAGTTTTCAATAAACAAAAAAATTTACAAAGTAACATAGTAAAACATATTTTGCAAAAAACACCACCCACAAACCAAACCACCAGACTCAACATCGATTTTGACCATTGACATCATACCCCCTAAAGTGGAATGTTCTTCTTCTTTTAGCAACAACAATTGAGCCGTTACCTCCCAAAGTCACCTCCACATTTCCATCTCTAGAGACCTCCAAAATAGATAGATGAGCACCGAGTGAGTGCAATTCCTCCTAGGCCGTCCATTGAAGACCTCTCCCACTTCCTTCCAGTGCTTCTACTTCATGTTCCCTTGGTTCAGCTCTAGATAACGCTCGTCCCAAGGATCGATCAGCTGGAGGATGCAAGAGATTCGTTAAGAAAAGAGAAAGAAAGACAATGAAAATTTGGCCGGAGTAGAAGCTAATTGCAATAGAGTTTTGGTCATGAATCATCATAAATTAGGGAAAGCTAGCAAGCAACAAGAATATTTGATTACATTAACAAATAAAGGTGTCTACAAAAGAAAAATAATCTAGTGTAGAATATGTATCCCCACTCCCCGATATTACTTTAAACCACACGGTGCAAATACTAGTTATCTTTAAATTGGAATCATAACTAATAAATTATCCCATGTGGAAGTGGTTCAATCGCCCAAGTTTTAGTAACATTATTTATTTGAAGTACCAGTTAGAGTCGACACTATCCATTAGGGAAGCCACTTCCATCGATTCTTTGCGGGACCCCTAACCTCTATCATAGTCGGGGTTGGTGGTATTCGTTGGTGTAATGGTAGTATTTAGATCAAGGACCAATCAGAATCGATGCTCTCGAGAGCCACTTACATTGTTTCTGGTCCCAATGCCTGACCACCCGCCTAGTCGGGGTTGATGCAATTCATTTGTGCATCAACGTGCTTGACTTGGGTGCATTCCCAACCGTGACTAAATATGTGAAATTTATATTTCTATTTATTTATATACTTTTCCATATATGTATTACATATGTTAATTTCTAATATTGTAATAAATATTTAAATTTTGAAAACCATTGAAAATTCTCCAGATGGTAGTAACACATTGTCCTAGGTGGCATTAACCAACTGAAATTCCTGGTCGAGTGGGGTATATCCATGAGCGAGCCTAATTTATTAGTATATTTTATTAATTATTTGTGACGTTTCTATTATTTTTTAAAGATACAATATCCATCCCCCATGTGGCATCAACCGAGTAGTCCATGTGCTATTATACAATTGTGGCAAAATTGTCCATTGTGCAGATGGTAGTGCCTTGGTGGCCCTCGTGGTAGCAGTCAATCGAAAGACTAGTCGGGGTCAGCACTATCCATTCACACTACCATATTTTTTATTTCTCGTTCTCACTCTCTACCTTCGACCTAATCGAGGCTCATTCTCGTCGTTGGTACATCCTGGTCGGCGTTGGTCCCATTCCTTGGTACATTAACATGCTTGATGGTGGGCCAGTGTTGACTTCAAGTACTTCCTAATGCTCAATGCTTTGGTCATTTACTTATCTCGGGAAATTTTCCTACTTCCAACTCAGTGCTTCTTCTTCTGCATAATGATAAGGTTACTCGTTGTTTTCCCACCCTGAGTTACCACAACTATGTCATGGTAAGGCTCGATGGATAAGCGCTATCCGAATAGAAATACAATGTTTGGTTCATGCCTAGATTCTTCGCCACGATGTGACTCCGTTAAGGGTCTGAATGAAAACTTCGCTCTATTTTTGATTTGGTGGCTTTTAAAATGACTTTCTATCCACTTGTGAACTATTCCCATCTAGCATAGATTTTTGTATGGTTCAAAAACAGTGGTTCTAAAATCGGCTTGACCTTTGTTGATGTGTTGTCGAACCATAACTTCTCAGCACGACGTGCACTAGTGCTATCTCTCGAGAGCCTGGGACAAGGGGGTTGTTTTTTAACCCATGGGGCTCTCACAGACCAATGAAGGCCACACGAAGATTTGAATTCATCAAGGGCGTGGCGAATATCTTTTCAAGGTTCAACTATGGCCCTGAATGCTATATATATATAGGCATGTGTTATATAAATTTTCCGCACGTAAACATTTCAGTGTCGAGGACAGGGAATTCCAGGCATGTGTTTGTAGCTAATTTTGTCAGTGGATTGTTGCTAAGAACTTAGTGACTCTTGAAGAGGGTTTGGTTCAGGTGATACGGTAGTGGGGCAAGTAAATGTTCACATAGTGTGTATGGTACGGTTGCAGGCCACCACAATTTGAAAAAGAATGCAATGCAAATTTATTCCTTGGCTAGATACAAAAGGTTTCATGTAAATTTAGAGATTAAAAGCTAAAATATAGAATTTTTTACATTTTTCTAATGTTTCATTGCATTTGGTAACATAACATTGTGACCCTTATGGGCTGGCAGACTTGGTTGACAGCTTTTCATGAATGTAACTTGTTTACTGCAATATAGAAAATATGTTAATGTAATATATTTAAGGCATTTTTTCTCCGTTTAAGTGTCTAAATATATGAAACTGTGATTTGGATTTATTTTTATGAATCGTACATCATATCAACTCCTTCAAGTCATTATTTATTGCTTGCAAAAATTCCAAATGTAATTTAATATAACAGCGGCTATGTTATACTCGTGATTTTATATCTCCATTCATTTTGTTTAGGGTTCCCATGTAATGAAAACATTAATATTTGAGTCAAATCAATCGGAGCAAATGCATCAATTTGCAAGTTCAAGGGAAAGATATTTGACGATACCCTCACACTTGTCGTGATAGCCAATATTAATGGACGAAGTACAATTTTCCAAAGGATGTTGGGGATTTAGACTATTCTCTATTCTCTAAGTTGTTTAAATATCCATTCCCACTCATTGAGAAATGAAAACAATGTAACTTATCATAATCAGGAAAGCATTATAGTTTTAGAGTTTCATAATTTCATTTATTTTATATTATTAAAAATTTATTATTATGAATATTATTAGGTACTACACACAAAATTTCATAATAATATAGTGAAAGTAATAATGATGAGAAAATATAAAATTAACTGAGCTTTGGATTTCACTTCAATGTTTACTAAATTAATAAATTACTTACCACTGTAATAGTTTGTGATAGGAGTTGTTTAAAGAGTCTAATTTTATTAAAACCTTACCAGAATTTCCATGATTATTAAGGAGAAAAAGCAGTCTAGTTAGACTATGAATTTGTATAATATATATATATATATATATATATATATATATATATATATATATATATATAATTAATTTTGTAACAAATAAGAAAACTTTGAAAACATTTATAAGACTGTCCATCATCTAGGTGGCAGTTCCTGAGTGGCAAGTGAATGGTGCTTATTAATAAATTTGCAAATGGTGGAGCCCCAAATTAGGTGGTCCGAAAATTGCTAAATTTTTAATATTTTTTTTTTTCAAAACCGTCGATTATCCTCCATGTGGAAATAGGTCAGTGGAAACCTAGTTGAGGATAGTCCATTTGATAGGTGGTAGTCTAAAAAACCCACAGAATAAACCATAAATTCCTGTGAGATTTTGAAAATTTTCGGCAAAAATTTGTCAGAATCTTGTTTACATTTGTTAAACTTCAGTATTTTGGGTGCCTTAAGCATTTTTGACGGTGTTGAATCCATTTCTACTATAAAAAAATGAAATTCAAACACTCCAACTACCTCATTTTTTGAATTTTTTTTTACTGAATTCCAGCAAAAAACTGCAGAGAATGTTGCTTCGGTAGACAACTCTATTTGCTAGTACATCAAACTACTCTGTGGATATGCAGTGTTAAGTGAAATTAAATTTAAAATATTATTATATTTTTATTATATATTTACTATATATTTATTAATTTTTAAGAATACATCGCTCATCCTCCACTTCACAACAGTTCAGTGCTCCACATGGCAGCATAGCATCCTTGCAAGACCATCCATTCTCAGGGGTAGCCCCTCGATTTCCCAGGTGGAAGTATCTTAGTGGCCTAGGTTGCATTGGTCAGCTGAAATGTAAGTAAATTGTTCATCCTCCACGTCTCAATAGCTCAGTGCTCCACATGGCAGCATAGCATCATGACAAGATCGTCTATCCTCAGGTGGTAGCGCCTCGATTTCCCAAGAGGCAACTTCTCAGTGTCCTAGGTGGCATTGGTCAGCTAAAATGTAAGTTGAATGCAGGCCTACGCATTGGATCACCCAATTTTTTTTTCTGGCCCAACTGTTAAACAAACTAAAAAAAAGGTTTGAAGATATTGAATGGTGTTGGAATAAAGAGAAAATGTTGTTTAATTGACAACCCGTGGACCTGCAAGTCGGTTAGCTGGATAGTCGGGGTAGTTTGAAAAACTTAAACCGCTTTATTGATTGCGATTTCGTAACATGCAAATAGGTACACTGTTGTCTTTTTCAACACTTACGACTTCAAAATTTAGGGGTAAAATTTTAGTTTTAGGAAACAAACTCACTGTACAATGCTTCAGCGTTTAAATTTTCTCGTGCTTCAACTACTGACTAGTTTCTTGGTCCACAACATGATGTCGCGATGTCATATTCCATCCCCTTCACAATTCTATCACACACACCTGACTTCCGACTAATCATCGGTCCACAATGAAAGTTCAGGATCTCCTCCGTTTGTGAATTTAACTTACTCCTTGACTATAAGTACTGAGGCCTGTATGAACAATACACCAACACTAGTTCCATTCCTTATCGTATTTGCTAATTTTTTACATCCTCAAACACCTAAGTGGTGTGCGTATCATATCATATCATACTTAGCCCAAGAGTATTTTTGGGGTGGAAATGCATTATTTGGTATTTTCGTGGCCAGAAAGTTGCTTGGAAGCTATTTGGGTTTTCAACATTTGAAGCTTCTTTATGTTGCTTGATTTTCTCCAATGGTGGATAAAATCACAATTTGGAGAAAGGAAGTAGTATAAACCTCAGTTAATAAATGATCTCTTGGTTTTCAATATTTAGGTGTTTTATTTAAATTATAAATAAATCATTGATTTCAAATTTTCAATTGATCCACCAAATTTCATCCTAATATTTTAGATTATGTATGTGTTTGTTTTATCTTTATCAAACCTAGTTTTTCAAAGATATCCCAACAAGCAATGTAGTCATCATAACATTTCATAACATTCCTGACTATAACAAAATTGTTAGAGATGTGTCGTAAAATTTGATAACATTCCTGACTATAACAAAATTTTCAGCGATGTGGGGTGTGCATTATTGAATTATTTTGATTTCCTATAAAAATTTTCTATTGATTTGCGTATAATAAGTAAGAAAAAATCTTTAAAATTTATAGTTATGTTGAAAATGAGTGCATATCAATTCTATATATTTTTGAGTATCTGATTCTACCATCAAACAAGAACATAAACAATTTGTACTTGATAGGCTTCCTATGACAGTAAAAATACATTGCAACATTATTAAGAAATGTTGACACAATATGGCAAGATTGAATTTGACTTAATGATTGATTTTTAGAAATATACGAGTAGGTAATCTAACCATCGTCATATTTGGTAAATCTCCTGATACTATAACAAAAGTGTCATAAAAGTGAGTTTTTTTGTAACCATAGTTGACTTGGACAATTGCAGACAATTGCCTGAATTATTTCCACTTATGTGTTGATTTGGCTAGTAATGTCATGTGCATCTAGTGTGTAGGTAATTAGTTGAAATATTTGATTTCTGAAAAAAAATTAATATTCTAATGCGTAAGAATGGAATTAATCAAGATTCTTGGATGAAAATACTTATTTTTACCATCAAACTGCAATTGTCACAAAAACATTATTTAAATTGCTCAAGCCCCTAAGTTAGAATTGTAGTTTTTGCAGTATCAAATTGTTCTAATTTCCTAATAGATGTTGATGTCCTTTAGGAACAGAGAGAAAGTATGAAAATTACTCAAGGGTTTGTAGGGGACATTTCTCCTATGTATTCTATGAAATTCAGTAGAAAGTTGTTCATAATCATACTCCACCTTGGAAATCGTAAACAATTTCATGGATTATTTATCTATGCATTTATTTGTTTTGTAATGTGAAGTGGTTCTAGTGTGTACAAAATCGACTGAAATCTTGCGTATTCAAGAAAATTTTTGAAAGTCTAATGTGTGAGGATAGAATTGATTTGTATGCCCAAATGCAAAGAATTCTCTTTACCACCAAACTACAACTATCACAAGAGGTTAATTCAAATTTCTAGAATGTCATGCTTTTGGGAAACTTAGAACATATTTTCATTACCTTTAAGATAAATCACCCATATCTTCATTTCCATTCCCTTTTATTGTATCACATGAACTATAAAGTTCTCGATAATCATACTATAAAGTTATTCTATTGATTTGTACCATCAAATAAGAATGTAAATAACTCAAAGTTAATAGGCTTTCTATAATAGTAGTATAATAGTAGTAAAATACATGGCAACATATGTTAAGAAATGTTAACAAAATATCCCAAGATTTAATGAGTGGAAGATTTCTTTTCAAAAATATTCCAAAAATTAATCTAGTGGTCATATCATTTGATAAAGCTTGTGAGTCTAGAATTTTTTTTTTGAGAGATGCAGTCTGGGAATTATTAAATTGTTCTAAATGCCTAAGGGAACTCATGTTATTTCAGAAAAAAGAGAATGTATGGGAAAAATGGTAAGAGGTTTCCACAATTATTTCAAGCCATGTTCTCATTTGGAAAGTAATGTCCTATGCTTCAACTATTTGTGTATTCAATTGACATATTTCATTTTCATAAACAACTTTTAAAGTCTATTGTGTAAGAAAGGAATTGACTACCATGTTTGAATTCAAATACTACCATTTTACCACAAAATTGCAAGTGCCACACAATATTAATTTAAATTTCTAGAGTGTCATGGTTTTGTGAAAATTAGAATAGGTTTTCATGATCTTTAAAAGAAATCACCTATGACTTCATTTCCATTCCCATGTATTCTATCAAATTGAATGTAAAGTTATTCATAATCATACTACAAAATTTTTCTATTGATTTTCATGTAATAATTAATAAAGCATTTTAAAATTGCTACTTGTCTCCAAAATGAGATCAAGTCAATGTTGTATATTTTTTAACATCAGATTCCATCACCATATAAGAAAAGAAACAACTTTGAAGTAAAACTGTTAACTCATAAGCATATTTAGTTTCAAATTTTCCCTTCAATAATAAAACTATGTCAAAATTTGATTGTAAAATGTAGGATTTTGATTGCAGAGTTCATGGATCCTTGCATCAATGTAAGATGCCATATAAATACTAAAATTATTACGGAATGTCCAATATTTTCTTTAATCATACATAATGCTAAAAATTAAATATTATCCTTAAAATATGATTATTTCCTTAAAAATTTATCTCCATCCCCAAAGTCCTTGTTTTCAATGTTGAGCATGCGTAGATCATTTGTTTCAATGAAGCTAACTCATTATGTATAGACCTGAGAAGTTTCATAAAAGTGAATAGGGTGGAAATGAACAATGTTGACCTTAGACATTGAGAAAAGGTTTTGAATTATTCTTTTATTTTTACTATTGTTAAAAACAAATTTTGAAATTAATTTGATATGTTAAAATGGTATTTGCATAAACTTTTAGAAAGTAGGTTGCATCCATATTTCGGTTTTAGTTATCACTCTTGTATCTTCTATTGTGCTATATTTTTTCTGTTGTTACTTCATAGATCTGGATATCGCATCCCATATTGGTTTTTATCCAAGAAGATAAAATTCCTGTATAAATTTTGTTCCATACCTTCGTGCAATGATAAATAGCTTTCTCGATCCACATCTGTATTTTCTTTTCTTTTGATTCTATGTGACTTAATGAAGCATACATGAATATCTTTTCCTTCTTAATGGCTTTAGGAATATGTTTTGGTTCAATTTATGTTTCCATTGTATAGTTGATGAAAATATTGCTTTGATACTTCTATCTTTTTTTAACCAAAGATTCAGTCCATTCATTGAAGATTTCAGTCTCACGATAAAGTTTACAAATTTTATACATTTTTTTTTTTGTAGAATCTAGCTTAATCTTTTCATAGTATTTGGTTAAATTGCATTGCGTGATCCTTAAATACATTCAGACTTTTTTTAGCATGATGGTCTTGTTTCAGTTCAAGCTGCAAAGTTTCAATTTCTTTGTTTAGTGTTGCAGTCATAACTTTTATGCTGCTATAAACTTGTCCATTTAATATTCACTTTTTCTCTTCATATGTGCTTTTAATTTTCTCAATTTTCTCAGAATTATTAATTCCTAATTCATTTAGTTTTATTTCAAGCTAACTCTAGAGATTTTCCCTCTCAATATCAAATCCTCCAAAAAGGTCCATACAATTACTTGCAAATTATCTTCACTAAATGCATTGTTATTTTCTATTTGCAATTATAACTCTTTTATTCTCTGCAAATTATTTTGATAAGATGTTCCAAGTTAACTTACAGGATATTCCTCACTGTTAGCAAATGCTGAGAGGGCTTGTGAATATTCTTCAGATTTGAGTTAGCTTACAGGATATTCCTGACTGTTAGCAAATGTTGAGAGGGCCTAAGAAGATTCTTCAGGTTTCAGTCTAACACCTCCACATGGTTGTTGTCTATGTTGAGATACAATTTTAGTTTTGTAAAGATTTTTCTTCTTATTCATTACAAATATATTTTTTTGTGTATTGAAATAGTACTTATTTAAATATGGAACAATTTCATAAATTGGTTCCAACTCAGTGGCAAGTTTGAAAAAATGAACTTAGAGGGATTTTCGTGGAGATGGGTGTCATAGAAGATTTGCGACATGTTTTTGGTACTAAAATCTTAGTTATTTTAGTATGTTGTTTAATTGAATGTGTCTCTTTATTGAAACTCTTTATGACTATTGATTGAATAGTTTCTTTTACATCCTTTCTACCAGTTTCCATCTCTTCAATTTGTTAGACATGTTTTTTATATTATATGTCATTTTGGTTGTTTTCTTTAGGAGAATCAACGAGAATAATGTATTTTGGAAAGAGACTCTACCTCATTCCTTGTTGATACAGGAGCATCTAACTCAGAGTAGACAGAAGACAGGTTTATTTGTCTCACGGTTACACTTGTTTGTGGACAGGTTACTGGACCTGTGATTTGTTTTATTTTATTATTTATTTCTTGGAAGAGAACAGTAGAATTAGGAAAGCAAATTGTTTTTGTAGATTTAATTAGAGTTTTTTTATATAATCTGAAAATGTAGTTAGGTAAGAACGGTTGCTACTTTCAACCGAAAGAGCAATAATAGAATTATTATCTACAACACTATAAACAACATAAAAAAATATACTGGAAAGGTTCGATTTCCATCAGAGAGAAAATACAAAACAGAATTTGAGAACCATCTGCAACCAGTAATTTCTTTCAGCCAGTTTGTCATTTTACATCAGATTATTACAAAATGAATTTTTATTTCCCTACTTTTATATGTGCAACATTTTAATTTGATAACACAAACAGAAATTAAGTTGAATGCAGACAGAATTAAGTTAGGAAAAGAGACACTGTGTACAGGTGAAAGAAAATCTTTCATGCTATTAACAGGGCTACGAAGATAGTAGAAAAGTTTACACATGAAAAAACAGCGGAGTTTTTTTTTCTCATGACGAAACTGAACCAGCAAGCATTTGAAGAAAATGTCAGGTAAGTTCGCATACACAAAACAAATTGGAACTTTTGTTACTAGAAATTTCTGAAATACTCATTTGAAAAGTCTGCAAAAGTTCTCGAAACTATCTAGAAGAGAGACAAAATATTGGACATATAGTCGAACGTGGGTTCGAAACCAAAAAAGCAATACAACCTCAGCAAAACAGCGAAGCCCCAAAGAACATTTGTATAATTAATAAACTACAGTGAGAATTCTAATAGTCGACTAGTGATTGGCAAAAAAAATATAAACCCTAAGCTACAGAAACACAGTGAAGGAATTGACCCTACCCATAGGGTTTCATCATTGAAGGAAGGGCAGCCAAATTTGAAAACTGGAAGGGGAGCCTGCAACACCCATAACCGCTTGATTATTAGAACCATAAGGAATTTTTACTTATGTGCAATCGAACTAACAGGAACGAGTGTGCAAATTAAATAGAAAAATCATAGAGGAACTTACCAGAGAGTTTGAGGGTTGAGCAGAGACGAACACCTCAGGTTTTGAACCAACAGAGCCTGCTCACAAAGGATCCAGAATGGTTAGAGGACTCAAACCAAAGAAAAAAGGTTTAAAACAGGGAAGGAGTAAATACCTGTGTCTTTTTTCAAGCTGTAGGCGGCCACATGTGTTCTTGACGGTCCAAACCTGGAGATAAATTGACAACAAACAATCATATAATTAGAAGAAAGAAGCGAGAAAGAGCATTGAGATGTGAAAACCAACTGGAATACTAAGAAAAACTACCGCCGGAGAGATTACCATACAAACAGGTGACGAGTTGCCATTGCAAAGTTTGCAAAAGTTAGTGTTTGAAGAAAGCCGCACAATGGAAACAGAATAAGATCTTTTTGACAGAAGGGAGAACACATTCCCTTACACATAGATGCAGGGAAGTATTGGTGAACCCTTGAGGAGCTCTTAAAAGTCTATGGACATTGAAAAACCCTCCTCTTAGCTCAGCTGGCAAGAAAAACAAACAAAGGCAAAGTGTTGTTGCACAATGCGAAGGAGTGGAACGGAAGTCGGGATACGGGTCAGTTAATACACCAGCTCACAAGTACAGGTACATGGTTATAGAGGTGATTTGTCACAATAGTCGAGAAATCCACAAGTATAGCAAATAAACACTATCGAATCCATTGTGTCACGTTACCAATTATACGCTTTCAATTATCACCAGTGACTTGGCAGATTTTAATCAATTACATATGCATATTAAAGTTTAATTCGAAAACTGTGCGTCGCCACTTGTGAACGAGGGCTGGGCTACATCATTTTTTGGTATCATAGGGTGATTTTGAACAGTGAAAATGGAGGTTTGTAGACGAGGACAGGTAAGGGGGAGAGCTAATCGTAGATTAGCAAACGAAGGATTGAGGGAGTAAATTCATATTTTGAATGAGCAATTAGTAGCAGTAGAGGATCGAAGGAGAAGGGACCCTGAAGGAGGGGATGGCAGTGATGAAGAGGTTGAAGAAGCGATAGATGGGTTTGAAGGAGAGGGACCTGAACTTAGATTATTGATGTTGGTTTTGTTATCAAGTAGTAAGCCGAAGCATGATCTTTCTACTTATGATGGGAATTTATCAGCAAATGTGTTGCTGGATTGGCTTAGTGAATTGAACAAGTATTTTCATTTTGAATAAATCAGCGAAGATAAGTGGGTAAAATTAGCTACCACCAAGCTGAAGGGACATGTGTCCTTGTGGTGGGATAGTATTCAGGCATAGAGGAAGAGGCTGAATAAACAGACTATAAAGAAGTGGGCCAGGATGGAGGCCAAGCTGAAGGATAAATTTTTTCCCAAATATTACCATATCATGTTGTACAGACAGGTACATAATCTGAGGAAAAAGGGGTTAATTGTTAAAGAGTACATGGAGGAATTCTGCATGTTGAATTTGAGAGCACGGTATATAGAAGACACCGCCGAAAAGACAAAAAAGTTTGTAAATGGCTTGAGAGGGGATATAATGGATGAAATCAGTATTCTCTCGCCCATAACTATAGATGAGGCATATCAGTGTGCCTTGAAAGCGAAAGAAAAAATAACCAGGAAGCAGAATGCCAGAAGAGGAGGAGGATCTGGCAAAGGAAAAGGAAAGGCTTTTGGCAGGGGTAGAGACACAAATCCTAGTGAAGAAGGCAGTAGTTCCAAACCTTCAGGAACAACAGAAAAATAAAATAACACTAGAGGCAGATGACCATACCACCAGGGAAGAGATAATGGTGGGGGCAAAGGAGCTGTCTAGTGTTATAGGTGCCATAAGTGGGGGCACAAGTCTTATGAGTGTCCTGAAGGGGAACCAACAGGTGGTAGAGGAACCTATGTTGCCCAAACGGAGGAAGCAGAGGCACCACCCCAAGAGGTAGAAAATGCACCTGAGACAAGGGAAGCTTTGGTGCTAAATAAGGTGTTCCTGAAAGCAGCCAAAGAAGTTGCAGAACCAGATCAAAGAAAAGATTTATTCCGAATAGTTTGCAAATCACAGGGCAAGTGTTGCAAACTGATAATTGACAGTGGGAGTATAGATAATTTGGTGGGCACAGAAATGGTGGAGAATTTGGGGCTGAAAAGGTTGAAGCACCCCACTCCCTATAAAGTGTCGTGGCTGCAAAAGGGACATCAGCTGTTGGTTGATGAATAGTGCGAAATAGAATTTCATATTGGCAGGTACAAGGGCAGGATTATCTGTGATATTATGCCAATGGATGTGTGTCATATACTGCTAGGGATACCTTGGCAGTATGACAGGAAGGTGGTTCATGATGGAAAGATGAACTATTACAATTTTGTCAAAGATGGGATTAAGCACACACTTGCACCCATCAAGGAGGAAAATACAGCAGAAGCTAGTGGGGTTAAAGCGTTACTGATGCGTGGAAAAGAATTCTTGAAGTAGATCAACGATAATGATGTAAATTTTTCTGTTGTGAGGAGGCCAAAGATGGTGATACTGGACACAAAGATCATAGATCTACCAGAGGAAATTCAGGATATGTTATAGGACTTTGGCGATATCATAGTGGATGATCTTCCTTACGAATTTCCTCCTAAGAGGAGCATCAGTCATTGCATTGATTTTATACCAGGAGCTAGTCTTCCAAACAAGGCAGCTTACCGTATGAGTCCTAAGGACAACGAGGAGATTAGGAAGAAGCTGCAAGAATTGCTAGATAAAGGGCTGATCAGGGAAAGTATGAGCCCCTGTGCAGTTCCGACAGTTTTGGCTCCAAGAAAAGGTGGAGAATCGCGAATGTGCACAGACTTAAGAGATATTAACAAGATTAGTATCAGGTAAACGTTCCCATTGCCACGAATGGATGACATGATGGACTATTTGAGAAAAGCAACATACTTTACGAATATCGATCTGAAGAGTGGTTACCACCAGATCTGAATCCGAGAAGGGGGTGAATGGAAAACAACCTTCAAGATGAATGAAGGGCTGTACGAATGGCTGGTGATGCCATTTGGTTTGAATAATGCCCCTAGTATGTGCCTAATGAATGAAGTGGTGAAAGAGTTCATTGGGAAGTTTGTAATTGTTTATTTGGATGATATTTTTGTTTTCAGCAAGACGAAAGAAGAACACTTCCGGCATGTCTGAAGTGTACTAAGGAAATTGCAGCAGAATAAGCTGCGAATAATTATGAAAAAGTGTACCCTTTTTCAACAGGAATTAGTTTATCTGGGTTTTGTGATTGTAGAAAATGAGTTGAATATGGACCTAGAAAAGGTCGCAGCTGTAATTAGCAAGAAATCCCCGAACAATCTATTTGAAGTTCGAAGCTTTCATGGATTGGCAATTTTTTACAGGAAATTCATTAGGAATTTCAGTGGGATCTATGCACCCATGTTGGACATGATCAAGAAGGCCATTCAGCCTTTTTATTGGATAGAAGCAGCAGAGAAAATCTTTCAAGCTCTAAAGAAGAAGATCACTGAGAGACCAATTTTGAGGTTTCCTGACTTCAACAAAAAATTTCAACTTCGTTGTGATGCCAGTGGTACAGCCATTGGGGAAGTACCTAGCCAGGAGGATAGGCCGGTCGCTTATTTCAGTGAGAAGCTAAATGAAAGTAGGCAGAAATACTCAACCTATGATAAGGAATTTTATGTGGTCGTCCAAGCATTGAAGCACTGGAGACACTACTTATTAGGTAATGAGTTTGTTCTATTTTCTGATAATTTTGCATTACAATAAATTATGTAGCAACATAAGTTGAACCATAAGCATGAAAAATGGGTTGACTATCTACAAAGTTTTAAGTTTGTGCTGAAACATATTAGTGGGAAGGCCAACAAGGTGACAGATGAGTTGAGTAGAAGAGCTTTGCTCTTACAGGAAAGCACAATACAAGTGTTGGGTTTTTAGCATTTGAGGGATTTGTATCAGACAAACACAGATTTTAAGGAGGCCTATGAGGCTTGTCAAAACCCTTTGCTGAGAAACAATAGTCCATGGTTGGACTATAATTTGCAGGAAGGATTATTGTTCAGGGGAGGAAAGTTATGCATTCCCGACTGTTCGATGAGAGAGAAAATTATTTGGGAAAAGCGCAATGGAGGTCTAGCCAGACATTTCGGCATAGAAAAGACATTATCACAGATTGAGAATTTTTATTACTGGCCAAAGATACGACGGGATGTGCAGAGGTATGTAAGCAGATGTAAAATGTGTCAGTTAGCTAAGGGTTGCAGTCAAAATGCAGGACTTTATACGCCACTGCCTATTCCAAGTAGACCATGGGACTCAGTCAGTTTGGACTTTGTCTTGGGTCTGCCTAGAACACAGCGGGGTTTTGATTCAGTGATGGTATTAGTAGATCGATTCTCGAAGATGGTACATTTTATACCCTACAGAAAAACTAGTGATGCCCTCATGTAGCACACTTGTTTTTCACCAAGATCGTCAGATTGCATGGCTTTCCGAGGTCCATTATTTATGACAGGGATGTGAGGTTCACCAGACATTTTTGGCGTACCCTATGGAAGAATTTGGACCCTCAGTTTCAATTCAGCTCCGCTTATCACCCACAGACTGATGGGAAAACGGAGGTGGTGAACAGTATCTTAGGAAACTTGCTACGAAGTTTGATAGGTGAAAATTCTCAGATGTGGGATCGCGTACTTGATCAAGCGGAATTTGCTTATAACGACTCACCAAATGGCAGCACAGGCTACAATCCTTTCAGGTCTTGTATGGGATGCATCCTTGCGGAGTGCATGAGCTGTGGGATTTGGGGAAACTTGAAAAAATAAGTGTTGATGGGGAAGATTTCGCCCAAGCAATGAGCGACTTACATGAGCAGGTGAAATTAGAATTGCAGGACAACTGTCAAAAGTACAAACATTGGGCAGATTTGAAAAGGCAGGAGGTTCAGTTTAATGTCGGAGACAAAGTTCTTGCACACTTGCGCAGGGAACGTTTTCCTAAAGGGTAATATAACAAAATGAAATTTAAAAAGATTGGCCCTTACAAAATTATTCATAAGTTTTCCGCCAATGCTTACAAACTACAGTTGCCACCAGGGATAGGCATTTTTGTATACTGCCAATCCTGAGGACGACAGGACAGCATGGCCAGAACGGGACACCCAACTTCACGAAGGTTCTTGGGTGAGACAGATGCCTGCGGCGCAGCCCCTTGAGATCGAGAGCATTCTCGACACACAGGTAGCCAAGCGCACACATAGGAAGGAGTATCTACAGTATTTGTTCAAGTGGAAGAACCGTCCCATTGACGAAAGTACATGGCTTGAGACGGTGAAAATATAGAAGGCTAGCTATTCAGTGGAAGATCTCATGGAACGAAGCCATGAATTTTTGCTATCCCGGGAGCCTGATGCAGGAGCATCTAACTCGGAGTAGACAAAAGATGGGTTTATTTGTCTCACGGTTACACTTGTTTGTGGACAGGTTACTGGACCTGTGATTTGTTTTCTTTTATTATTTATTTCTTGGAAGAGAACAATATAATTAGGAAACCAAATTATTTTTGTAGATTTAATTAGTGTTTTTTTATATAATCCAAAAATGTAGTTAGGGAGGATCAGTTGCTAGTTTCAACTGAAAGAGAAATAACAGAATTATTATCTACAACATTATAAACAACAGAAAAAAATATACTGGAAAGGTTCGATTTCCATGAGAGAGAAAATAAAAAACATATTTTTAGAACCATCTGCAACCAGTAATTTCTTTCAGCCAGTTTGTCATTTTACATCAAATTATTACAAAATGAATTTTTATCCCCCTACTATTATATGTGTAGCATTTTAATTTGAGAACGCAAACAGAAATTAAGTTGAACGCAAACAGAATTAAGTTAGGAAAAGAGACACTATGTAAAGGTGAAAGAAAATCTTTCATGCTATTAATAGGGCTACGAAGATAGTAGAAAAGTTTACACAGGCAAGAAGAGCGGAGTTTTTTTTTTCTCACGACGAAACTGAACCAGTAAGCATTTGCAGACAATTTCAGGTAAGTTCGCATACACAGAACAAATTTGAAGTTTTGTTACTAGAAATTTCTGGAATAGTCATTTGAAAAGTCTGCAAAAGTTCTTGAAACTGTCCAGAAGAGAGACATAATATTGGACATATATTTGAATGAGGGTTCGAGACCAAAAAAAAAATACAACCTCAGCGAAACAGCAAAGCCCCATAGAACGTTTGTATCATTAATAAACTACAGCGAGAAGTCTAACAGCCGACCAGTGATTGGAAATGAAAATATAAACCCTAAGCTATAGAAAGACAGTGAAGGAATCGACCCTACCCATAGGGTTTCATCATTGAAGGAAGGGCTGCCAGATTTGCAAACTGGAAGGGGGGCCTGCAACACCCATAACTGCTTGATTATTAGAACCCTAATGAATTTTTACTTATGTACAGTCAAACTAACAGGAACGAGTGTGCAAATTAAATAGAAAAATCACAGAGGAACTTACCAGAGTGTTTGAGGGCTGAGCAGAGACGAACACCTCATGTTTTGAACCGACAGAGCCTGCTCACAAAGGAGTCGGAATGGTTATAGGACTCAAACCAAAGCAGAAAGGTTTAAAACAGGGAAGGAGTAAATACCTGTGTCTTTTTTCAAGCTGTAGGCGGCCACAGGTGTTCTTGATGGTCCAAACCTGGAGAAAAATTGAGAACAAACAATCATATAATTAGAAGACAGAAGCAAGAAAGAGCATTGATCTGTGAAAACAAACTGGAATAACAAGAAAAACTACCGTCGGAGATATTACGATACAAACAGGTGACAAGTTGCCGTTGCAGGGTTTGCAAAATTTAGTGTTTGAAGAAAGCCGTGCAACAGAAACAAAATAGGATCTATTTGACATAAGGGAGAACACATTCCCTCGCACAGAGACGTAGAGAAGCATTGGTGAAACCCTTGAGGAGCTCTATAAAGTCTATGGATGTCGAAAAAAGTCTCCTCTTAGCTCAGTTGGCGAGAAAAAAAAACACAAGCAAAGTGTTGTCGCACAATGCGAAGGAGTGGCATGGAAGTCGGGATAAGGGTCAGCTAATACACCAGCTCACAAGGATAGGTATGTGGTTGTGGAGGTGATTTTTCACAAAAGTCAAGAAATACACAAGTACAACAAATAAACAGTATCGAATCCGTTGTGTCACGTTACCAATTATCCACTTTCAATTAGTACCAGTGACTTGGCAGATTTTAATCAATTACAATTGCATATTAAAGTTTAATTCGAAAACTTTGCATCACCACTTGTGAATGAGGGTTGGGCCAAATCACTTGTTCCTGTTATTTTTACTCCTGGTGCTTGAGTTCTTTTGCTGTCATGCTCTCTTTAATCATTTAATGTTGTTGTTATTGTTGTTCTACATTAATCTCTTTTGTAGCAACTAGATTTTTTTATTGGTGTACTGTAACAGAAACATCAATCATGTTTTCAATTTGAATCTCTTGGAGCTACTCAAAAGAAGATGATGGTTCTAAAATAATTTGTGTAACATTAACTTTCATACATTCATGAGATTTAAAATCTTGAATTTGAATGGAAGACATTGAACTTTTCTTTTTACAAAAATATTCACAAATGTTTTGAACTTTATATTCATGAAGTTTTTCCCTATCCTCAACACTCATTAATTTTTCGATTTTAATTTCGTGATCAAAAGTAGGCTCTTGATGTGAACTTTTTTTTAATGTAGCTTACAAACCTATAATGATTTCTTATTTTTCGACTAGGGTTGTAACAAAAAATAAGCCAATGAATAAATGCATACATTTTTTATTTCCTCAACTTCCTTGAATGCATTACCCCTATCCCTCAATTTTATTCTTCAAAACATAATTGGAAATATTTTCCAAATATTCTTCTAAAGTTTACTCATATTTCGTGTTTGGCCATTTAATTTTGTTTGATTTTCTACTTCCCTAATAGCAATTCTTTGGGGAATGTACCTTTGAAATAAATGTGGAAAAAATTCATGTCCATATATTATTTTAAAGGAAAAAAACCCTTCAGTGAACCAATTTCCTATTTCATCACGTTGTTGAAGATTTTGGACCTACAACTATTTAGGGTATCTCCCCGATATGAAGTCCCAACTAGAACTCACACTGTTTGGAGTAGGAGTTCAAGTATTGGGGCGTCAATGATATGCCTTGGTTTGCAAAACAAATAGAGTGTTTCACACTTACTTTAGTGAGAAAAAGTGTGTCACCCTGCAGATAGTCAAGTGTAATGCATGAGCAGTGCTAACAAAAGAAGGGAAAAGGAAGTGTGCCCCTTAGAAGCCTATAATAGTACGCATCTTTGAAGGAACACATGAGAAAAATGACATCACACAAAATAAAAAGCATAATAGTCCACAAGATAAGGTGACTGAATAATATATAAACACACATTGAACAAGACACATACAAATGAAAATGAAATAGCTCATAAAAATATGTGTAATTTAAATAACATTCATCATGAATACGTAAAGATTAGTCCTACTATATTCACAATGTATGCATGAAAGCATGTCGGCTCTAATTTTATTAAAATTTAAAGTTCCATTAATACATAAAAATTTGACGAACTACTTGCCCCAATAGTGGAATATGAATTCAACAACACTTTCTCCTTCAAAGAAGTCTAGTCCCTCCAAACTACAGAGAAGCCAAGGCTCTCACAAAACACACAAGATATTCCTAAGCCCAAGCCTAGCCAAAAGCTTGGACACCAAAATCTCCTTACATGAGTTATGAGGATATATTTATAACAAAGTGGGGTGACTCTTCACATGCCCCCTTTGTCACTCTTGGACTCCCCTCATGACTCTTAAACTTCTATAAAAGATGACTCATTACATTATTATATGAATCTTCACATTCCAACGTGGAAACTTGGTATCTCATGTTTACAATTAATTAAAATATTATTTCATTTTACACTCGTACCCATACAAGACAAAATAGGGTAGAGACAACATGATAGCCTAAGAAGAAAAAACACTATGATGTCGGAGTTTGGATGAACTCTAGCTCATAAACATCTACTTGGTGTTTCTCAGCCACTTATTGATCCAAAGCTTGGTGTTTTGCGATGGTCTCCCAAAAACTGCATGATGGTCTGAGGCTGGAAGAAGAATCTTGCCTCCATGTTATCTGGGTATAATGTCTTAGATTCGGTCTGAAGCTCTTTGTCAATCAGGAGAAACATTTTTTTTATTTCAATAGGGCCACCAATATAGTTTAATATATTCCATATATTAATCTCTAAATCCTCCTTGGTGGGAATATGCTTCAGCTGCTACAAGTGCTCTTTAATATCTCGATGAACTTGATTTTTTCACTTAGGTTCGGTGACTAAGCCAACTGATGGGATCTTGTGGGCTCTCACCATGAAATCCAAACTGATGTACAATCGTGCATATGAGTCCTAAATGTTTCACATGAACAATGAGATCTGATTTTTGTTCTAGATCAATATATGAACTCTTGTTCTCTATAGCTCTTCCTACGGTTTCATTATCTTTACCAATGTGAGTGGCGCCCCCTTGTATCACATTATCTATTATTGCACGGAAGTGATGGCATATTTAACGTTCTTAAGAGTCTTGAAAAATTCCTTGCTCTACTGCTACAAGTTATCTAAGAAAACAATTGACTTATTCATGGTCACGACATCCTCATTGAGGTCCTGCATGGTCTCTCCATATGTGGATACTTCAGGAATTATTGATTCTATCATCTCCCCTAGGTAGAATTGTGCGAAAGGTGCATTCTATGCTAGTGCACACATTTTTCCAATCTCTTTCTTGAAAGCATGTACATTTGGTATGAACTATTCATTATTGTTAGTCAATTTCTGATTATTTGATCTCGCTACACCCTCAAAGGCTAAGTTGGATTCTACAATGTCATTTGGATTCATGTCAGTGTCTGCCACTATCACCCTTTCTCTCATAAATGCAGGCGATGCATGATCATCTAGGAAGTTCTTTATTCATTCTTATCAAATCCTCCTTTGTAGTTCATGATATGACATATTGTAAATATCCATCATCGGATCATCATCAAGGGGAAATATTTTCCCTTCCTCAGTGAGGGTTGGCTATGTGGTTGGAGGTGGTGGAGACTGAATAGTGACCCGTGGTTCATATAAACATCATATAAACATATTCATCTCGTGGCCTTGGTCCGAAATCCATGTCCACAACCATAATACAATATTCAATTTCTTGAGCAAGATCCTAATTCTACATTTGTTCATTATCTCCCTTGGCTACTGGTTGGGGTTTTTCCTGCTCTTCAACTTGAATAAGATTTTTTTCCTCTCCTGTGATGCATTTTCTTCCTTCTTCTTCTTTGTTATTCTTCTCCTCATGTTCTCTCTTCTTAGCTCTTGTTCTTCCCTTATCTCTTGTTATGATCTCTATGCTCTCAACTCTTCTTCCTCCAAGATTTTCTTCTCTCGCTTCTTTTGCACTAATATTTGTAGCCTCTACATCCTGTTTTCTTCTTATTCTAAGGATTCTTTTGGAATGATGTTATTTTTTTTCATCATCCAACTTTTTTCTTCATCTGCGCTATTAGTAACCTTCCTTTTTCCATTATATTTTGCCAGATTTATTTCTTTCATTGGTGTGTCTTCTGGAACTATTTCCATATGTGGTTTAGTCTTTGAAGTCCAATCTATACTCATCCGTTTTGAAGGTAAAAGGAATTATATCAGTTCTTTCATGGTTACTCCTTCCGCCATTGAAATTTGTCATTGACCCAATTGTAGTAGATTATCACACAATGGTCTTTGGAAATTCTCGTTGGATCATATGGATTGAAGTATTTTATACTGAACTCAAACTTCACTATGGATTTCTCTTTGGTATATTCAATTTTGATATTCTAAATCTCATATAACCTGATCTGCAAAGGAAGCGTGGGCCATGGTGCTTTTTTCTCCTTGTGTAGTGTTGCTAACAACCCTGTGGAAATATGGTATGATACTTCTTGCATGAAAATTTTGTTGTTGACATACAATGAAAAAATATGTGTCGGCTTCTACCCACTGTACACTCTAATAAATGTGCCATCTAGTATGGAAAACCAACCTGCAATATCGGATATTGCCTCCATCTCTCCTCGTGACAAGTAAGGTGGGTCCTCCTGAAAGATATTCTTATATAATTGGATGCGAAAGTGATCAGTTAGTTGCTCCAAATCTCCTCGATGGCTGCAATCTGAAAGAAAATTAGAACAAATATGCACAACATTTTCTCTCAGTTTTCATGTGCAGTTCATGCCAGGAAACTTATTCTTTGCATAGATCGAATCCAGTAACTGTGCAGATAAAATCATGCTTTCTCTTGCTTTGGAGGATCTCGCACTTTTTTTCATTGGATCTCAGCTTATGAGCCAATCTATATAACCAGTTGAACAAATTCCCATTGTTCACCACCTAATTGAAGAAGACATCCCACCCCTTAGGAAAGGTCTTCATGCTCGGCTGGCCATATATTACACAATATTAAATGACCAAGAGTTGGTAGTCCTTCCTGAGTGACTTTGTCTTGTATGTTTCGGTGGGTTTTTTTCGAAACCTGAATGGAAATATCTCTTGTGTTCGTGTAGATGCGGGTGGCATAAAATTATGAGTCTATGAAATTTACTAGCTCTAGAAGATGATACATGGATTGATAATTTGTTTCCGGAAACATTAGAAGCCTATGTCCACTAGTGTTTCTCAATGTCATAAATTTCTCATCAATGTGTGAGATAACCCAGCTAATCACATTTGCACACGAGAAGGTTGGATAACTACATGCAACCCTATATAGTCCTAAGTGTGAGATGTTGAAATAAACCTTATGCTCATCTAAATATTCCTCAAATTATTTTGAAAACACATCTTTAGTATGATGCCCTGTGAGTGTTGATTCCTTTTCTGTAAACATCTAAGTATCCAAATATACTAGAAGATTAACTGATGCTTTCTCAACTAATGCCCGAGTATTACTTTTAGTTGTTTATTTTGATGTAGCTCTCTTTAGTGCCATTGTAATCATGACCTATATAGACGTGCTCAAAAAATTATTGCACCTATGTGTTATGTAGTATTTTGTCGCACTCCCTGTCTCATGCTCTCAACTTTCAAATTTTACCATAAATGTTTCAAAGTGACAAAAAATTTTAAAGTGTTCACGATGAAAACATGATTAGATCATCCCTAAAGACCAAAAGATAAATTTCTTTAAGAATTTCTGCAAAAATATTATGATAACCCCTATTTGCAGACACAACGTTGTCTCTATAGATAAACCATCACACTTTTAATCTTCACCATAACCTGTGTATAGTGCTTCCAACACGATAATTCAAGTGAAAAATCTCACTGCCCTTCTTATAGTTTCTACAAAAGTGGAAGTGAATTTTCTCCTCCTAGTAGCTTCGAGGGTTAGGAGATGGTAACTGTTGAAAGATGATAGGGTTGAGGGATCCCATTTTAGGCCTTTGATCCTAAGGATACTCACCATGAGATGTGGACCTTCTTCCTCTTTTTTTGGATCCCTATCCTCTCCTCACTAGCCATAAATGAAAGCTATTCTCTCCCAAAATTTTGATCAATGATAGTTTGCAACCTTCGGCTCAGTTGTCCGTAGATGTTTTCATTTTATGAACGATAAAGGAGTGGTTGAAGGTCCTTGCAAAAGACATGTAAATCCATCCAAAGGTGGCTTGCAACAATAAATCTTAAATGGTCATATGCCTCCCTTGTTTCTAACAATAATACATTATACATTTTACTTCCATAAATGTGTAATTGATTATGTATTTAATTTGTTACTCTCTAATCTTTCACATATTTTATGTTAGAGTAGGTTATGCTATCTATGCTTTTTCCAATCTGGTTTGATCTTCCTTGGAGGTAAACATCTGTGATGATGCTTAAACGATTGAACTTGGAGGTGAGAAGACCAGGGAACGAAACTAATGGGCATTGGCATTAGAGAGAGGTAGTTCATTTGTCTTGTTTTGTCTTTTTTGATATAAACTAGAAAGGCTTGCATGTCTATGTCTATTTTTTTGCTATATCCTTTGTTTAGGACTCAAGAGAATGTTGTTCTTCAAAACAGGGATTGTCTATACAACAATGTGGGATAGAAAATACACTCACAATAAGAAAAAATCACTCTTATGAAATTCCACTTTCAAGGCATGTGCAAGTGGAAAACTGGACATCTAATGGGAAGGATTGCATAATTTTCAATCAAAAGAGGGGTTGATTGCATGTGGGAAGTGAGCACTCTATATTCCCAACAATCAAGGTTGAATCTTGAGCTCTCATACTATGAAATGTGTACTTCATGCTCATCAGTTGTTAGGGAGACACTCTAGAGTGCATAGTCTCAGTTTCCAGGGATGTATACTGAGCCCTGGAACTGCATATTTTGGCCAGTCTGTATTTTTCACTACACATTTCAAGAGGTCAAGCTCTTGGTTTGAGCCTTAGGATTGTGCAGTGCCCAATTGCGCAAAGTGAAAACCGACCAAGAGGATGGTAGATCTTCCGAAGGGAAGTGTGAAAAATGAATATATCTTGAGAGAGTGTTTCCTTGAGTACATATCTGAATAAGTGTGAATGAAATAATACATATCAAGTGAAAAAACTAAATGAGTAGGAATAAAACCAGATCAGTGAAGTGATTCGTCGTAAGGGAGACCATCGGTGAAAAACAAAGAAACCAATGTGATGCTTGTGAAAGGAAAAACATAACTTGAACAACACTTCTACAATCTAAATCAGGTTGAAAAATCGGCATGCATGCAAAGAAATAAGCAAAAAAAAATCACATAAGCCAAACAACAATAAGTGAAAAAAAGAGATAAATATGAAACTCAATCGAAAAAGTGATGATGATTACACCAAAGGTTTCTTGATCTCATTGGGAATGCTAGAGCTCCAATATTAAGTGTGAAAATGAGATATAGGGGCATCGGCTTAATATATTTTATATAATTAGTGTTTATGATGCACATGCAAAAAATAAAGAAAAAACAAACATTTTACCGAAAGTTTTCAAAAAGAGTAGTCATGTCTCCTTCGGGAAAATAAAAATATACCACTATTTTTTAGGTATTTTTTTCCCTTTTTCAACTTTTCTTCTTTTTGGATTTTTCGGGACACTGCCATGTACACTACCAAGAAATATTGCACAATTCTCGGGAGTTGGGAAACTTTTCGGCTCAATGCACTATGTAATTTCTAAGCTCCACGATGGCCTGAACAATTTATAGGCTTAGTGCTGGGTTTTCATCCATGATAGCAAAGTATCTGGTCTCAACACATAACTTTCAGTCATGAATGCACAATTCCAGTCATGAAGGTCAAGATTTCCCTCATGGATTGCATAGTTTCTAGAGGTAAGCCTAGAAATGCTACAAGAAAAAGTTTGGAGTTTACCTTGTGACATATAAATATGAGTTAAGTGAAAAAGTGAGTGAAATAAAGCATAGAAGAAAATATAAGTTTCAATAGTTGCATGAAAACTTGATAGAAATGCAGGATGAGCTCCCGTGCAAATAAGGTTAGGCTCCAAATATTTAAGCAAATGATAAATTTTGGAGGGTGATTGTAACCACTACAAATTGGTAGAACTCAAGCTCTCTGAATAAATGATTTCTCATGCAAAATTGGTCTCACCCTTCTAGAATTATTGTGAAATTAATTCATTACTACAACTTCGTCAGTTAGTTTGAGTTCAGTAGTACATAATAGCTAATTAGTTACTAAAAAATTGACTAAAATCTTCATAGAAACGAATATTTTTCAGTCGGTGACGAGTAGAAGCTAATTTATAGTATCGTATAACGCGACCAACTTTTAGTATTTTTTAGCTTAGTCATTAATTGGTTGTCTTAATTTTATTGCGTAGTAGTATATTTAGTCATAAATTTGGTAATTAATTTATTCGTTGATTTAGTCATTAATTTCCAGAATTAATGACAAAATATAGAAAAAATATATTACTTTATGATCACCCAAGAAAATAAATTAATGACCAAAATGTTGGTCGTGACTCTTGTTATAAGATATTGTAAATTAGCTACTAATAGTCATATATATGAAAATTTATTCATCGCTTGAGACCAATTAACGACCAAATAAATATGACTAAATTTTGGTCATGTTATAAGATACTTTAAATTAACTAATAATAGTCATATATATGAAAAATTTAGTCGTTATTTGCAATCACAAATTTATCATTTGTGGTAGTCATTTATATTTTTTTGGTAGTTTTATATTCATTATATAAAGAAATAATTTAGTAGTTTATATTAATTTCATTTACTTTCGTTAATAATAATTATCAATGATTAATTTAGTATTTTATATTAATTTCATTTACTTTCATTAATAATCATTATAAATGAATTTAGTTATATTTGCATTTTGTTTATGTTCATCATTAATTCAATATAAAATACTAATTTAGTAGTTTTAGAAGGATTTTATGTGTTCATTATTAATCAAAATAAACTAATTACTATGGTTTTGATACCAAACTAAAAAAAATGTCATATAATGTGCATGTTCATCCAATATAAAAAAAAAAAGTTACATATGTTAATTATAATACTAAACAATATCAAGTGTAACTATAAATAGTTTCAACCACATAAATTATATTATATGAAATGTCAAGTACTATAGTGAGTTTCCAACTTAATATTTGTTGGACTACAATTTACACATGAAATGTTGTTTCCTCACTTCAAAAAATTATCATTTTGTTGCGAAGGCATTGCAGACTAATTCACCAACCATGCAGACTTGAACATCAGTCTCTATATTTGTGTCTTATGTAGGATATTGGCTCTAAGGGTATCACTAGACCAAATGTCTTATTTCTTTCTTTTTTCATTTGTTTCTCCAATGTTATTGTTCTCCTCTTTCTTCAATTCCTCATTTTTACCATCAATATTGAGTTCCTTTTTTGAAAACAAAATAATTTACAATGTTTAGTGTAAGAAATAAAAGATTATGAACACTATAATATAAACTAAAGTAGTCTATAAGGATTTATACAACATATACCTCAACATTAGCAATGTCAAAGAAATTTTTCCCCATAAAAGAAAGAAACTCTAACCATTTTTCTTTAGTTTGGAGACAGTGGCCACAATGTGGTTAGATGAACTATATAAACAAAGAAAATAAAATGTCACCATAGAAAATAACACCTTAGTGACTTAGTATTCAACCTTCAACGAAATCTCAGGCACAATAATGCAAACTAAGTTACATGCTAAAAAGTTCAAGTTGTAAATAAATTGTGAAAAACAATAATCGGAGGTGTGATGTCTAATCCTTGTTTTATTCGCAACAACATTTCATTCTCTAACACATGAACTTTGTCAATTATATAAAAAACATGTTCTCAAAGAACAACATGAAAGAAAACCTTTCTAATAGTCATGAAAGTATTTTAAAATCAAATAACTACAAGGATTTTAATCAATATCATGTAATACTAATTTCACTTTTAATATTTGTTTGTTTTTTACAAGGACATGATACCTAGTGTTTTCAATTTCATCATTAAAATACAAAACAAAATCAAAAGAAACGTTGAAAATACAATCAAACAATAAAGAGATGATATCATGGAATGGGAATTACAATTATAAAAAAATTGTTTACTTGTCCACGGATGTCTTGTCCGGCATTCCTAAAACATATTCTTATTCAAAATAACCTTGAGGTGAGAGAATCACAACATTAGAAACCATAGGAATCCCTACCAAAAACATTTCCAAAGTCGATGGCTCTGGTTCTAAAGGATTTCCAACATCAAATTAATCATATCCAAGATATGTTATCCGTTGTACCCCCATCCTTTTTCCAATCACATTTCGTGTAACCCGCCCACACCAAATTCAAGTAACAATCAAATGAAGGCATCGAAATTTGGCTTTATATTTTATATCTATAAAATTTTAATATAAATTGGTTAAGGAACTTATTAATTCATATTTAAATACTTCCTCTCATGATAAGGTATTAATCAATTAGGACATCAGAAAAATAGACATGAATGAGGTCCTCAAACAATTTTTACAATATCAATATTTTTCTTGTTGTAATATCTTGGGTATAATAAAGAACAATCTGCAAAAGAAAAATCCATATATTAATTATGCTCAAACTTTGTATATTGTGTATTATTAGGAGAAATTTTAAGATGTTCCTATGCCTTTACCAAAGTGTATTGTATATTGTTTAAACTTTGTATGCTTTCATTCAACATCAATTTGTGTAAGATAAAATGAACATATTATTCTTTCCAATTTTTCAACATGACTGATATGATAAATTGAAAGTCATATAAAACCAAGAGCAAACCCTTTTCTAAACAACCAAAACAAACAAACAATTCGAGTAATAAAACTTCACACCTCAAAAATTACTCTCAGGTTAAAGGTGATATTATTTAAATCATTTTAATTCATATTTAATGGGATATTCATATGTTTAGCATGATGTCAATTTGGTTCTAAAATAAAAATATAAATCCCTATTATTACTAGTGATATTCAAGTACAATTCGAAAATATAAAGTCGTTACAAGGAATATATAGTTTTCTCTACATAAGTGAAATAGAAAGATGATAATCTAAATTGCACGAGAGACACTCTACAGGAATTATCAATATATTTGTAATAATTAATATATTTGTAATAATTATCCATACCTCATAACCATAAGTGAATACTCAAAAACTAGGCATGGTAAGTAAATAAAACCTCTTTATAAATAAATAGAAATATCAATTAACAGGAGGTATGGTAAATAGATAAAACCTCTTTTTATACTTACTCCACCTATATGTTAAATAAATAAATATAAATAGACTAGAGGTATGGTAAATAAATAAAAGCTATTTTTATATTTATGAAAACTCAAAAAAGAGGTTTTATTTAGGTGAAGCCTAAGAGCCAAATACCATGGGAAAAATCATTAATAATACCATGGGCTAAATAAAATGGGCCAAATACTGTATTTATAAAAGAGGTATGGTAAACAAATATATATAAAAGAGGTATAAAGAGGTATGGTAAATACACAAATATATATATAATATAATTAGAAATCACTTCTAAGTATATACCAAACCTATGGGCCAAATACCATGGTAAATAAAAGAGGTATGGTAAATAAATATAAATACAAATAAACCAGAGGTATGGTAAAAAATAAAACCTACTTTTATATTTACTCCATACTCCTCTTTATATTTACTAACATTAAGAAAAGACATTGTATTTAAGTGAAGCTTATGGGCCAAATACCATTGGCCAAATTGTTACTAATACCATGCAAAACAACATTAATAACCCTAATATTAATATCAAATTATTATTATTATTATTATAAGTTTGGATTAATACAATATTACATTAGATATTGTGTGGAGAGGAGTATGTAAGATATGCGTGTATGTGAACATTTTTAAGGACGACTCAATTGTAATCAATATATTTTTCATAATTAGTATATTTTTAATAATTATCCATGACTCTTAACCTGAAGTTATATTTACAAACACTATAAAAATAGGTATGGTAAATAAATAAAACCTCTTTTTATATTTACTCCATAAACCTCTTTATATTTAAAGAAAGCTAAAAAAAAAAGGTTTTATTTAGGTGAATGATATGGGAAAAATACCACAAGATACATTATTATTAATACCATGGGTTAAATACTATGGGCCAAATACGGTATTTATAATTGGTTAAATACTATGGGCCAAATACAGTATTTATAAAAGATGTATGGTAAATAAATAAATATAGAATAAGTATAAATAGGTATGGTAAATACATAAAAATATATCAAATATTATTAGAAATCAACATCTAAGTATTTACCAAGCCTATCGGAAATTTTTTATGGTAAATAAAATAGGTATAGTAAAAAAAGCATTATTATAATTATTATTAAATATAATATTCATATTGATATTAACATATTATAATATTAATATTATTAAATTTAATAACTTTGGATTAATATAATATTAATTTTTTCTTATTATAATATATATTAATATATCCTAATATATATTAACTCTTGATATATATGGGAGGGAAGAAAAAATACATAGATTTATATAGGCGGAGAGATGGGGAGCGAGAAGGTAGAGATGAAGATAAATTGAAGGAGAAGGTAGAGGAAAAATGAAGAGACAGAGAGAGGGAGAGGAGTGAGAGAGGGATGTAGAGAAGTGTAGGAGAGGGAGAAACAAATATGGAGGGGTGGAGAGAGAGAAAGGGAGAGAGAGAGAGAAAGAGAGAGAGAGAGGAAGGATGACAGAGAGGTCTTCAGAGAAGGGAGGAGAGATGGAGGGATAGAGATATGGAGTTGGAGGGGGAGAGAGGGAGACAGTAATAAATACATAGATAGTAAGAAGTGGAAAGAGATATGGAGTGAAAAGGGAGAGATATAAAGAGTGTTTGTATGTCTAGGGGTGAGATACAGAGAGAAAGGAGAGATGGAGAGAACATGAGAGATAAGGAGATAGGAGGAGAGAGGGAGGAATATAGTAATAGTGAAAGATATATCTATGGGGGAAGAGAAAGGAATTAAGGGCAGAGACAAAGAGAGAGGGAGGGAAAATATAGTGATTTGAAAAAACCTAATAAAGGTTTACACCTCGAGATATTTGTTCCCCTCTTGGCGCTTGATAGATTGGGATTTAAGGTCGATCTAGGCTGGTATTATATATTTCTAAAACATCTACGCCACCCTTCTCTACTAATTGATAGATATTTATTGTGCATATAAGAATAATGAATTAACTATCAAACACAATGATGTAATATACTAACCAAGGAAATAAAAATTACATGGTTATGGTATTTTTGTGCTCGAAGGAAATCCAACAATGGTTACATGCTTTCGTTATCATGAAATAGTCTTGAAGACAAATTTCAGTTCAAAATTTGAACTCCATTACCAATGGAAGATTTTTTTGTTGGTCAAGGAAAGGCATTGAAGGGCTCAAGGTATAGCTCCAATACATAGTTATCCTTGTCACTGAAAGATAAAAACTTTTCATCGTTTTCTTATCTAGGTAAAAAGAAGAGTGAATATGTATTTTTGCACATGTGATATTATATGGAAAATAGATCACTAGTGTACCCTACAACACCATATCTCTCTCCTCCAAAAGTACTAGCATAACATCAACACTATTGTACATACCACTAAAGGATGAAAATTTTTATTATACTTAACACTATTGTAAAATGTTCCAACTACAACCCTCCTAAAGAAAGAGCATTGTGGTTGGAACATTATCCAAACCACACAGATAAAATAACTCTAAACACATGGAAACAATAAAACCTTGAAAAGCAATGAATTTATCTCAAGGGATAGGACCAACACCATTTTCAGAAGTGATTTAGCAAAGAAATCATTGCCCATAACATTCTTATTACTTCCCACAATTATCCTCTTTCTGAATATGCACTAAATCCTACTCCCAATGCTCCAAAGAATAATTAAAATCATTTTCATGGTTGTGGTAGCTCTTGTTGTAAAGAAAATGAGTGATAGTAAGAGGCTTCTTATATAGTGATAAAATCAATTCAATTAATTTCCATGGCAATAAAATATACCTATCCACTTTAAATTCAGTTATAGAACCCTCACCTAGTTACATCTTTCATCGATATTGAGTTTTAAAGAGGACCTAGTGACTCTAGGTGAATCCTTCATCAGACATGACTAGCATTTGAAAATGGTAAAGGATAAATTGTATACAGGAACTTCCTATGTCACAAATGTAGTAGTACAACTCACCATTATGTAATTTATTCTTTTTTACACATATCCATCAGTACTAACCATTCAAGTTATACTATTTTATATGTCTATGCATTTTTTTTTTTTTTCTGCAACTTCTTCTCTATCTTTGGACTTTAATGGGTCAATCTCACCAACAACAGCAAAATTGTTCGAAAACTTTGGGTTATAATATATATTTTTCTTCTGTCGAATCTCAATCCACATAAATTCATATTCTATTAGTTGGTCAAAAAGTTTCCATTAAGAGTGAAAATTCCATCATTGTTAATGAAATGTGTCTCTACAATCTTTCATTTCTTGCCTTGAAAAATCAACTCTTGCATTATTATATCAAAAAATGTGTTTCACGTGTCATAGAAAATTTGAATTACAAGATATTATGAGTAATATAGAAAAAACTTTAGTTAATATTACTAAAAATATATAATGAAGTACAAGTCGTGGACACCATAACATACCTATAAAATTGAGCTTTGAACTTCTTTAATTGTTTCACTCTTCTGACACATGTCAGTAAAATCCTTGTAAAAAATTCCTTTTATCTAATCCCAACTTTCAAATGTTGTAAGGGATGGAACAAAATTTAACTAACATTACTCAAAAATTTAACGTTACTATCAAAAAATTGTTGAAGTTATAAAACATACCTACAGAATTTGCATCATTTTTGCCTATTTTTCCAAACGCTGGTGAAGTCTTTCTTGATCGATCAATACAGCCTGTGTAAGAGTAGAAGAGATTCCAATTTACTGAAGGTGACAAATATGGCCATTCTACATCCAATTTTAAAGTAAAAGAAATATCCAAATATGGATACATACCTGAATGACCTTAGGAGAATTAAAACATTATTGTAGTGTCAACCTGAATTCTTGTTGTTGAACATTTTCAACCTACTGGCAATGATATTTGGGCTGACCATGTTCACCTTGATCATCTATTTGTGACATTTTTTCCAAATTTTGATGTTGGTAATAAGTTTATTGGGCTTTCTCCTGAAGCAGGTGTGGGTGATGCTACACACTTTGTGCTGGATAATTTTGCTACACTGACGGTGGTTGTGGATGAAACTATACATGTTGTTAATTTATTTATGAGTGAATATGAGTTTGTGATCTTTTTTCTAGTGGTTGTTATCGCTAAAAGGGGACGCATGGATGCTAAGAAGGCTGAGGTGGAGGTGGATAGGGTTATTGTGGTGGTTAAGGAGGCTATCATGGTTGTAGAGGTGATTTCACTGGTTGAACATTTTGTGGATGATTTTTTTTCTTAAGTCCTTGTTGTTGAGCATTGATATTTCCATGAAGGTTTCCTAGAAATGTTGTTGGCCTACTAGGAGGCAAAAGAGGTACAAAAGTAAGACTTAAAGGATGACACTGAGAGACAAAAATTTAATAGAAACTCGATGTAGAAAAACTTCGAACTTATACCTTATCACCGGAGGACATTGGTGGAGGTAGTGAGATAGTTGGAGTAGGTTGAAAATACATACCATATATAGGATTAACAGTTGATTTTTATGGAGATTCCCACACAAATTATGGCCCTGTGGGGCTGAAAATGGCGTAGGTGTGGGAGGAATGGGTGGGAGATGTATTACTAAAACAATGGTCACATCGTAAATTATATAATTATTTGAGACACTAACCCATGGACTCATTGATGTATCAAAATGAGGGCGAGGAGTGGTGGCTGGGAAATAAAACCATAACTAGTTGGTCATTTTTGTTTTGGATGTAACTATACAGGTGGAGGTGGATAAAGAGGAAAATCTAAGAGATAATGAGTAGTGGATGGAGGTAATGGTGGTACCACATTAATATTCATGTTGATGCGTGTAACTTCCATATAGTAATATTTTTGAGCAGTTAGTTTTTTATCTCTTCGAGTCAATGGTGGAAATACGCTATTTGTAGTTGAGCCAAATGTGTGGAAGGGTAAACATACAAGAAGAGGAGGTTTGACATCGCTTCCGGAATGTATGTATGAAGATGCATGGATAGTAAAATCTTATACCATTTAGGATTTACATAAGAAAGAATTTTTGGAGGTGGTCACAAAGGTGGAAGTGGCAATGCACGTAAATGACCTTTATCTTCGAAATGGGGTTATGTTATAGTTAACATCAGGCCAAGCCAACATGTTTTCTAGTGGATATGTGATGAATAATAGGGAAAAACATAGTACTCTATCCTCCTACTTTCATAACTCCCAATACAGATATTTGATTATAAAATTTTATTTTCATCTCTGGTGGTTTGGTTTAGATGTAATAACTATATGATAGAAATTAGATGTTATCGACATAAAATTTGGTAATATATTATAAAATTTATCTCAAGGGAATTTTTTTTCTACTCTTGGAATTTTATTTCCTTTTCATTTGTCTCTAATAATAATTTCATGTTTGACAATACCACCCTCATGTTGTGTAACATGGTCCCTAGAAACTGCGCCTATAGAATTAACACCTTCAACTGTGTCTATTGTTGCGTTCTTTCTCACAAGAATAAAATGTGGAGAACTACCAGGGTTATGTTTTCCATCTTCAATAAGAGATTCAGGCGAATTATCTCGAGGTAAGTTCACTAGTGATTATGGCAGAAAGGCATGAGACTATGGGAACTGCAACAAGTCTTTTGAGTCAAAAAAAACTTCCAACTTAATATTGAGTTCCTGTAAGTAATATTCATTGTGAGACTTCAATTATCGAGATTTAGTATTTTTAACAACACTGATCTATCTTAGGTGGCAGTGTTTTCATAGGTTTCTACAGGTCTCCACTAGTTGAAGCTACTAGTTATTGGCATTCTTGTTGTCTAGCCATAAATTCATCGACATGAATAGATGGTGGCCTACCGCTAGTAGACCATCCACACTAATCATTAAAAACGTTGGATTTGTTACTCATACAATAATTTTCTCTCTCTCTTGTAACATAATAATCAACATGCATAGAAGGTGGTCTACCAGTGTACTTTTGCACTTCCAAAATTTTTCTCTTCTAGTTGGACCAGATGAGGAATCAATTGAACCTCCTTTATGAACAAAAAATCCGATGGATTTTTATTCTTCCACAGCTCCTGAACCAATTCCATCTAGTATATAATGCCCATTTGGGCCATGCAAAGAAGCCAAATTTCTCTTTAATGGAGAAACGTGCAATGTAGGCCTATCTGTTCATGAATTTGGACAATGCCACATAAATTTGTCTACAATAAACCCTACAAAATAAGAATCATCAACCTTTTTTTCATAGCAGGTTTTTGCCTCTTTTGCAGTCATCATTAGGATTAATAGATATATGAGGTGGTAACTCCCAAGATGAAACTTTAAGATCAGTTGCAGAAGATGGAAGCTCTTTTTTTTTGGCACTATCTCTGTCACTTGAATTATACCTAGAGGTTTCTTTAACAAACGAAGCATTTCACTAATAGTTGTCCTAGTTTTCCGTCAAAAACCATTAGTTAGTAGAAATAAATAAAGAAAAGAAATAACTAGATTAAAAATGAAACATGCTTAAAGAAACACAATAGCTTCAAGTTTTGTTACCTACTCTAAGGTGGTCCTTGTGTGCAAGGAATCATTTGTAGTATGGCCATTTTTTTTCTTTGTAAGAAGGTACATCATGGAAGACACATATTTCAACTTCTCTTCCATTGGATGGTTCGATGACACAGAATCAAGTACAAAAAGAGACTTCAAGGCTATAATTGCATGTTCATTGCATTTTTGGACAATGGCATTATGGATTATGAGTATCCAGTAATCAGGAAAAAATAGTTAAGTAGCTCTTGCATGAATCTACATAGCACATACTATAAATATTAACTGTCTATGTTGTTTTGTTGGTGTAATTGAAAACATGTGATGCAATTTGCATATTACATATATCGAGGAGATGCAAAAAAATTTATGTCATAGAAAATTTAGATGATTTCTAATTACAATAAAATGAAAAATGAGTAAATATGAAAACATGAATAACGGTATACAATTAATGAACTAGAAACCCATCGAGGATAAAATATTTTGTCGATCTGACAAAGAACCTTTTTTTATTATTGCTTCCAAACTATATTTTTTTGTAAAAGTAGGTGCCTTATTTCCTCGTAATTTTTTCCAAACAAGACGTTCTTGAGAAAGGAACTATTGATGGGCACAACATAAAATATTGTGTTATGATGAAATAAAATGGATGAAACTGCTGAGAGAAGCTCAAGATTTTTTTCCAAAATGAACGAAATATATAAAAGTCCAAACAAAATAGTTCAATTTTCCAAAATTTCTGAAATATGAAATGGATATTTGACTTCTATAATTTAATATTGAAAATTTCGATGAGAAAGACAACACTGAAATATTCCCAAAAAAATCTAAAATAAAAATTAATATTCTCTTTGAATAATATCTAGTATAATTTCTCGAGGTGTAGAGACCAACTCAAGCCCAAGAATATCCAAAAAAAATATTGAGGTTGTTCTTGACCAAGTTGTCTAGCTATCTTATATTCACTGTAACAATCAATTCTCAAAAACATGCTATGTTATAAGGTTTAGAATCATATTTATTAGAAATATCAATGTGAAAATTGTGATAGATGATAGTCATGGAAATGGATGTCTTCAAATTCCAATACCTATCCAAAGCTTTAGTTATTTGGCCTCTCTTCTATGAGAAAAACTAGATTCTAGAACCCAAGTAAATATCTCCTCATCCACTTTAACACTGGATGCCATGACCCGCTATTCCCTCACCCTAGTTTCCAATTTCCTCTACTTCTCTCTTTACCTAAAAAAAAAAATCACTATTGTGAGCTCTTCATTGTTTTCATTGCAAGTATATAACCCTATTCAAGTGACTGAGTAGGCACATAGTACTCCCTACATTTCGACAACCTCCCTACCCTAACAGATATCCCCTTAATCAAATTCCCACTTTTTTGCTATCCTTTCCTAAAAGATAATCCACCTTGAATGCCACTGCAATAGACGAAGTGGTGAGCCAAAAGTGGCTACCGACGACTATCAGGATGAGAGCCAAATTCAAATTTATTATGATCAAGACCATGAAAATTCCTTCCTAGCATATAAGCCCACTTCCTTTCGAACATATAGTGAAATACCTACAAATTTGATGCGGTATTATTCTTTTATTTAGTGACCATTATTTGCCTTAAACCATCACCAATTGAACCCTGTCAATGCCCACTCCTAGAATAATATTCCTGCTTACATATTGTCCTTGAAAGAGATAAGAAACATCAAGTTTCGTACATGGACAATGAGCCATAATCGCTCCAAGCCTCCACAACTCTTTTACCTATATCCCCACACCCCTTAACCATGTCAAACACCCCTTCTATTTTTACTTCCTCCATACAAGCATGAACATCCCTTTATTGCCTCCGAAATAGATCCACTCTTTGGATTAATATATACATGATTATTGGTATATCTCTGCACTTATTTTACTATAAAACACACCTTTCAATATTTGAACTTTACCTATTTTAAAAGAATCTTAATTACATGTGTATCTCATAGCCTTGATATCAATTAATTTTACCAACTTAATATTGTATTAAACCTAGGGTCATGAATAACAATTTTTTATTTTACACTTAGATATTATACATTCCTTTAAATTATATTAATAAAATAAACTACAAAGAAAATAAAAGAATGTATAATGAAAATGGTGCACAACTCTATTATCTCACCCTTAAATGGGATCATACAAGTGAGTATTATCTCACCATTAAATGTGTCACGTCTCCCATACCCAGCTTCTTATCCACATAACATTAACTCAGATATACTTTACATTATTCACCAGATCACATCCAAAATTTTTCTGTTGAATCAATTTCAAGTTCATAATTTTATCCGGTATTTTAATTTCTTTTTAGTAATTATAGGCAGTAGGGCAAAGATAAGAATTCCCATGAGAAATTTCCTCAATTCTAATCAGTCAATCTAGTTGACTTACATATATATGTAGATATATTTTGTCCAGTTCTAACTGACCAATGGCCCTTCGTCAAACTTTCTATTTTGCAACCCTTATAGACTTTCCAAAGATCTATAATTATAAAGTTTCAAAGATCTTTGTATAGAGGTATACATCCACATATACATTCATTCATATCACTTAAACTTCGTTGCCTCCAACTACGTTTTCAGCAGTTTATATTATTGAATAGGTAGATGCTCTTTTCCTAGTGTTTCAATATGCTTACAATCTTCCCTCACACATACTTTTTATCACACAAGTAGATTTTCAATAGACTCTTCCCTTATTTTATTGTTGGCAAATATTCAACATATTTGAAACTCGTGCATGTTAAACTCTTCCATTGGAAAACTAGGATACAAATCCTCTTGCTTCAATCAAATGGAAGTAATGAATACCGAAGTTGATAGTTTAGACTCCCTAATTTCAGATCCTCGTACTTAGTTATGATTTAGCTTCTGGTTTCATATATTTAAACTTCTATGTAATAGAACAATTTAAATTCTCAATTCTACAATTCTTTCCATTGTAGTACAACTGTTATACTGAAACCCATACTTCTATCACAGACTTAGTTGTTTCCTACTTGCTGGTATTGGTTACAGTTTCATTAACAGGTTCTGTTTATACTACACATCAACTAAGTTTTTCATTCCAAAGACAGCAAGCTACAACTTGAATTTTTCTATTCGATGAAACATTCCGATTGATTTATCATCTCTAACCTTTATTACTGCAATGTACAAATTCCCGGAACTAAACCCTTGGTTTTTATTTAACTTTCTCCCTGCTATTTACATACTGAATTTTCAGCTACTAACCTAGCTTGTAATTACATGAGGTACTGAACAAACATTCAATCTAAAATTTAAATAAGAAGTTCTAACAGAACAATGCATAAAACCTTGATATACTTAACACAGATATAATTAATACAGTCATAAAATAAACTCCAAAATTATGCATGCATACTGCTACTATGACCAGTCCTCCCAACCTTAGAGTTCGTTTATCTCCAGAACTCACCCCCGAGCTGAGATCCTCCAAGAACAGACTAACCTCAATTGCCTGAGCAGCCTTATTTAAGCTATGCTCTTGGTTTGATTCGTGGGAACGTTTTCGTCCACTCTTTGCAGATGCTTTATTCCCGTTTGCCTAGGCTTCCTTTTATTTAGGACTTTGCCGTTTCTGCTTTCCTAGCCTTTTCCAAATTTTTACCCTTCCCAACTACTTTCCTCATCATTTGGGAATTTAGATTTTTCCTCAAAAATCTAAATTAGAAATAATTTCTTTCAAGGCTTTTTGAAATATTTTGGGGAAAGTCTTTACCTTTTCCATAACCTCATGGATTAGGCATGCGATCTCAATTTCTCATTTGTTCATAGTGCATACACAATATTTTATTTATTTTTCATAAATAAATAATTAGCCACATCCACACAATAATTATGCATTGGGGTCCACTCCCCTTTGGATTTATGTTCAAATGTCTAATTTGAAAAGCATAGAACTTGGGGGTGTTACATATTCCCCCTCTGAAAACAAACGCCGTCCTCGGTGTTGACAACTATCTATTTAGTTCATTTTGAAAATAAAGATGAATGCTTTTCCATCATCTCAGCTTCTCTTTTCCATGTAGCTTTTTCAACAGTAAAGTGCTCCTACTGCACCTTTACTCTAGCTACTGTTCGATTTCGCAATTCAATTTCTTCCCGCTCTCAGATTTGAAGCGGTTCTGGAAGGAATTCCTCTTTTGGTTCCACCTGGATCACATTTCAAATCAATAATGTGAGAAGCATCATGTAAAAAAATTATATATTATTTTTTTCCATCAAGGAGACATGAAACACATCATGAAATTTAATATGCAAGGGTAAGGCTAGTTTATAAGCCCTTTCCAACACCTTCCTCAGTGTTACACTTTAACGTTGATTTTTTTTTTCAACTTTGACGAAGATTTCTTCTTCTTCCTTGGTCAGTTTCCGGCAGAGTACTCTCTTGCTTCCACTCTATTTATTGATACCTTATGCAGTTGATTTTCTTCCTACTTCTTTGTAAGAAGTCTGTCTGGAAGATCTTTTGTTCTGTTTTCTCTGTCCACAATTCATACCAATGTAAGTAATATCAGGTACATACAATTGATAATCCACAACAACATTCTGAATTTCAATAAACTTAAGAAAAGTTATTAGTCAAACCGTTTAGGTTCATAATAGTTTAGTGCATTTTTAAGACACTACTTATCCTTTCTTGTTTTTCAGTGAGATTCTCTTCTCACGCAAACTTGATCCAGTTCGGCTTTTCTTGATTTTCTAGGTGATTTATCTGCACTTATCTTCACCTTTTTTTTTCTCCGTGTTTCCAGAGTGTACAATTTCCTATTACACACTTTGCTAAACAATTTTTCAACTTTTCATTAGTACTCATAAATGAAAGAAAACAATCGTATCATATGCATGGTTAGGCTTACCCTTTCTCAATTCATAGTTGTACTTCCAGTACCTTCTCATTGTTTCCTTTTGTTAGCCAATCACTTTAATTTGTAATAACCAGACTTGTTAATAATGTTTATAATTCAATTCTTACTTCACACATGAATTTTTTTTTTTTTTTTTTCTTTGACAATACCTCTAGAGTGTGCAATAACGTACAACTTTATGTTCATTCTTTTATTTTATTTTATTTATTTTTTATTTTTAATTTTTTAATTTTTTAATTTATTTTTTTTCCTCCATTTTATTCACTAGTTCAAAACTTACGTGAATAATTTTTGGATCTGATGGGTTTCCCCCACACCCAAGTCCAAATACAGCTCATTCTCCTTTTTCTCTATTTGTAGCTGTATAATTTTACACTATTTCCCTATCTTTGAATTTAAGACTCAGGAAAATTAAATTTAATAAAATTTACGCTAGCATAATCTCATAGGGTGAGTACATGTTTCTTTTATAGTAATATATATATATATAATCTATTACTATAATTAGTTACATTCCCAAGAATACATTAAAATGAATTTAGCACAATTTCCCCTTTTTTTTTTTAAAGAATCACCAGAAATTGTATATTTACTTTTAATTATACATTCATTCTTTACTAATTTCCATGATGATGCACCAATTATATCTATATATGAATTTCACTAATCATTAGGAATCAACCCATTGTTTATATAAACAACACATGGTTTCTCACATAGACCACTTACAACCTAAAACCATGGTTCACTTGATAAATGGAATATAGGGAATTAATTGTGCTTCATTGGATTCTTATCCATGCATGATAATTTTCATAATCATTTGATTTATCCCTTCATTCATTCATAACTCAATGTAATGGGTCCACATTACACTATTTTATATGAAATGATCCACCATTACGAACCATATCACTTATTTAACCAACTATTTATACCTCCTTTATAACTCGTACTTAAGCTTACTACTTCATTAATTTCCAAGTATATGAACCAAAATATGCTCAGTACCAAATACTTTAGTCATGATTTAAATATACCTGACTTGGAAATCACCTTGGTAACTTTTACCAATTACCCGCATCGATTTTTTTCTTGTCATACTATATTTTTAACATTTAATCTACCACAATAGTATTTATTACTCCTTTAACCATAATTAGAGTAATAATATTCCAGTCTTATAGTAAATTATGTCATTCCCTTTACTTGTAAACCTTTAAGGTGAATTCACTTTTAATATTCATACATCTCCACAAAATTTACTTCATAACTTTTTTTTTATTTACTAACATCGTATTTTCCACTTCAATCTTATGGTCGTATTTTTTTATGTTTATTTTTTCTCAATGCCCAAACATATAATTATGTTTTTGGCATCTTGATATGCTACACATATCATGTTTCCACTTTCTAATATTAACTCTTATAACTTTTCATACTTCCTTTAGATACAACTTCAACTCTGTTCAATTAACTACTTCAAACGTATTCAGAACTACCTTTTCAATTTTATATTTAATATACTTTAATTAAATATAAAATCTATATGGTTAATCTATTTCCCATCGTATATATATATTCCAATAGAGTAAAACCTATAAAATTTTCTTTATAAATCTCTGTGTTATATTAACCATTATAATTCATATTATTAAATCCTCAACTCTATTTCATATATAACAACCATATATATATATATATAACCACCATATATATATTCCACAATATATATATATAATATCCACCATACATATATATATATATATCCACCATATATATAATCCAAAGGATTTAATTAATCCCCCAATGTATATTTTTATATTATTTAATGTATATGGTAGCCTTATGCTCTCGTACCTATTTCCAAGGTATCCAACCATTTACCTTAATCGTTGCACTAACCAATCATATGGAAGTTTATTTTTTTGTTTATATCGGAGACCTACACATATAAAATTTCACATTTACATGTATAGTTTTATAACCCTTCTATAATAAGCATATTCCAAGGTTTCCCAATTTCTAATTTTTACCTTACACATACTATAACTAAAGTCGAAATTATAAATGGGTTTCTCCTCCACATAAATAAGTTCTGTTTCATACCATTCGACTTTTCTTACTAATGAATATTAACTGTCTTAGTTTTATTCGTTGGATTTTAATGCTGGAAATCCTAACAGATTACGTGGGGTCAGTTAACGTTTTATTCAGATTTAATTATTATATCTTTGGTGGTGAGATCTTATCCCATCGACCTTGAGCCATGAGCTACCACATCATGTCAGAGATTTTACGACTTCTCAGTTTGTTATTACCGAGGCCAGCAACTACAACATGTAATATTATACCATGAGATATCTTTACGATATGAGTGTACTTCCTACGTCTATTTTATTTAATTTAAGAGCACCTTTCATAAATTTCCTGGAGTACTCATCGCTGAGACCTCGATTTGTTCCCAGTTAACTCGCGATCCGCGTGATGTCTTTTAATCTACTGCCACGTGTAGGGTGGTGATACTTTAGGGTTTCTTATCTGTTATGGTTTTAAAGTTCGATTATCCGTTTGGGGATTTTAATTTTTTCACTGTCTGCTCTTGAACTTCCTTTTCGGCTTCCTCGTAACCTTTCCAAGATTTGGAGAGCGATCATATTTCTGCATCTGGTTTCTTCCTCAACGTATTCAGGTAAAGATTCAAATCAGTAACAATGGATTTGTTTTGTTATCCTTGAAATTTTTTCTACCGGTGTATATCTGGTTTAATTAACCATTTAGTTAGTTGCAATGTCGTAGCATAGTAGTGCCCCACGGTTGCAATTTTTTTTTTTTTTCGTTGAAAGCCCAACAGTCTTGCAATTTCATTTTCTTATTTTTTTTTCTTGAGAATCGATTTTTCTGAATTACAAAACCATTTTATTTATCTTGGAAATATTTCCATTTTACTTACTCTTGACCCCTGTGGCAAAGTTTTATTTATTTTCAGATGATAATTTAAGGAGACGCAGTCCATGTTTTGGTTTTATAAACCTGGATGGCTCTGAAGAAGTTTTAGTTGACGACTCTGAAGAAGTTTGCTATGCGTTTTGTGAAGCTTCAGATTTCCATTTAATACAGAATCCTTATTCGGGTTTTTTTTTTTTGAAGTAGATTGTCTCGGTTTGCCAGGTGAGGTAATGCCCAAAGTTTATTTTTGTTTGTATTGGTAATTTCTTTCCTAATTTAATGTGCTTTATTTATCTCTTACAGCTTAATAGTTTTATTTGGTCACTTACAGGTAACAGGGAATACAACCGCCGCATTTCCTCCCTTACTACCTTCTTCTCATGATTTAAATATGACTTTATTGTATCTCAAGTTTGTCGCTTGTTGAAGATTATCTACATCTACAGTCCAATGTCAATTATTTGATTGGGACAATTTATTTCTCTCGCAGAGTTTTCATTGTCTATGTCGGTCAACTATTATGGAATTTATTAGATGTAAACGCAGACGATATGACAGTCTCGTCTTCTTAGACAGACTCATAAAATTATTTTCGTCTGAATTGTGTATGACTTTGTTATTCTTACCATGAATATTCTCGTATAATTTTGCGTTCCCATCACGGAAAATATTATGTTGACTTAATTTCATTTCTCAGTTAGATTTCTCATTTAGAAACACCAGAGAATGTCCAGATGTATATCTGTATTATGAACCTACAGTTCCCTATTCTTTCCATAATATATTTTACCTATTTATTGGTATTCGTATATATTACTCAAATACTTATACTACTAACACCGCCAAATTTCTGTGTAGCCTTAGATGGCATCACTTGGTTCCTCTTGTAATGTTTGCAAAATTTTACTCGGTTAGGCAAATTCACATTCTCTGCTCAGGGGATATATATATTATGATAAAACTTAGGTAATGCTTTAATAAAATCTAGTAATGATTCCCATTATTTTCATACAAATTCCTTCATTCTGCAATTATGTACTGATACTGTATTTCTCATACCGTTCTGCAACTGCAGTGTCTAATATTTATACCGGATATTCATATAGTATAAGTGTATGAATTAGTATAAAATTCCACAATTAGGATCTTCGTATGTTGTAAATGAAAATATTTATCTAGCTTTTGCTTATGATTTTTAGCTTATGAGTTTCACTGCTTCCAAATATCGTTTGACTATCTGCAGTTTTATTATTACTTACAATATTGTATCGTAAGATTTAAACTTCAATTACTGATAATAATTTCATCTTCTAGGCCTATATTTTTCATGCTAGATACATGTATACATTAATATGTATGTAACAAGAATTTGCCCTGAAGATTTCAGGCAACGTTTAAATCTATTCAGTTGTAGTAATTTGCTCTCAGATAAATGTTAGTTTATTTCAGAGTTTCTAAATGTATTTCTTTTTTCCAAACGGAAGCTGAGTTAATTTTTCTTTACTCATAGGATTCTGTTTAACTTGCATTTCAAAGATAATTTATATTAACTATACTAGGAGAATAAGATTCCAGCACCTACAATTTATTAAAATCTTCCATGGTGTCCACAGAGAAGCTTTATGTATCTGATAAAAAAAATTGATCTCCAGATTTAAACCACTGACAGGTTTAAATATTCTGGGAGATGATCTTATTAGATTTCCTATTCCCCAGATCCCACATTTGAGCTCGTTCGACCATGCTACCAAACTTATTAGACTTAATCTATTAATCTGGTAAGTTAATTGCATGATTTATTACACCAAAATTTCTTTTAACTTTCTGTTAAAACATAACATAGCATTTTTTTTTTTAATCTACACGCTAGAAGTTTTGAACTCGATACCTCTCGATGATGCCCTGGTTACCTTATTCTTGCCTTTCTTGGCATGGGCTTATCATTTCTTGGCGTCGAATTATAGGTATATGATTTTTTTTTTCTTTTCCATATACCTTCTTTTATATGTTACTTGTACTTATCTCATTTTCCAATTATCTTTAATAAAAATACAATGGCCGAGGTGAGTCATTCAGATTCACAGTATAGTTTCTGGGCCATAACTATAAATTGTGGGGTTACAATTCTAAAGGGCAGCTTCAGATGCTATTAGACATTGTATCCTAGCCTTGACTCAAAGAACCATTTGTATCAATCTACAACAATTTTCGGCAACATAAGCAAGAAATTTACAACAGTTATATAAGATCTATAATTGTCCGCTGTCATTCAATTCCTATTTTTTTTTTTTTTTAAGGTTCTAACTGCATATCATTCATTTTTTTTATTTTACAGTGAAGAAACAGAAAAATTGTCAGGAGAATATTGATCTTAAATAACTCCAAAATGCAAGAAGACAATTTCCAATTTTTTTTTAAAACCCTCGTTCATAGCCAAGCTTTCTTCTATGATCTCCAATCCCACTAAACAAGACCAAACAACTAAACAGAAAGCAAAAACACCCAAGCACGGAAGGTTTCATTTTCAGAACCCAAAATCAGGTCAGGTGACTCGAAGGAATCATTATCAAGTCATTCCAATGCTATCTTTTCATTATAGTCTAATATTCATAAAATTTATAACAGCTTATTGTTTCTTTGTGAGCACATAACTTGCCCAGTTTTCTCAACTTGGGCTCCGATACCATTTGTCACGTCTCCCATACCCAGCTTCTTATCCACATAACATTAACTCAGATATACTTTACATTATTCACTAGATCACATCCAACATTTTTCTGTTGAATCAATTTCAAGTTCATAATTTTATCCGGTATTTTAATTTCTTTTTAGTAATTATAGGCAGTAGGGCGAAGATAAGAATTCCCATGAGAAATTTCCTCAATTCTAATCAGTCAATCTAGTTGACTTACATATATATGTAGATATATTTTGTCCAGTTCTAACTGACCAATGGCCCTTCGTCAAACTTTCTATTTTGCAACCCTTATAGACTTTCCAGCATCTATAATTATAAAGTTTCAGCATCTTTGTATAGAGGTATACATCCACATATACATCTATCTATATCACTTAACCTTCGTTGCTTCAACTACTTTTTCAGCAGTTTATATTGAAGGTGGGTAGATGCTCTTTTCCCAGTGTTTCAATATGCTTACAATCTTCCTTCACACATACTTTTATCACACAAGTAGATTTTCAATAGGACTCTTCCCTTATTTTATTGTTACAAATATTCAACATATTTGAAACTCTGGTGCATATTAAACTCTTCCATTGGAAAACTAGGATATAAATCATCTTGCTTCAGTCAAATGGAAGTAGTGAATACCGAAATTGATAGTTTAGACTCCCTAATTTCAGATCCTCGTACTTAGTTATGATTTAGCTTCTGGTTTCATATATTTAAACTTCTATGTAATAGAACAATTTAAATTCTCAATTCTACAATTCTTTCCATTGTAGTACAACTGTTATACTGGAACCCATACTTCTATCACAGACTTAGTTGTTTCCTACTTGCTGATATTGGTTACAGTTTCATTAACAGGTTCTGTTTATACTACACATCAACTAAGTTTTTCATTCCAAAGACAGCAAGCAACAACTTGAATTTTTCTATTTGATGAAACCTTCAGATTGATTTATCATCTCTATCCTTTATTATTGCAATGTACAAATTCCCGGAACTAAACCCTTGGTTTTTATTTAACTTTCTCCCTGCTATTTACATACTGAATTTTCAGCTACTAACCTAGCTTGTAATTACATGAGGTACCGAACAAACATTCAATCTAAAATTTAAATAAGAAGTTCTAACAGAACAATGCAGAAAACCTTGATATACTTAACACGGATATAATTAATACAGTCATAAGATAAACTCCAAAATTATGCATGCATACCGCTACTATGACCAGTCCTCCCAACCTTAGAGTTCGTTTATCTCCAGAACTCACCCCTGAGCTGAGATCCTCCCAGAACAGACTGACCTCAATCTGTTCTGGAGCAACTTATTTAAGCTATGCTCTCCCCAAAGCCTGTTTCCAATTCTGCGTCCAGAATTTCAGGATGCTTTATTCGTGTTTGCCTAGGCTTCCCTTATTTAGGGACTTTAAAGCTGTTTTCTGCTTTTCCAGCTTTTCCAGCTTTCTACCTCTTCCCAACTACTTTCCTCATCATTGGGGAATTTAGATTTTTCCTCAAAAATCTAAATTAGAAATAATTTCTTTCAAGGCTTTTTGAAAGATTTTGGGGAAAGTCTTTACCTTTTCCATAACCTCATGGATTAGGCATGTGATCTCAATTTCTCATTTGGTCATAGTGCATACACAATATTTTATTTATTTTTCATAAATAAATAATTAGCCACATCCACACAATAATTATCCATTGCGGTCCACTCCCCTTTGGATTTATGTTCAAATGTCTAATTTGAAAAGCATAGAACTTGGGGGTGTTACAAAATGGGAGCATACAAGTGAGTTCAATGTTTCCTATTTTTTAAAGTGATTTTTGAAAGTGACTCATAAAGAAAAGGACAGTTGAATGGAAATGGTGCATAACTCTGTTATCTCACCATGAAATGGAGCATACAAATGAGGTCAATGTTTATTATTAAATAATAATTCATATTTTTTAAAGTGATTTTTAAAAGTGGATCATAAAGGAAAACATGCCTTATACATCATGTGATTTGTTTAGATGGAGGTTTTATATTCTAAATCTATTTTTATCACTCATTTAAACATTCCAGTATCCCATTGATATAATTTTGTGGTAGTTATTTAGACATTAATAAAAATTGATTACCTTATCTATCTTCATAAAGTATTTATTTTTATTAAATTTTCTTCTTCTATATTTCCTAGTTGAAATTCTCTTTCAAATGCTAGTGGTCTTTCTTCTTTTTATTATATTTTTCTTCCATGCGAGTAATGATAATTGTTCTAAAATTTAGCACAATTTCTATCTTCTTCATAAAATTAATATTGTCATTACCAAATTTTATCATTCTCTAAAGGTTAGTAGAAAACCAATTTCTTTTTCAACACAATTATTCTTTCATGTTCTTTTTTTACAGTGGTGTTAAATGATATATTTTCTGAAAAAATTAGTTCTATTGTACAAAGACATTATTCTTCTAGAGTGGCAGAAATATCTAGGCAAATGTCTTGAAAAAATATATAGGAATTTTTGTGAACCTAGACACCCACTAAGATCTATAAGAAAAAAATTTAGGGTACATATGTGTATCGATACTAGAGATTTTTTGCTTTTTTATGCTATTGAAAATTTTGTCAAAATTTATAGTAGAGTTTTATTCAATAGGAATGGAATAGCTTAAGTCGGGGTTCTCGGAAGTGATCTACATTAGAAAAGTTTAGGGTACATATGTGTATTGATATGAGAGAGCGGAGGAGAGAGGGATGCATAAAGAGATGGATTTGGAGGGGGAGAGAGGGAGGGAAGAAGAAAGACAGGAAGAATGGGAAGATTACAATTATGAAATTTTCAAAAAACGTGAAGATTACATACCATAAATTAGAAATAAGAATAGGTTTGACATTACCTACTTGAAATAATAATTGGGGTGCTTTAAAGGGAAAATTATGGGGTTTCCAAGGAATATGTTTGAATTCACCACTAGAAAGAAAAAATGAAACATGATGACAAAGTGTTGTAGGGAAGACCACAGTTGCACTGCAAAATGATTTACAAAATAGAGTTCCATAGATCAAGAGACTATACATTCCCTACAAGTTGATTAATGATCTCAAGCACAATATTATAAACATAAAGGGTTTCAAAATTCTATAGGTGTAAATACTACAGGAGGGGAAATAGTTCACAAGATTTATATTCATTCTTATTTGAAAAGGGGTGTGAAGGAATCTCATGTGTACCATGGCAAAGTAACACATCCTTTTACAAGAAACAAATAATAACAATCTGAAGCTCTGGTGATGAATTAGGTTGAAAGGATTGATATTCAACCAAATAAATGTCCACCATTAAAGTAGGCCAACCATTCCTCTACCACAAACACAAACAAGGGAACCTTCCAAGCGCACATTCTAGCAAAGATAATCCCAAACTCCATATATGTCCATAGTATTCATTGTGCTTTGCACCATACCCATTTGGTTTGAACCTTTCAGGACTCATATAAGCACGATTGCCTATGAAGGAATTACACTAGGTTGAAGTATGAGCAAAAAAAATGCTAAAATTGAAATATAAAACCTTGACTTCTCTTCTCTTGTTGATGAGGAAATTCGAGGGATTTATATGATGGTGAACAATTATCATTTCTCTTAGAGTATAAAGTAATGGGATGGATCCTAGTAGGTCGAGTACATTTCCCAACTTCATTTGAGTCTAAAATATGTACAAACCATGGACTGAATGAAGATGTTGATCGATCTCTTTGAGGGAGAAGCAAAGGTTGTGAATCGACATTGCAGAGTAGTAATGGCGGTTTTATGTGGGAGAGATTCAAGAATATGATAGATACCTTACTTTCAGGGATGAAGATACATTACCAACAACATGATAGATCCATCGCCCAATGATTTCATCCCACATGGTAAATAACATTTGGAGGAAGTAACACAAAAAAAATTTTCTTTGATTGGTCAAATCTGCCCAGCCAATTCCATCATGGGAACATATTTTATGTAAAAATAATATTTAAAATTACCTTCTCTTTATGCATATTTTATTTTCATAACATCACTTCTCAAATCATCCAAATATATTTTCACTATAGACATTTTTCATAGGAATATAGTTTTATACTAACCTAATTCTATACAATAAGCTAATATTTTCCAATCATTTAGTTTTATATATATAAAGTTGAGTTCAATTTCAATGAAAAATTATATCTAATAATAAATATTATTATTAAAGTTGTAACAAGATTAATTCAAATATTTTTTAAATAACTTCTATTTATCACTATATAGCACTTCATTTTCATAAAATCATTATATATCCATCCATTCTAAATATTTATGTAAGGAATGTAAATAAAAAACTTATTATTTTTTCATAGAAAGTAATATGCATGTACACGACCCTTTCGATTAAAAAAAACGTACAAATTTTATATAATTTAACTTTTTATTAGTATAATTTTAAATTTTAATATTAAATTATCATTATTATAATGAATTTCATTATATTACTAAAACATATTTTGTTAATTTAATTTTAAATTATATTTTATGGGGAGGATATACCCACTGTATCTAGTGCACAAGCCATTATAGTTCAGAAAATAGACAATTAGTATCGTATAGTTTATGTTACCTAAACTCTAGGATCCATGTGAGGAAATATAAAATAACGAAGAACCCAAACAAGCTGATTCTTGGGTTTATAGGGACCTATGTGAGGAAACGTACAATCAAAATGGTAAAACAGACTAGTATAATATGTGCTATGTGCCACGAGCAGGTAAAGAGTGGATTCTTGTATTAAACTAGAGAGGAAATACATGATAAATAATAACCCAAAAAATAAAAACCCGGTAAACTTAGATCAAATCGCAAGCCACACGTACATTGGGGTTTACCATACAAATTTAGAGAAACCCACAGATAAAATATGTGATAATTGAAAATGACAAACGAAACAACATTTATTCTATATGAAAAACTACTAGAAATATGTGATAATTAAGAGTGAGAAAGGATACAACATTTTATATAGATCAAGGGCTATTGGAAGGAAACAACATTTGATTTAGATCGAGACCTATTGGAATACCTGCCTATATTTAGAATGATGATTGCAATATATCTTCTTTTTTCCTCGTATATCCTCTTTCATTTTGGTGACCACTATTTCCCGCTAATATTTTAGACCTTTTTTAATGGTTGCATAAGAAATTCATTGTGGATAGGTTCTCGAGTGTGTCGATAGAATTATGAAACAACATGATTTTTATAAGAGTATTTATTCTCAAGTGTAATGTGAAAAATGGCCACTAAACAACCTAAACCTCCATTTATGATTAAAAAAAGAATATGAGAAAGATGAGTTATGTGAAAAGCATAAAATGTGCGTCTTCTCAAAATTCACTAGTGAACAACCTAAATCTCTATTAATGATTAAAAAGTAATATGAAAAATATGAGTTATGTGAAAAGAATAAAATTTTAGGTCAAAGTGTCTTCCCAAAACCCACTAATGAACAACCTAAACATGAAACACTAATATGAGAAATATGAGTTATGTGAAAAGCATCAAATCGTAGGTCACGGTGTCTTCCCAAAACACATGATTAGTGAACATTTAAACGATACCACCATGCCAAAGAGGCATATTCCCATTTATCCTTCCACATTTACTCCTATTTGCACCCATGGTATGCAACCTCGGTAACAAATTGGGTATGAAATAAAAGGAATTTTAGATATTTTTAAATAATTCCCGTAAATGGTGAGAAATAAGGTTGAATCGATATATAATGTCATTATTATTTAATTTCATGATTTTTTTATACATGGAATATATTTCATATGTTGAATTGTATTATAGATTTAATTGACACCATATTGTTACAAGAGAAACCTTGACCTATTTTACCTCAGTTAATAGGATGAGAAAAAATTGAAGCTTCACCACTCCTGTTAGCTTGAAATGGAGTGATGCTTGACTCTATTTCAATGTGAAGAGATATGAACTTGTCATAATTGTATCATTTTTTCTCACACTTGCTTGAAGGTGCACACGTTGGCCTAACTATATCATCCCTTCCCAAAACTCTTTCCCTCATAATAACTCTTTTAAAAACTAAATGTGAGTTTACATACACCCTTTTGATCTGGAATAACACATATGAAAGAGTCTTTTAATAAATAAAAGTGTGTATACATACTAGTCTCCTTGAAGCAAGTTCTATTATATGCCTTTATTTTTCACAAAAAAAATAAATGTGTGCATTAGTGGGCATTTTGGGGAATGGTTTATAGGTTTTATCTAAATAGGGACTAAATCTAAATATGAAGATTTAATCGTAGATTTAAACGATCTCACACTTTTAACATGAACCAATTTTATGTTTATCTATTTATTAAATCTAAATATGAACATTTAACTCTAGATTTAAATGAACTCACACTTTTAACATAAACCATTGAAATTTAAAAATTAAAATTTATGAGCAAATAAATATAAATATAAATATTTTACAATATAAATATTACCTTTACTAAAATTATAATTGCAGCATTAGTACAAACAAAAAATTAAACTTTACCCAAATAAATATAAATGTCAACATTTACTATCCATGCACGTCATTGGTGAAAACAATAAATTCAATAATAAAACAAATAATTTCCTCTGGATAACTCCGTGATTAAATTACTATGTTAATTTTGAACACAATTTACAATAACTAGGGATGTAAATTTTTTTAATCATATACATATATAGTTATGGCGATGGGTTTTTTTCTTAAAACTGTATTATTTTAGATAGACTTCAGGAAGGTGGCAACATAAACCACTCTCTTTCTTTTCTATCCTTCCAAAGAGAGTATACAGCTATTATATATTGTAAACATTTACTTTATATTGTATAAAATTGTTATAATTTTAGCATTATAGATGGATTCATGGACCCGTTTAAGGGGGTCATTGAATCCATCTATGTAAATTTTAACATTGTAAATGGATTTAGAGAACCCTTCTCTAAATTTTAACACTATAGATGGACTGAGTCATTTTTCTCTAAATTTAACACTCCAAATAGTATTCATAATTTTAGCACTGTATATGGATTTAGATACCCCTTTGTCTCTAAATTGTAACACTACAAATGGATTCAGACACCCTTGTTGTGAAATGTAACACTTCAATATCAAAATTTCAATTTTCCATTTCCATAGTGACATAATTAAAAATTACCATAATAAATGAGTAATCCATATACCTCATGTTGTACTTGTTATTTGGTCTTATTTTTATTCTTGGACTATAGTACCCATTTAGGTTAAGCATTATTAATTTTATCAGTTATTACCTAGTCATATATTTAGTCCTGGACTGAATTAGTCATTTTAGTTAGCTGTTTTTAGTTTGGTCACTTATTATCTAATCATATGTTTTATCCCTAGACTAAATTAGTCATTTAAGTTAGTAATTTTTTGTTCGGTCACTTAAAATTTCTCAAATTTAGTAGCAATTCACTTGAAATAATTGAGGTGGCTAAATTTTTTAGTCACCTACTCACTAATTTCATCATTTTATACTAGCGGTTAAGGACATAGTCCAATACATCATCTTTGCTAGTGGTGCACTACCCAAGCCAAGTAAACCCGATTTGTTTTAATTGGGGATGAGGATTATATAAGTGAAGAAGTAAAATAATTTTTTAGAGTCTTATTTTCCTTTCTGGTGTTGCTCCACTGGCAGTAGGAATGGAAAGAACCTTGATGGAGTCCCTTCAGGAACAAAAACATTGCTCCTCTACCAGCGAGCCTAGACAATACTATGTTGGTGTTTCTTAATTCACCTCTCAACACATGAAGCCTTTGTCTTCTTTCACCCTTTATTTCTTTTTTTAAATTATTTTTTCATGATTTTTTTTTGTTTAAAGAAGTATGCATAGGAACTTATTTATTTCATGGTGTGGGAGAGGGATACTAAATTATAGAGAGAAGAATAGGTTTTTCCTTCATAGAATGATGTTTATACACACCTCTAACATACTTGTTAAGGTTTTCCTCCCTTCCTTAATGTATTCGACCAAGATTTACAAGGATTAATCAAAAATATCAAACGGATTAGTGTAGGTGGTACCAGTTAAAATCCAAACACCGCGATTTTACTGCGATCTGCTCCGAAAAGGAACGTAATTTCCATAAAAGTATCATCAAATTAAATAATGAAATACTTACGAAAAGAGGGTGAATAGATAGAAAACCAAGTGTTGATAGTAGCACAACTTCCTCTTGGATTTCGCAATGCTCGCTTTAGAAGCCAAACACAGTCTTATGTGAAGACTGTTAGGTCCCTATATTACTAGTATATTCCCTTATTGTTATTAGTGTAACCCCCTTATTGTTATTATTGTACCCTTGTAACCCCTATTTTGTTCTTATTGTGCCCTTAAATTATTATTGTTAGGTAGGCTAGGATTACATTGTGGCCCACTAGGATTACATTATGGCCACATGGACTCCTATATATAGAAAGGAGGTTTTGTAAATTGTATCATCCAAGAATTGTTCATTTATGTAATGTATTGGAGGTTTCCCCCTTGAAGTGGCTTATTTATAAGGCATTGATATCTCTTTTTGGAGCTGGTTATACAACATTTGGTATCAGAGCTTTGGATTTTAGGGTTTCGCTGCTCCAAACAGGTCATCGTGGCAGTTTTGCTACAACATTTTTTCTACGAAGTTTCAGAAGCTGAAATTTTTAGGGTGCGAAGCCGAAATCCTGAGGAAGATCATCTAAAAATTGCAGAGCTTGGAGAGCTTGGTTCGCAATATTTTCAGAGATATGATCTGCGGAAGTTAGGTCTTTTTCCAGGCTCCTAAACATGTCATTGTGGAATTTTCACTATAAATATTTGTTCTATGAAGTCTCAGAAGCTGAAATTCATAGGGTGCAAAGAAGAAATCCTGAGGAACATTGTCAAAAAAATTTTGATCTTGGTTGGCAATATTTTTGGAGATATTATCTGTGGAACATAGTTCTTTTTCAGGCTCCTGAATTTCATCTCAAAGAGGTGATCGTGGGAAAATCTTCATTACTCTCTCTGAGCATCAAATTGGAGTGCTGTAAAAACTGGTCACTAGTACACTGACTGTATTTTCTTGGATATCAATTTCAGAGCCAAAGGACAAAATAGTGACACGTGGCAAGTCGTACAAGTTCGTTGTACTGAACCAGTCCATAATTAGGTCATTGTGGGAGATTGGACAAAAAATTTTCTTGGAGAATCAAAATCAAGTCAGGCCTATGGAATTCGAAAGATAATTCAGAGGGCTACATCAGTACTGAAATTCAAATATTGAAGTGCTTCAATTACATAGATAATCCAATTTCAATATTGAGCTCCTCAAAAGCAAGAAAAAGGTGTGTATTTGTTTTGCGAATTGCATAAGTCTTGTTTGAAGAATCAATTTGAATTGATTCCAAGGGCATATTTTAGAATAGATATTAGTATTGGGTTCTAAAATCTACCCCATAAAAATAATTCAACACCCATTAAGACTTTAGAAAGCTCTACTATGACTCATGAAGATGAAGAATTGCAGCATGATCTATCAAAATTACAAGAGCAGGTGCAACAAATTTCACTCTCGCAAAGAGCAACAAAAAATGAAATGGAAGTTTTGAAGAAAGGCGTGGAAGCTAAGATGGATGGCATGGAAGATGGCATGGAAGCTAAGATGGATGACATGAAAGACAATATGGAAAACATGAAGAATGATCTTAAAGCAGACATCGAAGGTTTGAAAAAGTTGATACAAGAAATGTTTCCTAATGATGAAAAGATAGTAAAAGAACCTCATGATGAGAACAAAATAAATGTCAATTGTGATTTCATAAACTCTAATGTTTGTGGGAAGAACCACCATATTCCAAAAATGGATATGAGGAAGTTTTATGGAAAGGATCCTCTAACATGGATACTACACATGGAGCAATATTTTGATCTCCATAATGTGCAAAACACATAAAAGGTACGCATTGTAACTTTACATTTAGAACAAAATACATTTGTATGGTATCGATGGATTTGCTCCTGTAAAAAAATTGTCACTTGGTCAATTTTTACGGAGGAAATGATAGCACATTATGAGGATACAAAGAGCAACACCTTCTTTAGCCAATTGATAAATCTCAAACAAGAGGGTTTAGTGGGGCAGCACATTGAGGACTTCCAAAAATTGAATATAAGGGTAACTGATATTCCAGGGGAAAACAGGATTGATCTCTTCATAGGCACTTTAAAGGATAACATCCAACATCAATTTCACGTTCTGGAACCTGATTCATTGGAGAAGGCATTCAGGTTGGCAAGAAAAGTTGAATGTAAAATTATGGCGACAAGGAAGCCTACCACTCAATTCTATAAAGAAGGAAGTGTTGCTACGCCTAGATTTCCACAACCTACGAGGTTGACACCACAACAATTGGAAGAAAAAAGAGCAAAAGGGCTTTGCTACAGTTGTGATAGAAAATACACTAAAGGTCATAAGTGTGCTGAGAAGAAATTATTTTACATAGATTGTGAAGAGGAAGAAGAAAATGAACAATAAGAGGATATACACCAGGAACCAACCCAAGAAGAGGAAGAAATGAGTCTGACCATATCGTGTAATGCATTGGCAGGAATTACCACTCCTCAAACTCTCAAGATAGAAGGACATATCAAGAAGAAAAAGGTAATAGTGTTGATTGATTCGGGTAGCACCCATAATTTTATTCATTGTAAGGTAGCCAAGGAATTAAATTGTTTCCTATACCCAGCACCAGAATGTCAAGTGATGGTTGTAAATGGAGGAACTATAAATTTCTCTGGAAAATGCCATAATATCAAGCTAACCATGGGGGAATATTTATTGACTATTCCAATGCTTTCCATTCCTATGGGAGGTGCTGATGTTGTACTAGGACTACAATGGTTACAATCTTTGGGGATGGTAGCTTTTAATTATCAAGAACTTTTCTTGAAATTTTTTTTAGAAGGAAAGGAAGTCAAATTACGGGGTATTGCAGGGAAGGCAAGAAATATAATTAGCTCTAATGTCATGACAAAACTTCTAAAGAAATAACAACGAGGCGTAATTGCACAATTATGCTCACTAGAAGTTCCAACATCAAAATCATCTATTTTTGCAGATATCCAACAAGTCTTGGACAGTCATTCCATGGTGTTTGAAACTCCCAAAGGAATCCCACCTATTCATGATCATAATCATTATATTCATTTGATTCCAGGAAGTGTTCCTCCAAACATCAGGCCTTATAGATATCCTTACGTCCAAAAGAGCGAAATTTAACGTATGATTGCATAAATGTTAGAGGCGGGTATAATTCAACCTAGTCAAAGTTCTTTCTCTGCTCTTGTAGTATTGGTACACAAGAAGGATGGATCATGGTGAATGTGTCCAGATTATAGGGAGCTCAATAAGCTCACCATTAAAGATAAATTTTGCATTCCTGTGATTTATGAATTATTGGATGAATTACATGGAGAAATTTATTTTACCAAGTTGGATCTTCGTTCAGGATATCATCAAATTAGAATGAAGACTAAAGATATTCCAAAAATAGCATTTCGAACTCATGAAGGTCATTATCAATTTTTGGTCATGCCTTTTGGCCTTACCAATGCACCTTCTACATTTCAAGGGTTGATGAATTCCATTTTCAAACCCTTCCTTAGAAAATTTGTGCTAGTATTTTTTGATGATATACTAATCTATAGCAGGTCTTGTAAGGATCATGTTGAACAGGTTGACAGGGTGCTCAAAATATTGCAGGAGAAACAATTATATGAAAAAACATCCAAATGTTTCTTTTGAGTACAAGAGGTGGAATATCTGGGTCATATTGTATCTCACGAGGGTGTTAAAGTAGACCCTAACAAAATTAAAGCCATTAAGGAATGAAAAGTCCCCACAACCATAAAGCAGTTGCGAGTATTTCTCAGGTTAATAGGGTATTATCGCAAGTTTGCTAAGAATTATGGGAGAATAGTAGCACCTCTAACAACATTATTGAAGAAAGATGCACTTTCATGGACTCCTGAAGCAACTAGGGCCTTTGAACATCTTAAAGAGGCAATGTGCCTAGCACCGGTCTTAGCTACGCCAGACTTCACAAAAACCTTTATTGTGCAATGTGATGCCTCGGGAAATGGAACTGGTGCTGTTTTAATGCAGGAAGGAAGACCCATTGCTTTTGAAAGTCGTCCAATCAAAGGAAAGTATTTACATAAACCTATTTATGAGAAGGAAATGTTAGCAATACTGCATGCACTAAAGAAATGGAGAACTTACCTAATGGGAAGACACTTCAAGGTAAAAACTGATCATGATAGTCTTAAACACTTTTTTGAACAAAGACTCTCTTCAGAAGAGAAAAAAAAATGAGTCACAAAGATGTTGGGTTATGACTTTGAAATAATCTACAAAAAATGAAAGCTTAATGTTGTTGCAGATGCGCTCTCAAGAAAGAATGAAGAGGTGGAAGCATTGCTTTATGTCATTTCTATTATCCAACCAAATTGGATAACCGAAGCAAGAGATGAATGGAAGAAGGACAAAGATGTATGGACACTCATTCAAAAGTTGCAGTAAGATCCTAGTACATCTGATAAATTTAGTTGGAAAAATGATTCCTTGTGATACAAAGATCGCCTATATCTTTGTAATAATTCCCAACTAAAACAAAATATTCTTCTGGAATTGCACACTTCTCCTTTAGGAGGACACTCAGGATTTTTAAAACTTACCACAGGGTGAAGAAAGAATATTTTTGGGATGGATTTAAACCTGATATTCAAAAGTTTGTGGCGGAATGTTTGGTTTTCCAGTAGAATAAAGTTGAGACAATTAATACCCCGGGAATTATACAACCTTTATCCATTCCAAGTCAACATTGGGAGGAGATTTCAATCGATTTTATCACAGGTTTACCTAAGTCCGAAGGAAAGAGTGTCATCATGGTGGTAGTTGATAGACTTACCAAGTATGCACACTTTTGTGCATTATCCCATCCATTGAAAGCAAGTACAACTGCTACTACATTTATGGAAAGAATTCAAAAGCTACATTGAAGCCCAAGGGTTATTGTGAGCGACAGAGATCCCATTTTTACTGGAAATTTTTGGACGGAGTTATTTTTTTTTTGGGTACTCAATTAGCTCATAGCTCATCTTATCATCCTCAATCTGATGGTCAAACTAAGATATTAAATAAATGTTTCAAAGGATATCTTCGTTGCTTTGTATCTGATAAACAAACAAAATTGGTAAAGTGGTTACCTCTCGCTGAATGGTGGTATAACACTTCCTTCCATACTGCAGCAAAAATGACCCCAGTTATGGCACTTTATGGATATCATCCACCATCCAAAATTCGAAGGTTCAAGCAGTGGAAGATCACATCGAGCATCAGCAGGAAGTTCTCCAACTCTTAAAGGATAACCTGAATTTGGCATAAAATCGAATGAAACAACAGGCAGATCAACATCATAGCGAGAGAAGTTTTGATGTAGGAGATTGGGTATTTTTATGGCTACAACCATACAAACAAATGTCCCTCAAGAAATCTAAGAAGGATAATAAATTATCGCCAAAGTAATATGGTCCTTACAAGGTGTTGCAAAAGATTGGTACTATGCCATACAAATTGGAGCTTCCTGCTTCTTCGCGAGTGCATCCAGTTTTCCATGTTTCATGTTTAAAGAAGGTTATAGGTGAAAATCTTCTAGTTCAAACAATATTTCTAGAACTTGATGAGGAAGGAAAAATCATATTGGAACCTGGAGCAGTTACAGAAACAAGAACTCGACAGCTACGGAATCGATCAATTTTAGAGTATCTCATCAAGTGGAAGAACTTACCCACTGAAGATTCTACATGGGAGGATGAGAAGTTTATACATAAGCACCTAGAGCTACTCAAGCGTTGAGGACAACACTTTTTTGGAGGAGAGGGGCATGTTAGGTCCCTATATTACTAGTATAGTCCCTTATTATTATTAGTGTAACCCCCTTATTGTTATTATTGTACCCTTGTAACCCCCATTTTGTTATTATTGTGCCCTTAAATTATTATTGTTAGGACGGCTAGGATTACATTGTGGCCCACTAGGATTACATTATGGCCACATGGACTCCTATATATAGCAAGGAGGTTTTGTAAATTGTATCATCCAAGAATTGTTCATTTATGTAATGTATTAGAGGTTTCCCCCTCGAAGTGGCTTATTTCTAGGGCGTTGATATCTCTTTTTGGAGCTGGTTACACAACGAAGACTAACCTATAACTGAAATTAAAGAAAATGAAAGAATTGGAATGGAAAATAAATGAATGTAAAGAAAGTTAAAGAAAACAACATAGAAAATAAAAACACTACTCCTACTCCTAACTTAAACAAAGAATACACCAAATTCATATGAAGCGATACTTACAATGTAGCCGCTGGTGCATTGGTTTGCTTACATGGGTGACGGAAAGCATCTCAAGAAATATATAAAAGAAAATATAAAAACAAGAAAGATAAGACAATTTAAGCAAAAATTTTCAAAGTTTGAATATAATTGTAGAAAAGTAAGAGTGGAAAGTGCATGGAATACATTTTGTGGTTGTATCATGGTGTCGTGACACACCGTGAGTCGAAGACTTACAAACACAAAATTTTGAAAAATTAAGGTGAGTAAACATAAATAAAGAAGAAAATTTTCATTTTTCCACAGTGCTCGCTATGTGCGACTCGTACAATGACTGCGTGATAGGATTGTGTAACACATATGGAGGATTTGAAGATTGTAAAACATATTCATCTTCAATAATTGTGATAGAGTGATGATGAGCCTCAAAAGAATAAACACTCTTCTGATAGGAATTGGAAATAACCTCAAGGCTACGAGAACCTGACATAACCATCATCTCGGGATGAAGTTCGTTGAAAACTTGAGAAAGTTCCAACTCATTGGAAGGTAGATGATAAAATATTGGTGGTTTTAAAAAATCAAAAGCGAAAGAATAAAAATTGTGGAAAATGGAATCAATGGAAATTTCATGACTGCCACGATCATAAAGTTCAAGATTAGAAACGATAGAATCCTCATGGTCTGATGAATCGTAGATATGGGAAGACAGAAAATTGAAATTTTCACCCTCTACATTTTCGTAAAGAAAATATGAGAAATTGGGAGGATCAAGAGTAGAATATTTGTCATCTCTACACGTGGATGAAAAACTGACATGCCATGTATTTTGTGAACGGTCTAAAGTATTAACATGATCATAAACTAAATTTTCACAAGATTCAATCGGAATTAAAAAATCGTGGAAAATGTCAGGGTGATGATGGAGAGTTGTGGAGGGAAGAGAATCATCATTCATTGCATATTCATGTTCAAATATGGGCTCCCACACACATTCATTGCATATTATATCACAGGTTGGTTTTTAAAAAATAACTCCATTTGACATATAATCCTCGTGAAAATCGCGAGAGTGATTCAAAACATCTTTAAAAAAAAAACATAGGATCAGAGGGACTAAAGGTTTGAGAACAAGGAGATAATAATTCATCAAAACCGTGAAGCTTGCAGTCCAAACCTACATAGGAATCCTGAGTGTGTGGGGTGGGACGTGATGGTGGTAGATAAATGGATGAATTATGAATATTTCCCACATCAACCTATGGAACTAAATTTGTTTGATGTGAAGGGGACGGAGGGCTACTTGTAACAATGACCTTGTCTATTGTAGATTTAGAAGCTATAGCATCGAGATATGTTGGGAGTAGTTAGAAATATTCCAAATTGAACATAATTTCTAAAATGTGAACAATATATTGAAATATTCCTGACATGAAATCCTAATAAACTTAATCTTTCAAAATTTCAACTAAAAAATGCATGAAAACATTGTGAAAATTATGGAGTGATTCATCAGGTCATTTTTTCAATTCTGAAATTTTCTTGCACAACTATTTACGATCATACATGTCAGAAGCGTAAAGAAATTTTGTGATAAGATGTTTGATAGAGTGAATGGAGACACCAGTCAATGTGTGCCACCATTTCCTTGCATGCCCTTACACACCCTTCGAATGTGAGAATGAACAACATACAACGAACATCCTCACAATGGATATCCTGTTCTCTGCAAAATTCAAGAAAATGAGCAGTATGCTCAAATAACGTTGTTTCACCCTCACCATGAAATTTGAGAGTTGACCAGTCATATATGATGCTTGTAATTGGAATCTTTTATTTCTGGAAAAACATGTCGCAAATTTGGTTGTGGAAGAAGTCATTAGATGAGTGGAGAAATTCAAAACAGGCTTCAAGGGCCCAGTTTGTCATATGGACTTCGTTCTAGCACCATAAGTTTTAATGTTGTTGGACTCACTAAAATTTAGAGGATTTCCTCGATATGAAATCCCAAATACACATGACACCATTTGGAGTAGGACACCCAACAAAGGGGTGTTAATGATCTGCCTTGGCTTGAAAAACACAATAGAGTGGTGCATGGTGTCTTTGCTGAGAACAAGTCTATGACTGTGTGGATATTGAAGTGAAATTCATGAGTGATTCCAACTCATGAAAGGAAAATAAAATTCTCTGCTTAGAATCCTGTAATAGTACACAACTTGGAAGAAACACATGAGAAAAATGACATCACACAAAATAACAAGCGGAATAGTCCACAAGTTAAGGTTACCTATTAATATATAAGAATGCATTCAACAAGATACATACAAATTCAAATGAAATATTTCATACGAATGTGCATAAGTTAAATAACATAGATCACAAATACAGTAATAGTAGTCCTAATACATCTAAAATATGTGCATGAAAGTGTGCCAACTCTAAATTTGTTAATAGTGAAAGTTCCATTCATACGTATAACATTGACTAACCACTTTCCCCAATAGTGGAACATCAGGTTAACAACACTTTCTCCTACAAATAATTATACTTCCTCTATGCTATAGAGCATCCAAGGCTCTCACAAGGCTCCCAATCTCTTCCTACGCCTGAGCCTAGATAAAATCTTGGATCCCAAAATCCCCTTACATGAGTTATGAGGGTATATTGATATCAGAGGGCGGTGACTCTTCACATGCCCCCATTGTGACTCTTGGAGTCCCCTTAGGGCTGTTCAACTTCCTTACAAGATGACTCATTGCATAACAATATGACTCTTCATATTCCAATGTGGACACTTGGAATTTCATTTTTACAAATAATGATAATAATATTACATTTTCTACTCATACCCATATGAGACAAAATAGGGTAGTGACAAAATGACAGCCTAACAAGAAAAAACACTATGATTTTGAAGTTTTGGTTAACTCTAGCTCAATGGCATCTACTTGATGCTTCTCGGTCACATATTGGTTCTAATCTTGGTGCTACGCGATGGTCTCCCAAAAATGTGTGATGGTGTATGGATAGAGGCAGACTCTTGCCTCCATAACGTTCAAGTACAATGTCTTGGAGCCAATCTAAACTTCTTTCTTAATTAGGAGAAACATTGTTCTGATATGAATAGGGCTACCAATGTAGTTTTTCATATTTAATCTATTTAGCACCAAATACTCCTTGGAGGAAACCATCTTCAACTACTCCAAGTACTCTTCAATATCTTTCTCAACTTGATTTTTGCGCTAAGCTTTAGTGAGTGAGCTGAAAAATGGGATATTGTGGGTTATGACCATGAAATGCAAACTATTGTACAATGGTGCATATGTGGCCTGAATGTTCCCAATGAACGAGGGAAGTTTCTTGTTGTTCTAGATCAGTATGTGAATTCTTGATTTCTCTACCTGTTCATGCGACTTCATTTTATTTACCAATGTGAGCGGCGCCCCCTTCTACCACATTGTCCATTCTTGCTCAAATGTGATGAAAACTTGCACATTCTTAACAGTTTTGAAAAATTGCATCCTCTTCTGCTACAAGCTATGCTAGAGGAAAAATACCTTATGCATGGTCATAAGCTACTCATAGAGGTCCTACATGGTCTCTCCTAGTGTTGATACTTCAAAAAGTATCGTTGCTATCATCTCCCCCAAGTAAACCTGTGTGGAAGGTGCATTCGACACTATTGCACATAGTTGTTCAATCTCATTCTGAGCAGCCTATATATTCCATATCAAGGGTTCATTCTTAGTTGTCAAGTACTTATTATTTAATCTCGCTACATGCAAAATTTCCAAGTTGGCTTCAGAAATAGTATTTGGATTCTTGTTAGTGTCTACCACTATCACCATTTCTCTCATAAATGCAGGAAATGAATAATCGGCTGGGAAGTGATTTTTCCATGATTGTATAATCCTCTTCCTTGGTTCATCATATGAAAGATTGTACATATCAATCACCATATCATCAACAAGGGGAACTATTTCCCCTTCCTCTCTCGAGTTTGGCTTTGTGGATGGAGGTGGTGGAGACTAAGCGATGGCTTTTGGTGTAGTAGGCATTAGATCAACGTATTCATCTTGCAACTTTGGTCACAACTCCATGTCTGCAACCTTAATAAAGTCTTGAATCTGTTGAGCAAGATCGTGATCCTACATATTTTTCTCTCTCCCGCTACTGCTGGTTGGATATGTTCTTGATATTTAACTTAAATAGGCATTGTTTCTTCTCCACCTTCACATCATTCTTCATCCTGATGATTATTCTCCTCATGTTCTCTCCTTCTAGCTTGTGTTATTTCCGTAGCTTTTATTCTGCTCTTTGTGCTCTTAGCTCTGCTTCCTCCAAGCTTTAATTCTGTCACTTCATGTGCTCTGCTCTCTGTAGCCTCCACTTCCTATTTTCCTATGCTTCCAAAGCTTCATGTGTATGGATGGGATCCACTTTCATCTTCCATATTTGTTTCTCCACTTTAATGTTATCACCCTTTGTCCTTCCATTATCTTGTACTTGGTTTTTGTCTTGTGTTGTTATTTATTCTTGAACTTTTGTCATCTATTAAGTATCCTTTGAAGTCCCATATATATATTGATCAATTTTTTGGGTATGGGGAAATTATATAAGTTCTTCCATGGTTCCTTATCTCTCAATTGAAATTCCCCACTGACCCAATTGTATTAGATCCTTGCAAAATGGTCTTTGAAAATTCCCCTCAAATCATACAGATTGAAGTGTTTTATACCAAACCCAAACTTCAGTATGGCTTTCTTATAACCCGATCTGCAAACGAAGCATGGGCCACTGTGATTTCTTCCTCCTATGCAGTGTTGTTGACAACCCTATGGTGATATTATATGATACTTCTTGCATGAACATTTTTTCGGTGGAATACCTTGGGAAAATATGTGACAACCTTTTCCCAGTAAACACTCTAATCAATGTGCCATTTTGTAAGGAAAACCAATCTACAATATCTGATATTGCCTCCATCGCTCCTCGTTACATGCATGGTGGGTCATCCTAAAAGGTAAGATTGTATAGGGGGATGATGAAGTGATTAGTATCTACTCCATAACTCCTCTATGGCTTTAATTTCCAAGTAGGTTACAATAGATATGCACAACAATTATCTTAGTGACAATGTCTTGTTCATGCCAGGAAATAGATTCCGTGCAAAGATTGAATCCAGCAAGTATGTAAACATATAAAAATATGCTTCCTCTCCCTTGGGAGGATCCTGATATTGTTCTACATGGGTAATTAGCGGATGAGCCAAAATATCTTACCAATTCAACAACTTCCCCCTATCCAAGTTGACCATATATTCTGGAAGTTGAGATGACCAAGAGTTGGTAGGCCTTCCTGAGTGACTTTGTCTATATTTGTGGGTGGGCGTATTTCGAAACTTGGATGGATCCTTCACCCACCTATTAATAATATATCATGCTCATGTATATATTGGCCACATAAAATTATGATTCCATGACATCTACTGGATCAGGAAGATGATACATGTGTTGATAATCTACTCCCCAAAATGTAGCAATATTTTTTCAGTTGGTGTTGCTTAGTGTGATATTTTTCTCATAAATATGTGAAACAACCCAACTGATCACATCTGCACATCAGAAGGTTGGTTACCTGCATGAAACCCTATATATTATTCACTGTCATATGTTGTGATAATCCTACCAGTCCTCTGAATTTTATTCAAAATATTTTTCAAAAGCATATTTAATCTACTCCCATGCTGCTCTTGATTCCTTTTATATAAATAGATGAGTATCTGCATATACTAGAAATTTAACCAGTGGTTTCTCAACTGCTTCCCCAATACTTCTTATAGTGGTTTATTTTGAAGCATCTCTCTTGGCTACCATTTCAATAGTGACGGCTGGAGTGGTGCTCAACAACTGTTGTACCTATGGGGCGAAAAAGGAACTCATGGAAAACAAACATAAATGTTAAGAAAATCCACTTTCAAGGCATGTTCAAGTGTAAAATCAAGAATTTTATGGTAAGTATTGCATAATTTTCAATGGAAAGAGGAGTTGGCTGCTAGTAGAAACTATGCATTGTGCAGTAAGAGTGGCCAGGGTCGGAGCTTAAGGTATGAGACTGCACAATGTGTTAGTACTGGTATTTACATCCCACTGATACCACCTTATTTTACATTTCTTTCACCTCATCTCCATCATTATCATTGACTTCGCTTCATTTTTAATGATTTTTCCCAAGGATTCCCAAGTCACCATTTTTCACAAGCACTAAACCCTAATTTCCTCCCCCACTAAGCTAGGGTTTGGTATGGAAGCGATACATTTGAGAAGATGAGGAATAAGGTAGGTCATATCAATAAGTATGAGGTAATTTCAGCTCATAAAAATCATGTCTTCATCATTTTTTGAGAATTCATTCCAAGGGTGAGGTCATTTGCCACTCATAGGGTTGGTTTTTCTTCAAACTCTGTTTCTAACCAAACATAGATGAATTTAACAAAAGTGAGAGTGGTTTTTGTCGATCATAGGTTAAGAAAGAAAAAAATCCTTAATATTTTAAATATGTTTCATGGTTTTAGAGAAATATAAAAAATACAGGTACCACAGGAGAGTTGCTTCACTTCTGGAGTGACCTTGGGAAAATCAAGTTTTCTCCTAGCTGGAATGTCCAAATGACTTTCTTGCTGAGGCAAGTGATAAATCTACTGGAATATATTCCCAATTAGTGATCATGTGATAAATTTCGATTTTAGGAAGGCCTCCAAAATTTTCCTGCAATAGCACTCTTCATTTATGCACCCTCATTCTGCACTTTCTGACCAGTCTTGGGAGAAGTGATTTTTGATAGGGAAAATGACCTTAATTTTGCAAACTGAAGGTATTTCTAGAAACTATACTTGACGATATTTCCAAAAATCTATTGTGGAGCCAATTTATACACCTTCAAACTAGTAAAAAACAACCTGTAATTTGTGGTAAAATGGCACTGTGCGTTTAACAATTGACAGATTTTTTCTGAGTTTTTCTACAAGTTTGAATTTTAATTTGGGGAATCATGTTTTTACCTCTTTTAATTGATGATATAAATGTAGTTATAGCTTTTTGACTATTACCTAGGGTAAAAAAAATAGGGAAATCAACCAAATGAGGTGTAATGAATCAATTCACAAAAGTTAGGGATGAGTCACTTTAACCACCCTACTCTCTAGGTTTCATTTCAAACTTTAGTGGATCAACTCCTCCTCTCATTGATTCGACCCCTGAGGTTGGGAGAGGTTGTTTTAGGTCTATATATTCTCAAATTTGACTCATTTTTAAAATGTTGGGAGTTGGAATCAGTTTGATTTTTCTTAGTTGATCAAGGATACTTTGTACTCAATTTTGGCCATCAATACAAGAGGAGTTGCAGCTACATTTATGGGATATCTGTGGTATTGAATGTCTTTAATTGTTTCTTCTTTGGTGAAATATGTGTGACTATATTGTTCATTTCCTTTTCATGTCTATAATTATGATATTTTATAAGTGTGAAATTCAGAGTACATGCTAGCCATGCTCTGTTTTGGGTAACGGAACATATTTTGCTTCATATATTTTGTCTAAGAGAAATACATGTCTTATGCTTCCCTCAGCCTCCTTACATTTTCTAAACAATTCCATAATTATTATATTCAATTGATTGGCATTATACCTACCTTTCTCCATTCATACCTACAACCTTAGCTCTATATCCCTAACCTACATTTCCTTGACCTAATTTCATTATCCACTCATTTACCCAACCAAAACCAAATCAAAACAACACCTTGCACTCATTATCTAGTCTAAAACCATAATTTAGCCAACCCTCTTGGCTATGACCCTTTGGAGAGAGTCCTCTTCGGCTTGATAGGGCTAGCTATCAAGTCAAAAGCTTGGTTTATGGTTACCTCTATTGGGATTCCTTCTTCAGCCTTGGGAATTTGGTGGAGTGATAAAATATTGGCACCTTTTCCATGGAAGGAAAGATTGGATATTCCCTGGGAAAGAATGACAAAGGTTAGATCTAATTTTTTAAAGTGAACAACAGTTGGACACATATGAAGGATGAACCATTCACCTGGTGACTCCATTGATTGAAAGGTCTAGAAAATCAACACTTCATGGCAACTCCACTTCATAAATATCAGTAGCTTCAATAATTTTCAAGATGGAAATTGTTGCAAGAAGCTATGATTCGATGAGTAGGGATCACATTCCAGGTTTCCCAAATAAAATGCCTAAGGTAGATTGGCAAAGTAATTTGCCTATATTTAAAGAGGATTATAGGAATGATGTTGGTTTATATCTGGTTAAGTTTCACATGCATACATGCAAGTTGAAGGCTGAATTTCTTGAAGATTGTCTCTTAAAGATGTTCATGGCTTCTCTTGAAGGAAAAACACGATATTGGTATGAAGGTTTGCCACTTTCCATTATTTTTTCTCTTAGAGTTTTCCATTAAATATTTTATGAAGAATACAAGGAGTCCTACCCTTCTTTGTCTTTGTTCAACAATTGTTGTGATCGATTTGAGGTTTTCATTCAAAACCTAGAGGATTCTTATGATGATAATGAGCTCATGGATGAAGAGATATTTGAGGCTTTTCATGACAATCCTTTTTATCAGAAAAAAGAGCCAGTGCTTTCTCTCATGGATGAAAAAGATGATGTATATTATCTTGATTCTCATAAAGACTTCCCACAGGAGAAAATTCTTGCAGCAGTCCAACAAGTTTATCATCCAAAGGTTAAAGAAGATATTCAACATCCTTGTGAATCTTTAAGAGAGAAAGAAGACAATTACTGTGTTATCAAAAGAAAAGAAAAAATTACATTATCCTTTGTCTGAAGATGAGATAGATCAACTCCAGAAAAGTTATATTATAGTCCAAGCTAAAGTGGGTTTGTAGTGTTCACATAGTCAAGAGAGTGTTGGTAAAACTTCTTCCATTTTTTAAAATGAAAATCTAAGTTTAAATGAAGAAAGTCCTGAAACTAGATTTATAGATCAACATGAAGAAAGTAAGTCTCCTTTTTCAATGTTCATATTTGATGAAGTTTCTCCTGATCCTGATTTGCTGACATATGATAAATTTGAATATAATTTTGATGATAAGATTTATGAAACTATACAGGAAATTTTTTGTGATTAAACCAATTTAAGATGATGATTTCCTGCTAGGAGATTAGCCAATAGAGATTGTTTTATTTCATGAAGATGATAGGGCTGTCATGTTTGTTAATATTGAAGGATTTTTATTGTTTAAGGATGACTTAGAATATGAATTTGAGGAATATTAATCTTAGAGAGACAAAATTTCTGATATTGAGTAAGAATTTCTCATGCTTATGGAATTTTCAACCAACACTCAGATAAAAGAAGGTTATACTTCCCTATGCCTTCCTATCGAACAAAAACCAAGTTTTCTTCCAGATTAGAATGAAGGGAGTACTTGTATTTTTTTGGCTGGATCTCAAGACAAGTTAATGCTTCAGGATTTTCAAGATACCTTCGGTATTGTTTTGCAAGAATCGGTGAAGATGAATGTTGTCTTGTATGTTAGCATAAGTCTTGTTTTCAATTTTTAATTTGAGTTACCTACATGTACATCATTCTTCTTGCTTGAGGAAAGTGAGAGCAGAACTTCAGTAAGTATCCATCTCATGGATTAGTTACACTGGAAGGATCATTTCACCTAATCAACAATTGTGCAAAAGATTAGAGTAGGTTGGTATCATTTCAGTTTGATTTTATTTTATTTTCAGCAACGTTGATATAATTCATCAAGGTTTGAAGCCCGAGGTGAAGGCCCTAAGTATTTGATGATTTTTTAGTGTGTTTTGAATTTTGTAGTGTGTTTTTAGTTTCGGTTTTAGTTTCATTTTATAGATTGTGACTTCATGCCCAATAAGAAGGCACTGATCTACGAGTTCCCAGAGATCTGCAGTTCTTGGCACCTCTGAGGAGCTACCATCCCTAACTGGAGCCAATGTTAGCATTGGTATTTACATGCCACCAATCCCACCTTATTTTATGTTTCATTCACCTCATCTTTTTATCATTGACCCCCCTTCATTTTTTAACGAATTTTAGCAAGGGTGCCCAAGTCATCATTTTTCACAAGCACTAAACCCTAATTTCCTCCCCCACTAAACTAGGGTTTTCTATGGAAATGATGCATTTTAGCAGAGCAAGCATAGGGTAGGTCAAATTAGTAACTATGAGGTCATTTGAGCTCATAAAAATCATGTCTCCATAATATTTTGAGAATTGATTCGAAGAGTCAAGTCATTTGCCACTCATAGTGTCGATTTTTCTTCAAACTGTGTTTTTGACCAAAAAGGGATGAATTTTACAAAATTGAGAGATTTTTTATTTTTTTTCCATCATAGGTCAATAAAGAAAAACCTCCTTCATATTCTACATAGGTGTCATGGTTTTATATAACTATCAAAACTACTTGTGCCATAGGTGAGTTTCTACACTTGTGGAGTGACATTGGGAAAATCAAGTTTTCTCCTAGCTGGAATGTGCAAATGACTTGCTTGATGAGTCAAATGATAACTAGGCTAGAAGATATTTCCAATTAGCTATCATGAGATCAATTTGGAGTTGATTAAGGCCTCCAAGTGTTTCCTACAATAGCGATCTGCATTTATGCACCCCCATTCTGCACTTTGTGACCAGTCTTGGGAGAAGTGTTCTTTGACGGGGAAAATGACCTTAATTTTGCAAAATAAAGATAGTTATGGAAACCAGACTTGAATTTATTTCCAACAGGATATATTGGAGCCAATTTGGACACCTGAAACCTAGCAAAAAATAACCTGCAAGTTGGGGTAAAATTGCGTTGCGCGTTTAACAATTGACTGATTTTTTCTCTGTTTTTCTACATATTTGTATGTTATGTTGGGGAATCATGATTTAACCTTGTGTAATTGATGATATAAATGTAATTATAATTTTTTTACTATTACCTAGGGTAAATACATTAGGTAAATCAAGAAAATGAGGTTTAATGAATCAGTTCACAAAAGTTAGGGATGAGTCACTTTGACCACCCTACACTCTAGGTTTCAGTTCATAATTTAGTGGATCAGCTCCTCCTCCCATGGATTCGACCCCTGAGGTTGGAATAGGTTCTTTTAGGCCTATATATTGTGATTTTTTACTCATTTTTAAAATGTTGGAATCTGGAAACAATTTTATTTTTCTTAGTTTATCAAGGAGACTTTGTACTCAGTTTTGGCCATTAATACATGAGGATTTGTAGCTACATTTACGGGATACCTGTGGTATTGAATGTATTCCATTGTTTCTTCTTTAGTGACATATTTGTGAATGTATTTTTCATTTCCTTTTCATCTCTATGATTATGATATTTTATAAGTGTGAAATTCAGAATACATGCTAGCGATGCTTTGTTTTGGGTAACTAATTATATTTTGTTTCATATCTTATCTTAGAGAAATACATCTCTCATGCTTCCCTAAACCTCCTTATATTTTCTAAACCATTCCATAACCATTATCTTCAAGTGATTGGAATTATACCTACCTTGCCCCATTCATCCCTCCAATCCTAAATCTATAGCCGTGACCTAGCTTTCCTTGACCTAATTTCATTATCCACTGATTTACCAGACCAAAACCAAATCAAAACAACCCCTTGCACTCAGTATATCACCAAAAAATGTTATTTCTATAGCCCTCCTAGCTATGACCCTTTGGAGAGAGCCCTGTATGGCTTTATAGGGCTATCTATAAAGTCGAAAGCTTGGTTTTTGGTTTCCTCTTTAGGGATTCCTTCCTCGGCCTTTGGAATCTGGTGGAGTGATCACATAATGCGTACTTCATTCTGAACAGTGGTTTGGGAGAGACTACGTACTGCACATTATTAGTGGCAAAGGATGCATACTAAGCCCTCTAACTACAAAATGCGTAGTTGAGTCAGCCTATCCTATGCACTATGTAGCTCTAGAGGGAAATATCTTGGCTTGAGACTTAGGATTGCATAATGCCCAGCTCAGAAAAGTTAAAACTGACCAAGGGAATGGTACATCTGCCCAATAGAGGTGTGGAAAAATGGAAGATCTTGAGAGAAAGCATTGGCTTGAGTGTAGATCTGACTAAGTGTGAATGAAACAAAACATTTTGAGTGCAGAAACTAAATAAATGGGAAGAAAACCAAATCGGTGAGGAGAGTCGCTGCAACGATGACCACTAGTGAAAAAATGAAAAAAAATGAAACAACACTTATGAAAGGAAAATGTTAACTTGAAAAAGAACTTCTGAAATCTAGAAAATTTTGAAACTCCAACAACATTCAAATAAATTTAAAAAAAAAAAAATGGAAAAAAGAGACAGAAAAAGCGACAAAAAATGATAAATGTGAAACTCGGTCGAAAAAGTGACGAAGATTGAATCAAAGGTTCCTTGATCTCCTCAGAATTGATGGAGCTCTAAGATAAAGTGTGAAAATGAGCTTTAGGACCGTCGATTAAATTTATTTGCGCAAATAAGTGTCTATGATGTCCATGCCAAAAATCAAGGAAAAAAAGACACTGACAAAAAGTTTCCAAAAATATCAAGTGTGTCTCCTTCAAGAAGATAAACATATATACATATTTTTTAGGGACATTTTCTTATTTTTCAACTTTTACTCTTTTCTGATTTTTCCGAAAAGTGCCATGCACACTCGTGGAAAATATTTCACAATTATGGAGAACTCAGAAACTTTCAATCTCAACGCACTGTGGAGTTTTTGAGCTCATTGATGGATAGCACCATTTTGGGTTCAGTGCCAAGATACCATACATGATTGGATAATTTCTAAGCTCAAGTCACAACTTCCAGTCATAATTGTGCAATTCTAGTCATCAAGGGCTAGATTGCCCTCATGGATTCCACACTTTCTAGAGGGAATCCCATAACTGCTACAATACCAAGTTTGGAGATTAGTTTGTGACTTAGAAAGATGAGTCAATTGAAAAGGTGAGTGCACACAAGATCAAATTAAAAGATAAGTTTAAACCAAAGTATGAATAATTGATAAAAATGCAGGATAAGCTCCTCTGAAAAGAAGGTTATGCTCCAAAATCTAAGTGAAGGAAAAATTTTGGAGGGATCATTACATAATTGTAAATGTCATAAAAATGAAATTTATAATTACTTTCACATAGAACTAGAGCATAATTTTTAATGGTTGTTGTTTGTGAGTGGGATAATTCCACTTCATAATAGGAAAGGGGACATAGTCAATGACAATTTCCAATAAGTAACCAAGCATACAAAAAATTTGATCATAGCCTGGAGTGCATGCAACTGCTAACTTCAAATCATCTCTCAAGTTTCTGGAGGGAGTGCCAACCAAATTGGAATAATTTGAGTCATTGTGGACACTCTTAATCAATAATATCCTGTGAATTTTGCAATTCTTAAGGTTCTTTGGCCCATTTAATCTAGACACCATTCTCACGATGAACCTAAAATGCATTTAGAAAATAAGAATGGGGCGACTCTTATATTATTTGCGTTTGAAGCCCTCCTTCTCTTCATGCAACCAATCTTCAATAACCCTATCATAATTGTTGCCACTTTGTTTAGAAATTGTATTGTTGAAATTATTGATAAATTCATAAGTAAATAAGAGCTTACGAGAGGATAGCTTATAAATTGTTGAACAAGTTTCCAGCCTCTAGGATGTTATAACATTTCTATTTGATTTTGTAATTTTTCATGTACAAATTTCAACATTGTTGAAATCCATTGTATCATGTCATAATAGGGAAATATTCAATCTCTAAAACCAACCTTGTGTAACTCTTTCCTTCTAATTTTCTCATACTGTGCATTTTTCTCTTTAGATGAACTTTATGACTTTAGCCACCCCCCTATTTTCAAAGAAATTATAAATTTCATCCCATTTTGTTGTGCATGCATCTTCCATTTTGTAAGTTGTGTGAGAAATCAAAACTGAGATCAAAGTATAGTCCCGTAATTATGATCTTGCACCCACTTTACCTTTCCTTTAATGCATTCAACTCCTTGCTTTGAAGTAGGGGATTTGCCTTTTATTCCCATTCTATGGCTTGCATGGCCCATCAAACATATAATTAAGATTTATTATGAAAACCAGTCTAACTCAATAAGAATAAACATTAGGAAATACCACCACTTAGTACAAGTTGAAACTTATAAGAAAAATGGTCACAATTCAGACTAAAATTGGAGTTTCCAAATTATTCATTAAGAAAAATGATACAACATGTTTAAATAGAAACACGCTTTTGAAAATGGTTAAGGAAGCACGCTACTTTATTTTCATTAAATATCGAACTTCGAGTTGTTTAATTTTCATAAAAGGAAATGAATTTCAATTAATTGTGAAAATACATGTCAACCATTTCTCGAAGAAAGAGGCGATATCAACATCAGAATCGAGAAAAAATCTATTTAAAAAATAAAACCAAAAGTGGCGAATGGTTCGGTATATTAGAGGAACGAAAAAAGTTCAATAATAATAAAAAAAAATGAAGGCTAGAATAACTATTTTTTTATTAATACACAGAGGAGCCATAGGTTGAGTAGTCGGACAATCTGACAGATGGACTTCAAACAAATTCTAGCCAATTCCATGTCGTCGAGTGGGAACAATAGCCACCACGCACTTTCAGGGATTAATGAAAACTTTGAGGAGGTTTCAATAATGATCCCCCACATATACAATGCCATTATTGGATGGATTAAGGACAGGGATCCATACAGGCCTTCCACTCGGGATGACTCCATCAGGATTCGCCCTCACCCTATCTCATTTTCGGCCATTTTCTTTGATGGCGCTTGTAAGAACGAAATTATGCAGTGTGGAGCATGGATCAAACTCTCTCAATCTGAAAGGATCCAGGTAAGATGGAATGGGGGCAAAGGCACTAACAATCTAGCTGAATTAATGGCCCTTTGGGGCGGACTACTCGCAGCATGCAATCTCAATCTTAAATAGGCATCCATATACAAAGATTCAAATCTTATCATAGAGGCCTTCTAGGGTCTTTTTATGCATTCTATTATTAATGCACATTGATGGTTTAGAAGGGCTAAAATCCTATGGGAGAAATTGAGTGAGCCTCCTCTCCATCATATCTTCCACGATAACAATACGCGAATGGACAGGCTATCTAAGAAGGGTCTGAATATGAATTATGGTCATCTTCAGGTAACTCGATATGTTAACAATCAAGAGGTATGGACTAGCAACATACCAATTCCTTGACTCATATATTCTGGTGGAAGAAGTATTCTTCAATTTTGAGCTCGACTGCACAACCACGCCACGAGCCTAGAAATTAAGCGAGCCCGTAAATCTTCAACTGAGCCGACGGGAACAAGTTTTCTGAAAATAAATCCTCAGAAAGTCTTAAAAATAACATACAGTTTTTCACTGGCTAACAAGCTCAAATCATAGAATACCGCTCTCACTGTATGCAATATCGAATCATAGTCTTGGTATGATAGATATAAGCTAAACTGGACTTTAATTCTCAGTGTTCTGTCATAGTTTGATAAATTGAAATATGAGTTGAAAATAATTATATTATTTTGTATTAATGGAGAAAAGGTTACACAAGTTGTAACGTATCTCCTTAGTTTAGGATTTGTTCCTAGATTTTAGGAGTTTGTTTTCAACTTCCTGATTTCTGGTGATGTACTTAATGATGTAATTTCTCATTCATGAAGGTAGAGTGAACGGAGAGTGATATCCCAGTTTGAGAGTCGTCTCCAGGTGCAGTACTCACCTAAGAGCTACAACTCCTTCTTTTCAATTATGTGCATATTTTATCTTGGTATCAGAGCTCAGATTGGGTGAGCCGAATCTTTTATTGCCTTTGTGGCTGAATTTCCTTTGTGGCTAGTTTTCCTTTGTGGTAGAATCACCTTCGTGGCTAAAAGTTCCTTTGTGGCTGCGTGTACATCAGACGTATGTGCTCACAAAGCTTGGTGCTCGACCGAGCAGGTGGACTATAGTAACAATTGGCTGAAGGACTCAGATGTTTTTTAACTTCTGAGCAGAAGGGAGTTGGCGCAATTTCTGCGCTGACAGTCACGCCAAGGAGTGCAATTGGCTCATCTGTTAAGCCCATAACTGTGCCAATGCACCAAATCACCTGATTTGCGCGGAAGCGCATGGAAAACTCGTGTCAGGGATTTTCCCCACATCAATTTGATCTGGGCACGAATTTTTCGCTCAGAAAGGCACCACCTCACCTTCAGTGGAAGATCCGCGGAAAGCCTCACCTTCGCTCGAAGATCTACGAGAGTTGCAGATCGGAGAAGTTGCAAATCTGTCCGGGAGAGGCAGATTAGATCAGTTTTGATCGGATTATTTTTGTGGTTGTATTGGAAAACAACATATTTGCTCATTGGAGTGAGATTAATTTGTAGATATGTCAGATATTTCTAGATCTGAATCGAAGAACCGGTAGAGCAATGGAAGATCGGTGGTCAAGATCTGATAGGTATTGTTTTTTTTCTTTTTCTGAATCAATTGGGTAGATTCATTTATTTGTAGATAAGTTCAGAATGAGTAACACTATGGAATCATATCTCCACAAGTCTGGCAAACTCGATGGATCTAACTTCATAAATTGGAATTTTAAGATTCAGACCTTGCTTGAGGGTGTGAATGCATGGTCGATAGTTATAGGAGACGAGCAGAGGCTGAATTCAAACACAGGGGTGAATACACAGGAGCAAGAATGGGATAAGCGAGAAAACAAGGCGAAAGTTTTTTTGAAGATGTCCGTGAAGGACGACATTATCCCTCACATCAGAGAATATAAAACGTCCTCTGAGATCTGGACGACCATCAAAAGTTTGTATCAGACCCAGAACACGAGTCGAATTATGGCACTCAAAAGAAAGCGATTTTCAATGAAGATGGACGAAAGTGAGACTACTGCTGCATTTATCGCATGAGTTAAAGATGTGAAAGAAGGATTGGGAGACATCGGAGAGAAGGTGTCTGATTCTGATCTCGTCACAATCACTCTGAATGGGATGAGAGATGAATATCAAATGTTCATCACTGGATTGGCAGCAAGGGAGAAAGCGCCTACATTTTAAGATCTGACAGGGATCTTGTTGCAAGAGGAGGAGCGACGACAGAATTTGAAACCCTAGAGCAATGATATTGCTCTGATGGCGAAATGAAGATCATTCAGAGGGAAGCAGTCACAGCAGCAATCACAGTCGCAGCTGCAGTAGAGAGGAGGTACATTGCAGAAGAGTTCGTATAAAGGTATGTATGTAAATAATCCTATAAGAAGATGTTATTATTGTGGAATGAAGGGTCATATACAGAATGAATGCCTTAAGAAGAAGGCAGATGATGCAAAGAAAAAGTTGGTGATAGCAAAGCACGGAGGATTTTTTGTTGAAGAGGATGAAGATCTCAGTCACGAATTTCAACTGTTCACAGCTGACTGTGCCCTTTCAGCATCCAATGAGGATGACATCTGGTATGTCGATTCTGGTGCATCCTCTCACATGACAGGTAAAAAGGAATGTTTTGAAAATCTTGAAGAAAGTACATATGGATCAAAAATTTATTTAGGAGATGATAGTGGATACGAGATTAAACGCTATGGGTATATTCTGGTAAAGCTGCCAAATGGTGATATTAGTCGTCTTAAAAATGTGTTATATGTACCTGGAATTAAGAAAAATCTAATATCTGTATCCATGATAACTGATCAAGATATGCAAGTTGAATTCTTCAAGACTCATTGTGTCATAAAGGATTGCAGCAAAGAAATTGTGGCAACAGGCGTGCGTGTAGGAAGCCTATACAGAATGGATGTAAAGAGTATACCACAGTGAGCCATGGTTGCAGGTGGATTGACAGTCGAACAACTCTGGCACCAGAGATTCGGTCATTTGAATTTGTAGGACCTCATGTTATTGTAGAGAAAAGGTATGGTCGAGGGACTCCCTGTCTTTCATAATACTCAGTTAAATTGTGATGGATGTGCCTTAGGTAAAATGCATAGAGAAAAGTTTGTTGTGCATGATAAAAGGAAGGAAAGAGACGTTTTAGAACTAGTGCACACTGACATATGCATGCCTATGCAGACGAGGTCGCTAGGTGGAGCATATTAATTTTTGTTATTTACTAATGACTGCACTAGATATTCATGGCTTTATTTTCTGAGTAAAAAGAGTTAGAATTTCCAGTATTTTATAGAATTTAAAACTTTGGTGGAAAAACAGTTTGGAAAAAGTATAAAAATTCTCCAATCTGATTAAGGGGGAGAATACAAGTTAGGGGAATTCATGAAATTATGCAAATCTCACGGGATTGTTTAGCAGTTTACAGTGCCACACACACCACAACAGAATGCAGTGGCAGAGCGCAAGAACAGAACCTTAGTGGAGTGCGCAAGGAGAATGTTACAAGGCAAGGGTCTATCTAATAGTTTTTGGGTAGAAGCCATTAATATTGTTGTATATTTAAAGAACAGAATTCCTACCAGATATCTTGGCTTCAAAACTCGTTTTGAAGCCCTATATGGACTCAAACCAACAGTAAATCATCTAAGAGTATTTGGGTCAAAAGCATTTTCCCATATACCCAAAGCTGATAGAAAGAAATTAGACCCTAAAGCTGTTAAATGCATATTTGTTGGTTATGGCATAGAATTTAAAGCATATAAGTTATTCAATCCTGAGTCTCATAAGATATTTGCATGCAGGGATGTAGTGTTTCATGAATAGGTTCAAGAAGGGAAAGATGACATTGGTGATGATTGGCACATTCCATTGTTGATGGATGAAAGCAGCGAGGATGAACGAGAGCAGGAGCAGAAATAGGAGTAGAAAGAAGAGCAGAAAGAAGAACAGGAAGAAGGTGATAATGCAAGCCCAAATAGATCTGAAGAAAAAAAAATTGAGGTTAGTCCCCTACCAAGGAGATCAGGTAGGAAGACTCAAAAACCAGCTAGATTGAAAGACTATGCTTTGATGTCAAATATTTTGAACATTGTAGAGCCCACTAATTACAAAGAAGCTAGTCAATCTGAGGCATGGATGGCTGCAATGAGTGAAGAGATAGAATCTATTCTTAGAAATAATACTTGGGATTTAGTTGAACTGCCTAAAGATAAAACACCTATAGAATGTAAATGGCTGTTTAAACCAAAAATGAATGCAGATGGAAGTATAGAAAAAATAAAAGCTACGCTGGTTGCAAAGGGTTACTCACAGCAAGAAGGTATAGATTTTGATAATACCTTTGCACTTGTAGCAAAGTTAAACACTATCAGAATGCTTATTTCTCTAGCAACTAAACACAATTGGGAGCTACACTAGCTTGATGTCAAATCTACATTTTTAAATGGTGAATTAAAAGAAGAAATTTACTTAGTACAGCTAGAAGGGTTTGTAAAGCAGGGGCAAGAACATCTTGTTTGCAAATTGAAAAAGGCATTATATGGCTTAAAGCAAGCACCTAGGTGTTGGTATGAAAAGATTGATTCTTTCTTTTTAGAGCATGGTTTTCATAGGAGTTTGAATGACCCAAATCTGTATACAAAGTAAAATAAGCAGGGGCAGATTATTTTGATTTCTTTGTATGTAGATGACATGATTATAATAGGAAATGCAGATAATTTAATCAAAGAAATCAAAAGGCTTCTGTCACACGTTTTTGAAATGAAAGATCTCGAAAGTCTCCATTACTGTCTGGGATTAGAAGTATGGAGAGATACTTGGCAAACTTTTCTTACCCAAGGGGGGGAGTTGAAAATAATTATATTATTTTGTATTAATGGAGAAAAGGTTACACAAGTTGTAACGTATCTCCTTAGTTTAGGATTTGTTCATAGAGTTTAGGTGTCTGTTTTCAACTTCCTGATTTCTGGTGATGTACTTAATGATGTAATTTCTCATTCATGAAGGTAGAGTGAACGGAAAGTGATCTCTGAGTTTGAGTGTAGTATCTAGGTGCAATACTCACCTGAGAGCTACAACTCCTTTTCAATTCTGTGCATATTTTATCTATATGAAGCTATTATGAGGACAAAAAATGTATGCCTTTTCTATCTGTAGAAGGAGTGTAGAAAAAGTTCAATTGCGAGATGATCCTCAAATCCATATAATGGCGATTAAAGCCGATGAATGTACTGTTATTATCTTTATAATGCAGTGATTTTTTTCCTCTGGAAAAAAAAAAAAAAAAACTCAAGTCCAGAAGAACTATTATCTTATTCGTAGAGGGCATCTGAATTCCCAGCCAAAACAGATAATAATATAACATATCCAATGTATTCATGAATTATAAGTTTAAAAGGAATTTATAAATCATTAATTAAAAATTATTTAAAAGCTTTCATAGCATAGTTTTGCACATATTTCAAGAATAGAAGAACTTTACGAAAATCAATTCCTTCTTTTGAGAGATTAGTTACAATCCTGCAAAAAAATGGTAGGCGCAACGTTTAATCCACCAATCCACGTAAGCATTCATCTGAAAGCAAAGGAAACCGAACAAAAAAAGAAGCGACCAATGATTGCAATTGATAGTCCATTGAAAGTAGAATGCCTATTGAGGATGGCCACTGCATTAAACCAATTCCCACGACCAAAACCTCAAGCATTTCAGCGACAATCGCAGATCGCATGTAAACGTCATTGCCAATGCTCTCATCTAACCCTAGCAAAGGGAAAAATATTCGAAATGATGACACCTTTTGACCTTACCATAACAAGGATATTCCCACAATATGCGAGAAATACGTATGGTTCGGTAATTTTGAGTCTAGCATTTGTTATGTGACATGTCTAAGCTATGGACACACAGATAGAGTTATATATTCACTCTCTTGCAGCCGACTAACTATTCGGCCCACACCGTGAGGTTAAGAGGTCTGCACGACTCGAAGTTCACCCAACTTCTCCTGAAGCCCAACTATGTCAATGGTAGGGTCACGGATACAATCGACTTAGCCTGACATTTTAGATGACTACTTCCACGTGTGCCACTGGCTACTGACACTTGGAGGATAATGGAAATTAGCATATAAAATATTTGAATGGAAAGCTATATAAATGAATAGAGATCACTGCTATTTACAAATATCTAGATGAGATGTTACAAGTGAAATCCAAATATGAACATTGCATTAAAGCTTTAGTAGTGTAATAAGAACATTGTGATTTTTTACACAAAAGTGCACTACCACATACTAATTAAAAGTTCCGTGTTCTGTCTACATTGACGTTGTAATATTGAATTACATAATGTAATTATGAATATTGAACTGCATAATGTAATTATGAAATATCTTTCAATTTCAAATATATTTTTTTTATGAATATAAAATTCAGTATATTTTTTTTTCCTTATTGTAAATTAACTATATTTAAACTAGTACTTTATAATTACTTTTCAAAACTCAATAATTTAACAAAGCTGTGCAGAACTCTACATAACCTAGCTTGAATATATAATTTTCATGGTCACAACTCTTTCTTTAATGCCTATACTTTGGAGCTTTAACTTTAAGTTTTATGTTTTTGGTTTACACTATTTTATTTATGTAAATTTAATGGTGTTATTATTATTTTTATTTTCATATTATAGTTATGTTTTTTATCAATTTAAATGAGTTAACTTTATTAAAAATATGTGAGATTTTATTAATATATTTTTTAATTATCTATAATTATGTAGAATTTTTTTTTGATAATAATCACATTCAAATGAACATTGTCAACGCATTTCGAACCAACCAGTGTGGTTCATCATCAAGGGATCAAACAGTCAAAATTCTATAAATATCTATATTTTTGCTTTTTATAATACTTGCAAATGGTTTTGTGCCTTGATTTTTATTGCACACTAAAACCCATGCTCATTAATATACCGAAATCCCAATGCATTCATTTCTATATGATTCATGTATCATGTTGCTTGAGATAATACAACTTGAGTGGACCTAATAGTTAAGAGCATGTGTTTTCTCCTAAGAAGTCACAAATTCAAAACCAGAGGGGGGTAGAGTATGTATTCCTCAAGGGGGTCTCATACACCGATTTGATGCATGACTTGAAATGATAAAAAGAACACTTCACTTACAAACAAGGGGTCCTATACACCAATGTGATGTTATAAGCTTCACTTGCATTTATAAGCCTTCGTCACCTACCCATTGGTTTATATCATTAAAAATATGTTTTCCTTCAAATAAAATATATAATCCTCTTCTCCTCTTCTTAAAAATTGAAATAATTTTTTTAATTACAAATATAATTATATTTATAATTTAATTTTTTAAATATATATTTACAATTTGTTTTAATATAAATTGAAGTAAAAAAAGACATTAATTTTAGTAACCATCAAAAAAATTATTCCATTATGCATTAAAATAAATTATAAATTATATATGAAATATATATATATATATATATATATATATATATATATATATATATATATATATATAAAGCTTGAGTTCCATTTTACCATGAAGATTTTTAACATGTAAATTCTTGACTTGTAAATAAGTTTTGTTATAATAACGTTACTGAATATCATGATTTACTAATACTATATAAGAAGAAAAAAACACGTAAATAACATATTTCACATGTTTATATGACATTTTTTTACTAAATCATTTTAATTAATTAATATATATAACTATATTTATTACAATTTTCAACCTTTGATGTGCGGTATCTATTGTTACATAGTAGCTAGTGCTTGAGACTTAGCTTAAAAATAAATAAACTAAATTAAAAATAATGAATTAAAATTAGTATTAACATTTAAAATCTAATGGATAATTATATTAATTGTTATTATTATTATTTTAATTACTTCTTATTGACATTTTATTAAAATTAAATTTATTTGTTAAAATTTATTTCATTGTAATGTGTTTACATTTTGTCATAAACAATGAATATCTATAGTAATTTTTATTTTAAAATTGTTATATAATAAAATAAGTAAATGAATCTTTATTAATATTTTTAAATGTAATTATTTTTAATATATAATAAATAAATAATTATGCTTTGAATAAAATTTCATTTAATTATTAATGAATTTATCTCATTATATTTATTTATGAATAAAGTTATTTAATATGACTAATAAAATTTTTAATGGAGTAGTTCTTATGGAGTTATCTTCCTTTGCAATAAAATGTGTTAGTGTTGCATGTTGTAGTGAGGAGGATAATTTCACTCAGGTGTGTCTATCTTGTTCAAATATTATATCTTGAATTTTATTGATTTTCATGAATGAAAATCAATTTGCAACACTTAGAAAAAAAAAAATATCAACAAAAATCAATTTATAGTAGTTAAAAAATTAAAATTAAAAAAAATGTAAATTGCTATATGAAACTGAAAAATTAATTGTGTAATGAAAAATTTTCAAAGATTTTAAATTTTGGTGGTTTCCTATGAGGATTGATAATGAAAAAACTAAAAGTGTCTAAAAATTGTTGCATGAATATTGAAACTATCTCCAAAAATTATGACAGAAAATAAAAAATAATTATATTTTATTATGCGAAGGCTGCAATAACAATCATTAACCATAATTTTAAATATTAATAAAAATAATAAAATTCCTTCATAATATTAAATTATTGACAAATATTTTGATCAATAACAAAGTAATCTCCAACCAATTCCTAGTCAAAAGAAAAATAGATTCTTGCTACAAGTATAATCATAAAAATATTTTAAATAATATATGGAGCTTAAGTCGTTCTATCAATTTAATAGTTATTAATAAATAAATTAAAATGTAGTGATTGTAAAATAACCATATCTATCAATATAATTAATTCATTTTTAATCATATTAATTAAAATAAACACTAAAAGACTTTTCTATATCTTTATATTAAATCTATATTAAAAAAATAATTATCTAAAATAATTAAAAAAACTAGTTAATATTATCAAATACATTTTTTTCTTTTCCTTACAATCCATACTTCAAAAAAATAAAATCATAAATAGGAACATTATTTATATATTTTTATGTAAAACGATTAAATATTTTTTAAAATTAGCTGATATTTTTATTTTATATTATAATTTCTTTAAAATTATCAATAAAATGTTTTCTATATTTATTTATCTTTTTGACAAATTATCCGATCCCTTATAGGATAGTAATGTGAAATTCTATTCACTATTTTCCGATAGTTGATAATGGCTTTCATGTCTGAATATTAAGTTTGAATTCAAATATCCATGGTTAAATTTTTACGAAGTATTTTGAAACTTTTCAATATAAATGTAAAATGCTTCCTGTAAAATTATTAATTCCACCCATGTGATGAATGGAACGCACAGTAAAGAGCATTGTTGACAATCATAGGTAATTTAGACCAGGTCAAGGGTTTGGACAGAAGAATCCTGGGTGCTATTAATGATAATCGGTCCGGCCTAGAAGGTGCCTCTATTAAATTCCAACTGTCGGTTGTCAAATGATTATTATAAGTAGAATAACCTTAGTGGAGAGAATAGATAATAAATATCACCTGAAATGCTATGCAGGCAGACGAAAGCACGACCCTTCCGGACACCAATAAGGAGCCCACTAGAGTATTGCGCTTATAATTCTATGTTTTTAGATGGCCTTTTACATTAGAACATAAAACCTTAAGAGCAGTGTGTTCGTATAACGCCATGACCATTTAACGACAGACAGACAATTGTGCCAATAACCATTTTACAATAATCTGTAATTAGGTTTCCCAAGTGGAAGTTATGGATTCTATCGAGGTATGGTGATTTTATCAGCACTTCTTCAGAACTAGTCTGAGAGAATCGTTCTTTAGAATTAAGTTAGAAGAACTCAACTTTGATACCATGAAAAGACAGACTGTACAAGTATTAGTAATCATTCCAAATAAATAAATAGCTAGAATCTGAGAATGGAAATTATAAATTCCATATAAATACGATAATTCCTCCAACAACTTTAATGGCCTTCACTCGTTTAATAGCTTTTATACTCACTGAAGACTGGTGTAGTTGGCGTTGTACGAAAATAGAATAACGTTCCAGCATCGAAATGATAGACTGTTTAGGAATATCGTTACAAGATGTTAATCAAATAGTTGTAATAAACTTTATAGAACAGACTGAATAAAATTGTCCCACAATACTGTTTCATTAGTGGTTTTCGTTGTAGTTTGCCCGTGTCTAAAAAAAGGACAATGCATATGCCCTATGTCTGCACGTGACAGGTAAAGCAATTCTCAATAAATGGACCCGTTTCAGGTAGAAAATCACTATATGAATTACAGAACATGTCGCCCGTAAAGATTGGTAGGGTCTTTGGGAAGCCTTTACCGACAGTCCTCCAGCTCACTGTAAAGTGCAATAGGGACATAATGATAGCTTTAAAACACCTATTTTGTCTATATAAGTCTCATGGCCGTAACTCCTTCTTTAATGTGTATGTTCCTTTGGAACTTTAAACTTATATTTTGTTTTTAATTGGGTTTGATTTTTATCTTAATTTATTTATCAAAATTTAATGTTATTATCATTATTTCTATTTAAATATTTTGGTTATACTTTAAATAATTTTTTTAATATAAATTATGAATTTGGTTTGGAGTTAATTTTTTCGAATACATAATATTTATATTAATAGGTATTTGAAATAGTTTTAATTTAATAATAAAAAATATTTGGTGGATGATAGTGATTTATCTTTTAAGTAGTCATGTTTTTTTACCTAAACATGTTATATCAAGAAGAAAATTATATTTTTTTGGGTATGTGGTAATCAAAGCCATCATATTTGCCCATAGTATTGTGACAAGACTTATTATAAATTAAAAATGACTATAATAAAATGAGGGCAGGTCTCCATGATTAACAATATTTTTTCCATGTCTTTTCATATATATATATATATAGACACACACACTTAACTCTTTTGTTTTGTAAAATCACAAGAATTATATTAATTTTAAAAATACAAAAAAAAAATTCAGCACAAATGTTCTTTACTAACCTTCCACTATGAAGATTAAGATAGTAACTTGGAAATAAATCTTTCAAGTTTCCCTTGTTATTCCTCATTTTTTTTGTTCTTTACTAACCTTCCACTATGAAGGCTAAGATAGTAACTTGGAAATAAATCTTTAAGTTTCCCTTATTATTCCTCATTTTTTAATAAAAAATTTTAGGTTCATTTATTAACATAGACAAAGATACAAAATTTGATACACAAAATCATATAATAAGTCAAAATGAAGAGTAAAGTAGGTGCTATAAAATCTCTCATGCTATGGGACTGTGTTCCTAATCTGGTTAGGGAGGATCCGCACTGGTGTCTGGTGATGAAGGTTGAGTTCAAGTAAAGTGAGTGAACAATAGATTGAGTTTTCTATTGACATTATCGATCTTTTGCAGGAGCTCAGCTATGCATATGAGTAGCTCCTATTGGGCATCTACTTCATCACAAAAGACCTTTCTAGTAAGAATTTTGATATGCCAATACAAATTCATTGTATTCATGTACGTAGAAGCCCTCGTAAAATAAAAAATAGCTAGAACTCAATATCTGGTTTCTTGTTGCACATGGTGATCAAGGATAATTTTGTGTCTGTGAAACTCATTTTTCAATATCAATAATTTCTCTTTGCACAAATTCTTCAGATAAATTAGATAAATTATTTATAATGAACCATGGTACATCTGTGGAAAGATTGGGTACAGATATTGTGCAGAGAATTCGAATTGGTGGTAGGGAAAGGAGAAGAAGCAAGCCTTCCAAATGGTGGTAGGGGAAGGAGAAGAAGAAAGCATGCCAAGACGACCATTTTCCAAAGAATTACCTACTCTGTGGTGAACTAGGGAATGGGGAACACGAAGAGTCTGTGGCGAACCAGGGAATGGGGAACACGAAGAGGGGATTCACACACCATCATGGGAAATTTATATGTTTTATTTATTTATTATTTTTTTTATTATTTATTAATAAAAATAATAATCTAAAATAAAATTATAATTTAGTTAGACAATGTGAGATGTATCATATAATAACATTTTTGAGGTTAGTAAGATTTTGATATTTACTATAAATTGATTCATGTTCATATTTAGTAGTCATTTATTTTATATGGATGAGCTACTTTAGTTGTTATGGAATTTAGTTATAAGTTTGCATTGTAATTAGATAATGAAATTATCTATCTATACAAATTCATTGATTGTTTATAATAAGTAGTGTTCATTTTTCTTAAAATAATATGATGTGACATTTATATGTCTAGATTGTGTTTTTTTTGTTTGTAAAGTAAATATTTTTTACTGCCCTCAAATCTAATAATACATGCTAAATCATAGATGGCCACTTGGAAAGCCTCACCAAATCCATATATTTTTTCTTAAAGAAGGTAGAGCAAAAATGTTGGCGAAGTGAGGCAAGGTATAAAATAAATAAAATTAAAAAATAAGCCTCTAAGCCCTCAAGGAGATTGAGAAGAAAATTGAAACATAAAACTAAAACCATAACATAAATGAACCAGTTAAGAGGAATTTTCTTAATATGTGGATTTCGTGTTGCTTCCTAGAGAACAACCATAGTCTTGTGGAAATCCTATGATTTTTTCAATGTATCCCAACCAATGATCCATTATTGTGATTTGATACTGCATGTTATCCAAGGATAAGAGAGCATCCTCTTGTATTTCGTGTATGTGTTACAATAATTTACCAAGTAGAAACTTTATGTGCTAGTATAATTCCACCATATACATGTATTTTTTATACTAACCAGATGTGTGGTTGGTGTCAGGAACCCAATCTACAACATCCACAAGAACCTCAGTGTCTGAGAGAATTCTTCTGTATTGGGGAATCTCCCACTTGATCTAAGAAATATCTACCTATATTGGTGGGGTAGTATGATCTCGAAACAATATGGTCGACTGTTTGCTTGGACTTATTCCTTAGTGTACACATGTTCTCCATATTCCCAATAATAGGAAACCCCAAAACGAATGTGATCATGGTGAACATGAATTTCTATAGCTAGAATATTTGAACATTTCCCGCTATAAATGAATGAATCACCTAGAAGATGGAGCTCAAAGAATTGAACAAATAAAAGTTCCCCTAACATGAGAGGGGATGGAGAGAACCAGTCATATATATCTCAACACCTAAGTAACCAATATACACATGATAAAACATCCGAGTAAAATTAAATTCAAGAGAAGAGATAAGGAGGTCAAACCTATGCAAAGAGTAGTCATAGAAATGCCCCTTAGGAGAGCTAAATCAATGAAAAATAGGTGTCGAGTAGAAAAAATTGCTTGGTATCCCTTCTCCAAGGCTATCCTTGATCATAGAAATTGATCCCCACAAATTGGTGGGAATGGAAGAGGCTAGTGTGATTTTGGAAAACAATACATCTTGCTTGCTTTCCTAGAAGAAAATCATAAGCCTTGGGTGACCTAGAATATAATATCATCTTTAATAATATAGCTAAATAAATTCAAAATATTAGAAGAGCCAGATACATTTCCTCTATGATGATTATTGGGCCGAAGATGTTTCTCCAATCCAAGAGTTTAGGAAAACACCCTTTAATTAACACTATTAGACCAAAGATAATTATATGAAGGATTAAGCTAAGATTTGATGTTAGTGACCTCCACATAAACAGAAATTAAAATATCATAATTAGCTACCTAAGTGAGGTAGTGAAAAATGGAGGCCACTACTAAACCGAGGCTACAAGGATTCCTTGGCATAAAATGAAAACCATCAGAAAATAACTCACACAAACAAATTACAACATATATTGGGTGTTCAAAGATCAAGACATACATTGATCAGTTATGAGGGCATGCTACCATGTCCCTTAACCAACCATGTTTCCTATTGCAATAGTGACAACCTACCATGCACCTTTTTTGGTTCCTAACTCACCATCTAAGGTGATTAGGTCTTGTTGAATTATACTCTTGAACTATTGCTCGAAGGGTGGTACTATAAGGAGATGTTAGGGGATAAATATCATGGAGGAATTATCGAAACAACTTTGATTAGCGATTTCTGCCACTAGATGGTTTTGGATCTTCTAATTAGATGAGGGATGTAAATAGGGATGCAGAGTGAAGAGAGGAGGCTTGAATGAGCTGACTTTTAAGCCTCCATATGAAAGAAAAATTGTTGATCGGAGGCTTAAGATTGTAAATCCTATCTAGAGTTAGCGATGGATTTTTGTATATCTTTGCTTTCTGATTTTCCTTCATCTAACTTATAACCATTTTTCCTAAATCCGTCTCTGTGCTATGGTTATGGAGTAACGCATGATTCATATTTTTTTACAGAACTTGGTTTAATATTAAATGCAACCCTATTTCACTAGTTTGTTTCTGTGATAAATTTTTGGGTTTATATTCCTTCATGTACTTTTATTGTGTGACTTGTTTTTCTAAAAGTTTATGGTGGTTATAGCTGCTTCTTAAGTTCCTTTCATTTTTATTGCAACATGAATTCTCGCAATCCATTTATTAAAACCTGGTGTTGTAACAAAAACCTTTTACCACTCTTCTTAAATGAGATATACCACTCTAATTAAATGAGATATACATCGGAGTAAAGGGTAAAGTGTTTTATTTGTTACCTATTTTTAAAAATTTACCCTTATGGGGTTTTATAATTTTATTTTGCAACAGAAACCGAGCTTCGCAGTAAGAGAAAAAATTGAATTGTGTGCCTTTACCAATTCACCATGGGTTAATCCACAAAGAAGCCAATGCATGACTTTGTGACTATGTCTTATATTGTTTGCAATGTTTGTGTTTGGCAGAGAAAATTTGTTTCCCATTGTTTTTCTTGCTTTTTTGGCATATGATTTTCCTTTGAATATATTGGATTGGTTTCTCGTCATTTGTGTTTCCATTTTTTAAGAATATGGTGAGTATTAAAGGAATATATTTTTTATGTTTTCTATGATTATGGTGAGTATTAAAGGAGTCTATTTTCCAAGATTCCATTTTCAATGTATAATGCATATTGTTTCAAATATAAAAGATGGATGATAGTGATCATAATATCTTGTGGCGATTAAATCATTGCATAGTGTATGTTATTCCAGCTGTAAAATTTGGATGGTTGTGTTGAGAATTTGTATGGCTTGGAAAATTTCATTCATGTTGTCTTCTTTTCTTTCTTTTTTTTGTAAATTAGGAAGGACTGGTTCTATTAATAAACTCATCATACAAGTGGAGATATAATCAAGAGAAGCAGGAAGCTCTGGAAGCGTTAAAAAATCAACTATCCACCACGTCCCTTAATACTATGGCGTAGATGCTATTTAGATCCATCTCATCAATAAATTATTTCTTAGTGCCACGTTAATCAATTAATGGATATCAAGAAAATAAATGAAATTTACCAATGAATTATTTTATGTGAGAATGTTGCCTTGTTTTGGTTTTCAAAATAAGGAAGAGACCAATCATAAATGTTGTTGTTGTATTGAAATACTACTTTTACCTATGTGGTTCATGTACCCAAGAGATTTATGACTACTAACTAAATAAATATTTGTGTTTGACAAATACAATCAACCATGGATCCTAACCGTGAAAGCGTCTATATAATTGAACCCATGACCTCTGAACAACAAAGATGAGCAATCAAAATAACCCTAGAAGCTAGTTGAATAAAAATCATTTTTATTTGTTTCTTTAGAATAATATTTTTATTTGTCCCATTAAAAAATTTAGTGAATGTATCATTTTATTTTGAAATTATTCCTCTCTTAAAAATTCAAGTATAATTTTTTGTATTTGTTTTGCATATATATAAAATGAAATTATTCCTCTCTTAAAAATTCAAGTATAATTTTTTTGTATTTGTTTTGCATATATATATATATGCAAAACAAATACAAAAAAATTATACTTGAATTTTTAAGAGAGGAATAATTTCAAAATAAAATGATAAATTCACTAAATTTCTTAATGGGACAAATAAAAATATTATTCTAAAGAAACAAATAAAAATTATTTGTTGCTAATGCATTTATACTAATTAGTGAAGATAAATCTATTTATGTGGGAACTCTTGAAGGGTAACGATTTTTTCCCTAAGATGATCTATGTGTGGTTCGATTTTAGCGTGATAAGGTAATCCACATTTTTCTCTCATGTTTTTCTTTTTAAGTTCAAAATGGTTTATAAATAAACATAATGATAAATATGTCCTCCAAACACATACCTATATATAAACCTGAAAAAATATTTTCAAATTTCCCCTTATACATTGTTATTAGTTGGGCAATTTTTAAGATATGGGTCTATAGCATTTGGAAACAATGTCCTATAATGAAGTGTCTAATACGAGCACCCTTAAATGATCCTATTTACTATTTGAGTTTATAGAAAAATAAATCAAATAGTGCATGACATTTAAAAAAAATAAAAATTAAACTTTTATTCATTCACCTTGTCTATCATTACTTTTGTGTCATCATATTTGAGAAAATATTTTAAAATGTTTTATTTATTTATCCCATCTTTATCGCATTGCTCATTTTGATGGAAGTTCTTTTCATATTCTTCATTTACCCCAAAATTCATAATATATGTGGCTTTCTCTATATAGGAATATGGATTGGCTAAATATAACTTTTATATTCTGAATGAGAATACCCATTATGTGTGTAGCTATTTTCATATTTATTTATGTTTAGCAAGTTTAGCAGTGACAACGTTGGCTCAAAATCTTCGAAATGGGCACAAATGGATTGTATTGTGAATACATTTTGTATTCAATCACAAATTTCCATTTCTTTGGATCCTAGGGAATTCTTATTCTTACCCTCTCTTTTCCTTGTTTTAATATTTAGAGTTGCTTTCTTCGTAACCACTAATTCCCATCTTCACCTTAGTAAAAACAAAGTGACGTGGTTCCTTCATTATCTTTCTCACTCACATTCGCATTAAACTACGGTGCTCCCTTCAAGAAATTTATGTTTAATTTATTTTTTCTGGCCAACAAATGAAACATGATCAATGCTATAGATGGAGATTTTCATGGAAATTGTATGTATTCTAATTAATTTCTTCATCACTCTCTAAGCACTACAAAATTTGCAAGTTTGAATTCAATCTTACAAAAGTGAAGAGCAATATGGAGAACAAAACACCTTCAAGAAAATTGCATGTTTTCTTGCTTAGTGTCTCCATATTTACAAATAAATGGTTGGATAGATGGATATATTGATAGATATCTAGCATTGGTTGGACACTTAGGATTTAGTTTTTAGTGTACCTACCAGTTACAATATTGGAACTACATTGGATGATATTTGATGTGGGATCGTTCAATTTGATACCAATAATATCTATATTTGCAAACAAAAAATTTATTTTCAATCTTTTTCTAATTTGGGGTATCATTTCCCTTACAGTTTGTGGGATGGATTACATTCATTATATTACGTGCACATCTATGAGTGTCCAACCATGCCATGATTTTAGTAGAAGAAACTTCACTTAGATTAGCATGGAACAAATAATCTATTTGATCTTAGTCCTTTTCCTATTTTTGTATTGGGATAATGAGTAACTTGTTACTTTTTATATCTTGTAAGTGCTCTCTAACTTCACTGAATCTTCTGATTAGACAACTCGAGTTGAAGTTTCAACTCTACAAAAGGATTTATTTTCTGGTTGGGTCTAGAAGTACATGCTAGCAAGGAGTTCTAGAAGCTACAAGGAATCATATGTCCTAACAGCCATGGCGAAATTTTACCTTCTAGTACCAATGGAGGATGAATTCTCCTAAGTGACACAAAAAATAAATTTCCATCTGCTTCCTCATATGTGTTTTTAACTCTCTATTTTTTTGTTTGTAGGAATATTTTCATGTGTGTGAGGACTTGAGCATGTCTGAGGCACTGTGAGGTCCCTAAAATAACTCAACCTCCTACCAAGAGAAGATCCCAATTTATTGGAATTTAATACCTCTACATTGATATTAGAAATTTTGAATCCTCACTAAATCCCATTCTTCATGCTGGATTCTAGAGTAACTTGCCATTTATTCTCATACTTATCACACTATGGATTTAGTAATGTATGTTAAAAAAAATTTCTAATTTAAAAATCATAGACTATGGAGTAACGTTCCATTTATTATCTGACTTCTCAAAAAAAAAATTCTGTAATGTAGGGTTAAATAGTTTTTCAATTTCAAGCCTATAAGCTCTGCCAACCCTACAAGATTTCCTGTTCTTTCTTTAGATATAGCGGTGATTTCAGTTCCGTAATCTATCTTCATTGTAACTACTGAGTTATTATTAATTTCCAAGGTAACAAAATCCATGGGTGGCAGCTTGTCTGGGATATTACCTTTCAAAGGAAGTTATTCATAATGATGAGCATGATTTGATCTCTATCTCCTGCACATTTGAAGACACCTTCCACTTGCTATACCACTAGGATGGCTTTGGTCAACAGGCCCTAGTACACAAAAGTTGATTTTAAAGAATTAATTTGAGATGAAATAAAAATTCTGTCTCAACTTATCCTTTTTATATTCTTATCTATTTTAATTAATGTATCTTTTGTTTTCAATAACGATGTAACACTTTTCTCAGTGACGGAAATGCACAGTTTTCTGGAGTGAAATGTAGTTTGCATAAGGTTCCTGATCTCGTCGGTTCTTCCTATATAAATTGAAGCCTTTTCATCCTACTGCAAGAAGAACTGAGGATGGGAATGAGCTTGAGAGGACATGATAATGATTTGGCTTAATTGGGATTTTCCTTTTAATGTAGTGAAAAAGAGGTGAAGGGATATAATACTTTGTTCGGTGACATATTTTCATTTCACCAATGGGTGCACAACATGGGCATTTTCCATTCCAGAGATTTCAACACCATTAATTTACAAGATATTATAAATCATTTCAACTAAATAATTATGAATCAACAATTTAAATATCCAATAATAATATATTATAAATAATTCCACAATATCCCTTAAGACTATTGGGAAAACACTTCAACTAATGCAACTCAACACCATCAGAGTTAAATAATCCCCAAATCTAGGATGTTGGTGGAAGACCATTCATCTCATGAAATAATTCATTCCCCTTCTCATGTAGATTGTATTCAACAACTTAAACACAAAAACATGAACAATTTTAGTAAAAACTTCCAAAAATACAAGAAGTATGTCATTATGAATATTAAAGAATATTCATACTGATTGTTGTAGAAAAGGTAACCAACACAGTATTGAATTATAATACTAGTTGAGCATCGTCAATAAATAAAATCCTCAATTCCTAAATTCATCACTTTGTCCCAACACCTTTTAAAAAATATCGAAAGCATACCAGTTAGCTCATGCAAGAAATGATATACAAACAATGCTTCATACAATAATGACATACATTAGAAATTATAGATAAATAATCATTGTAATTGAAAACATGAGGAATGTTGGGTCGCGGACTTGTCATCCTTTTCCTAATTATTTTCTTATTTCTTTTACTTCTTTTTTGACCAACATGACCATATCTTATTACTGTAACACCCTTTATTTATTCAGTTAAGTACGTCCTTTTTCACTTGCTACTTTATTAGTCTAATTCTACTTATAATTTGACAATAGAACTACTTTCTCGGGCTTCCTTTTACCAGAAATATAATCTATGGGTTGTTTCAGGTTTGAATGGCTTGTGGAAGTTTGTTGCTACGTGATTACATTTCTTTTCCTCTACTAATTTGGATGAAAGGCTCCATGATTTTTTTTACTGTTACACAAATATTTTGTTTAAGCGCGTGCTCCCTTTCCAAAACATACAAGATCTAGGAGAGTGTCAAAGTAAATATAAGAAACTCATTACTTGAAGATATCTGTGGAGCATCTAGATTATTTGGTTGAGATATTTTGGAACTTTATTGGTAATTAATAGAAATTGTTATAGTTTCACCCTTTCAATAGAAATTGTTGTGTAACTGTTAATATATAGTTTTTATTTTAAGCTCAAATGAGAATAAAAATGTGGTCATGATGATCTTCTCATTGTAATTAAGATCTATACAATAGAATATTATTTTCCCGTGAAGGCTAAAGAGGGAGCGAAGACCAGAGAATAGGATTGGAAGGGGAAGAACATGAAAGATTTGTAATCCTGATTCTTTTATTATCATAAATATAAAATTTGTGGTTCAATAATTTCCTCTCATTAGCCCATGTGCGTTTTAGTTCACCAGGCCCTGCTAAGGAGGAAGATCCCTCCTTAGCATGGATCAGTAGCCAGTTATAGTAGACTAATTAATTGCATAAATTCTTCTTACTTATGTTTATTTTTTTACTTCCATCGTAAAAATTAATTATATGTGTAATTTAATTGATAGCAATAATATTTGGACGATGTGATAGCTTGAGTGCTGGACCGGTCCCTCATATTCATGTCGCAGTGAATTATGTACTCTGTTCTTACAATTTGGACTTCAATTTCTTTTATGTATGAAAAATTAATGAGTGATGGTTTTCAAAAGCATTGTGAGACTGGTTTAGTGACATAATATCATATTCCGCGATATTTCCTCACATTGAATTTGTGTGGAGTGTGTAAAATCTCTGATGATTGTTGAGAGTGAGTTTGCACTTACTCTTTGTTGAGATTACTTTACACTAGTGATCATTTTCCTTAGCATAGACTTTGCATAACAATAATATAAAAAATAAGCTTATTTGGATCGGTAATCAAATGTAAAAGTGGACTTTTTTCTTAAAGGAAAAATACTTTCGCATGAAAAGGAAAACTTATCTTGAAATCGTATGGGAAACTTAGCCTGGGATAATGCCTCTCCCCTGCATTCAAATTCTCATTTGTAGACATCACCCTCGAGCCAGATTGTAGAGGTCGAGGGATGTATTTCTTTAGGGTTTAAACTCACTCTTAACAACTTTTTAGACATTAGAGGTTCTTCCAGCTTTATCCACCAAGAAACTTGTAGTAAATCAAAAGAAAGTTGTAGTAAATCAAGTGCGCAGGGAGTCCAAAGACAAATTATCCCCACCCTTGAGAATTAAACATTGTGGTTCCACCCCAACACAGGGATTTCAAAACCCACAATAAAATAAATCTACAACAAGAAAGACTCGAGAAATCCTCTAGGAATTTTCCAGCAATAATTCCTCCGCGTTAGTACTTAGGTATTTATAAGAAACACCAATTTAATCCTCCGGACAATTGGTGACTCGAAATGAAATTAATTCCTCAACTGGGAACGATTTCTTCCTTCTCCCTTTCCAACCAAAACATCATTACCTTGTTGCTTAACATTCTTCTTAACTTTTATAGGTTGTCTTAGTCCTCTTACTGCATTTTTACTCTTTAAATTTTTGCATATTTCCTTTTTGTTCCTTCTCTTCTCTTCTCTCCATCCTCTCTAGATTGGTTTGAATTCCTTATTTTGTTTCCATTTTCCACCAGTTTTATTTTTTCCTTTTTCGTTGTGTTTGATTCTCCCTTCTTGTTCGCAATTCTCTCTCTTTCCCCCTCTTATCAGTAAAATTTTGTGCAAATATGCCACTTTCCTACATGTTTTCCTAGCTTATTAAATGTTTTTTTTATTTGGTTCACTGGGAAGTTAGCATATCTTTCCAACTAACATCCTACCTAGTATTACTTTTAAATTTTGTTTGGAGTGTTCTAAAAGAAAAACTTGATAATAAAAATACAAAATTCCCCTTTTCCTTTTTTGCACAACCATCAACTGATGTGTTCTAGGTCCTATTATTTTGTAAGGAAACCTTGAAATATCCTTGTAAGAAACCAACACGGCATCTATAATTTGTGTCCCATTACTCGAACTTTTTATTTTTCAAAATGTTTAGTGTAAATTAATTGGGCTTGTCACAATGGGTTTAGACAGAATGAACCTAATAAAATAGTTAATGGAAAGGATAAACAGTCTTTGAAACGTTGGGGCCACGGTGAACCCCACCTCTAACAAGGCTATCCCTATAACATGAGATCATTACAACATGTACAAAACATCTAAGAGCCGTCCACCCTGAATGATGTGGCAAGGAAGGAACATTTTGTGCCTCAATGAATCCCTAGAAGAATGCGAGGGAGAACATTATTCCACCATGGTCTAGATATAATGTAATATCCTTAAATTATCTTTTTATGTACTGATTTACTTCAATTTTATATTAATTTATTTTATTCCTCAGGTTGTAGAAGACTGTAAATTAATGGTTGAAAATAATAAAAATTCATGGTTTGTTCAACTAGGTACTAGCACAAAAAGAAATGTATCCAAGTGGGTAAAAGAGACTCCAATTCTACTAAATGGATATAAATTTATAACAAATTTAATTGTACTTACTTTAGGCTCATATGATGTCCTAATAGGAATGGACTGGCTAGAGGGTCATCGAGCAATTATTATTTTGCTAGATAAAACAATCATGGACACAAAAAATATCGGGAAACATATTTTTTAGGGGGCATACCTAGGCCCAAGTGATGTCATCAGATATTTGTGTTAAAACTAAATAGATATTCAAGAAAAGGGTGTCAAGTTTACACTATTAGTATTGAATACCACTCCCAAAATAATTCAGTTAAGTCCCTTGAGGTGTTGGAGCTTATACTGTATTATCAACATCTATTTCCTAATGATATTCGTAGTTTACCACTTAAGAGGGAAATATATTTCTCCATAGAATTAATATCATGAGTAGCACTGATATCAAAGACCCCTCACTAGATGAGTGTACCGAAATTAATGGAGCTGAAGATATAATTTCAAAAATTATTAAGTAAAGGTTATATTAGACCCAATGTTGTATCATGGGGTTCACGATTTATATTTATTAAGAAAAAGCATGGAATTTTTAGACTGTGTACTTATTACCATCATCTAAATAAGTTGAAAATTAAAAATAACTATTCCCTATCTCAAATAGCTTTTTATATGACCAATCTAAGGGATTGACTATGTTTTCTAAGATAAACCTCATATTTTGTTATCACCAATTGAGAATTAAGAAGGAAGACATATGAAATTTTTTTTTTTGAAAATTTTATATACATTATAAATTAATAGTGTTACCCTTCCGACTTATGAACTCACCTACTAATTTCATGTTTCTGATGAACAATATGTTAAGTAAATTTTTTGGATAGTTTTGTACTAATTTTAGGAGACGATGACCTAATATATTCCAAGGCTTTGGAGGAACATAAGTGATAAAAAATGCAGAAGACAGAAGTTTGGACAAACACACGGGAGCTCACAGGTGCAGATCACCAGGAGCTCCCATCAGCAAATGCATTCGCTTGGAGTTCTTCATTAAGCATCAAGAATTAAATAGATACATAGGCAAAACAAATCCCTAATTAATAGGAACTGAATGTCAAATAAAGAGCAAATCATAACTACGTAACCTATTCTCCATTAATTTCTAACACCCCCCCTTAATGGAGAAAGGGATTTTTAAACACACCTAATGTATCCCTAAACAAATCGAACTTTAGTCTTCCTAGTGGCTTAGTGAATATATCAGCCATGTTATCACAAGAATTACAATACTCTACAGAAATCTCTTTGGACTGCACTTTCTCCCTAACAACATGAAATTGAGTGTCGATGTGCTTAGTGTTTTTATGAAACACAGGATTGTAAGCCAGTTTGATGGAACTCTGATTGTCGCAATTGATGGTCGTAACTTCTATCTGTTCTTCCCCTGCATCTTGGAGAAGTCTACGCAACCAAACTGCCTCACATGTCGCTGCACACATGGCTTGATATTCTGCTTCTGCCGAGGATAAAGCAACAGTATGCTGCTTCTTGCTGCACCAAGAGATGACCCCGGAACCAATGTTGAAGGCGTAACCTGTAATTGATCTTCTGTCATCTAGATTTCCCGCCCAATCAGAGTCTGTAAAACCTGTCAACTTAACATCAAATGAGTCAAAATACAAAATACCAAAATCTGATGTTCCTTGCACATACCTTAATACTCCTTTCGCTGCACTCCAATGACTGTCATGGGGTTGAGTCATAAACTGACTCAAAACACTCACTGCATAGGCTAAGTCAGGTCTTGTTGTAGTCAAATAAATAAGACTACCAACCAACTGTCTGTACAATGTTGCATCTGCATATTTCGAACCATCATCCATCTGAAGTTTGCTATTCTGCTGTAAAGGTATGCATGACGGCTTACACTCATCCATCTTAAACCTGGATAACAGACTCTTTGCATACTTACCCTGGGACAATAAAGTTTGACTTGAATCTCTCCAAACATCTAGACCCAAACAGTATTGCATTTCCCCAAGGTCCTTCATCTCAAATTTCTGTGATAATTGATGCTTGATTTCTTCAATGAGATTGTCTGCACTTCCTGTTATTATCAAATCATCTACATACAAAGAAATCACCACTACCTGCCCTTCATTATTAAACATGGTATATAAATTGGGATCATTTTTTCTCCTTTCATAACCATTCATGAGAAAAAAAGAATCAATTTTTTCATACCAGGATCTAGGTGCCTGCTTTAAACCATATAAAGCTTTCTTTAATCTACACACTAGATGTTCTTCTCCCTTCTTAACAAATCCTTCAGGCTGTACTAAGTATACTTCTTCTTTTAAATCACCATTTATGAAAGCAGACTTAACATCTAATTGATGTATTTTCCAATGATGTTTAGTGGCTAAAGCAATAATCATTCTGATGGTGTTTAATTTTGCAACAGGGGCAAATATCTCCTCAAAATCAATACATTCTATCTGGGAATATCCCTTTGACACCAACCTTGCTTTATGTTTATCAATAGACCCATCTGCTCTAAATTTCAACTTAAATAACCATTTGCAACCTATGGGTTGTTTATCATCAGGAATTTTTACTAGATCCCAAGTATTGTTTTTAATGATAGATTCATATTCCTCATTCATTGCTTTCTTCCATTCAAGACTTTTACTAGCTTCATTAAAGTTAGAAGGTTCTGCAATTTTTAACATACCAGTCATAAGCGCACAATCCCTATATCGAGCTGGTAACTATCTTGGCCTGCTTGATCTTCTGAGTGGTGGGGGTTCAATTATTCTGCTTGTTTCTTCCCTTTGTGGACTGAACTCCACATTATCCCGCTGCTGCTGTACCTGCTGCTGTTCCTGCTTCTGTTCCTACTGCTGACTGACTCATGTTTCAGTATCTTCTTCTAAAAGTAAAGGCACATGCCATTCTTCATTGTTTTGGACAGGATTTCCATCATCAATCTGTTCATGGAATAATACATCTCTACTGACAAACACCTTGTGAGTAGCAGGGTCAAACAATTTATAAGCCTTATACTCACTGCAGTGTTCAATGAACGTGCATTTAATGGCCTTTGAATCTAACTTCTTTCTGTTCTCTTTGGGAACATGTGCAAAAACTTTACAACCAAATACTCTAAGATGACTTACTACAGGCTTGAAGCCAAACAATGCTTCAAAAGGAGTTTTATACTCAAGACTTTTAGTAGGACTCCTATTCTTTAAATACACTGCAGTATTAACAGCGTCTACCCAAAAACCATTGGTTAGATTCTTACCTTTCAACATACTGCGAGCACACTCCACCAGTGTTCTGTTTTTCCTCTCAGCAACTCCATTCTACTGAGGAGTTTAAGGTGTTGTGAATTGCTACTGTATCCCATGCTCGTTGCAATATTTGATGAAGAATCCTTTCTTGAATTCCCCCCCTTGATCTGATCGAAGAATCCTGATGAACTTTACTGTTTGCTTCTCAATCATGTTTCTGAATTGCTTGAAATATTCAAAACCATGACTTTTCTGTTTAAGAAAATACACCCATGTGAATCTTGTACATTCATCAATAAAGATTAAAAAATAATAGGCCCCCCCTAACGACCTCGTCTACATCGGGCCACATAAGTCAGTATGTACAAGTTCAAGTATATCCCTCTGTTTTCTATCTTTAACAGCAGGAAATTCATCTCTATGTTGTTTACCGAATGCACATGCCTCACAATCAATATGCAACTTTTTCAAAATAGGAAGACCCTCTACCATACCTTTGTTTTGTAGCAGAAAGAGATCACCAAAGTTAATATGCCCAAGTCACTGATGCCACAAATTTTCAGCAGACTTATTTGATGCAATCAAGGCTTGCTGAGGCGTACTTTTCACATCCAATTTGTAGAGTCCTCCTATGCAAATACCTGTAGCAATGGGCTTCATCTGATCCACCAAATCTTTAATAATGCAATGAGATTTAAAAAATTCTACCTTGAGGTCCTGATCTCTAATCTTGGACATAGAAATCAGGTTCTTCTTAATTCCAGGAACATACCACACATCAGATATATTCCTGATCTTACCATCAGGAAGAGTAACAAGGACATATCCATGTCCCTTGATCTCGTACCCACTATTATCTCCAAGATAGACTTTTACTCCAGAGTTGGATTCTTTAAAATTTCTGAACCATTGATTTTTACCTAACATATGCGAGGAGGCTCCAGAATCCACGAACCAAATATCTGATTCATCCTCCTCAGCAGCAGTGTCAGCCTCGGCCATAAATAGTCTAACATCTAGATTCTTATCTGGGTCTGTATCTGCATCTGCATCCGCCAAATGACCTGCATGCCTTCTTTGATTGTACCTCTCTTGATTTGCCTTCTTCTTGCGACAAAATTTAGGAATATGGCCTATCTTACCACAATAAAAACATTCAAGAGCAGAGTCATTTCTATACAAGGTCATACCTTGTGGTGTCATTTTTGATGTGTTGCCCCTCCTCTGATCAGCCATCGCTCTCCCTTTTGGCTTGAAATTTGTTATTAATGCAAGATCTGGATCTTGAGGCTTGAGAGACGACCTCCTTTCCTCTTCTTGTAGCAAAATTCCAGTAAGCTCTTCAAAACACGAAGGCTTTTCCCTTGCATTCAATCCAGTTATAAACATCTGATAGTCATCTGTCATACCGTTCATGGTGATTTTCACCAGATCATCATTTGCCACAGTTTGACCGATATCAGATAGTTTATCTTTAACTTCCTTTATCCGGGATAAGAATGACGAAACAGACTCATTCTCCTCCATCTCGATTGAGAGGATCCTCTTCCTGAGGAACAAGGTTTGGCTGGTGTTCTTGATTTCATACATGTCTTTGAGAGTTGTCCAGATTTAAGTCACTGTCTTGCAATCCCGAATATGAGGGATGATGCAATCTTTAACTGAAAATTTTAGTAGAACTTTTGCCTTCAACTCCCTTTTCTCCCATTCTTGAATTGTTGCATTCGTTCCACCATTTGCAACTGTCGACTTACCTTCATCGCCGATGACAATGCTATAGGTGTTCTGTCCTTCAAGGAAAGTTTGAAGCTTAAATTTCCAATTTGTGTAATTGGAACCATCCAATTTGTTATTTCATTTAAGTAATCTTCCATCTGAGCATTCATCTTGGAAAAAAAAAATATGGATAAAAAAGATTTACTTAATGAGGGCCTTCAAGTTTCAAATACAATAAAAAACTCTTGATTGTATCCAATTTTTTTTTTTTTTAACCACACTTGGATCAAGTTGTCAGATCAATATATATATAATTGGCAATATATATATAATAAAAACTTCTGCAATCAAATTCGATCACAACAAAAAATCTCTAACAAAAATCTGGAAATGGCGAGCTTCAAGGAGAGAAGTCGACTAGAAGATGACGTAGAAACTGTGCATGGCTTATTGTTTTATATAACGGAGGATGTTGTGACTGGTCCATGAGTTCTTGTGCAGGACCAATTTCTGCAGAATACGATGGACTGTAAAAGGCAGCAATGGATACTGTAGAATTCAACTGAACTAAAAGCGAGAACATTTTGAAATCTGGCCAAAGCCAATGGCTGGCCGCAGGCTTGACGTGCAATGGCTGCGTCTTTCGTCGTTGCAAAAAAATTTAATTTGCAGTTAAATAAACCTCAATGAGGGAGCTCACTGTTGACACATTTCACGAATTTCAGACGCACAAAATGTGACACTTGCAAACAACAATGCTCCGATGTGCAGGGAGGCGGAGCAATTCGTTCCGGCTAGAAATAAATAAATGCGAAGCAAATGGTATAAATAAAGAAAATTAATGTGTTTCTGACACAGATCTATCATGAAACGAAGCTCGGCTCTTTCAATCAATCTTCATGATGGCTCAACAAACATCTCCTCTTCTCTCTAAGCAGTGCACAATTATAAACTTGACAGTAGAAGCATATATCAGTGGTGCGATCTTAACACTCATCCAACACAATAGCTCTCTATACAAACCAGTGTAGCATATACACAAAAAAGTCTCCACTATGGACACTGTGCAATAAGACACAAAGCTTCAATATGCTACAATTTTGACTTACTGGTTACTTGCGTTTTCTGATGAAAGTCGGCTCTTGTTCATTGGACACCTTCGACGACCGCAAATCCAACTGCAATGAAAGGTGTTGATTACCCGCAGTCTTCCATGGCTCCACACAGACTTCACCGGCCTCACCTCCTTTACTGGAAACCAATGGCAATTGAATCTCTTCCTCCTTGACAATAATACACAGATCGTCTCCTCAGATCTCAAATGAGCTATCCACCTTTCGAACTCTGCAACGCTTCCAAAAGGCCTCGGCTTCACGCAACATTCACTCTCCCACAGATTTATTTAGCTTCGACCGGAAGCTCCGATACCATGATAAAAAATGCAGAAGACAGAATTTTGGACAAACACATGGGAGCTCATAGGTGCAGATCACCAGGAGCTCCCATCAGCAAATGCATTCGCTTGGAGTTCTTCATGAAGCATCAAGAATTAAATAGATACATAGGCAAAACAGATTCCTAATTAATAGGAACTGAATGTCAAATAAAGAGAAAATCATAACTACGTAACCTATTCTCCATTAATTTCTAAGATAAACCTCAGATTTTGTTATCACCAATTGAGAATTAAGAAGGAAGACATATGAAAAACAATTTTTTGAAAAATTTATATACATTATAAATTAATAGTGTTTCCCTTCTGACTTATGAACTCACCTGCTAATTTCATGTTTCTGATGAACAATATGTTAAGTAAATTTTTTGGATAGTTTTGTACTAATTTTAGTAGACGATGACCTAATATATTCCAAGGCTTTGGAGGAACATAAGTAGCATGTAGAGATAGTGTTACGTACATTGTGTGAACATCAATTTGTTGTGAAACCAACTCCAAAAATAGAAGAAAAGAGATATCAGTGCCTTAGAAATAAGCCACTTCGAGGGGGCAACCTCCAATACATTACATGAATGAAAAATTCTTAGATGATTCAAATTACAAAACCTCCTTTCTATATATAGGAGTCCATGGGGCCACATTGTAATCCTATCCAACCTAACAATAATAATTTAAGGGCACAATAATAACAATATGGGGGTTACAGGGGTACAATAATAAAAATAAGGGGGTTACACTAATGACAATAAGGGACTATACTAGTAATATAGGGACCTAACATGCCCATCTCCTTCAAAAAAGTGTTGTCCTAAACGCTTGAGTAGCTCTGGGTGCTTCTGTATAAAATTCTCATCCTCCCATATAGAATCTTGAGGGGGTAAGTTCTTCCACTTGATGAGATACTCTAAAATTGATCAATTTCATAGCTGTCGAGTTCTTGCTTCCATGACTGCTTTAGGTTGCAATATAATTTGTCCTTCCTCACCAAGTTCTGGAAGTATTGTTTGAACTGGAATATTTTCACCTATAACCTTCTTTAAGCATGAAACATGGAAAACTAGATGCACTCGTGAAGAAGCAGGAAGCTCCAATTTGTATGCCATAGTACCAATATTTTGCAACAACTTGTAAGACCACAGTACTTTGGCGATAATTTATTATCCTTCTTTGCTTGCTTGAGGGACATTTGTTTGTATGGTTGTAGCCATAAAAATACTCAGTCTCCTACATCAAAACTTCTCTCACTGCGATGTTGATCTGTCTGTTGTTTCATTCGATTTTGTGCCAAATTCAGGTTATCGTTGAAGAGCTGGAGAACTTCTTGTTGATGCTCGATGTGATATTCTGCTGCTTGAAACTTCAAATTTTCTCTTAAAGATGATGTGATTGATGGTGGATGATATCCATAAAGTACCATAAATGGGGTCATTTTTGCTGCAGTATGGAAGGAAGTGTTATACCACCATTCAGTGAGAGGTAACCACTTGACCCATTGTGTTCGTTTATCAGATGCAAAACAATGAATATATCCTTCCAAACATCTATTTACTATCTCAGTTTGACCATTGGATTGAGGATGATAAGATGAGCTATGAGCTAATTGAGTACCCAAATAAGAAAATAACTCCGTCCAAAAATTTCTAGTAAAAATGAGATCTTTGTCACTCACAATAACCTTTCGGTTTCCATGTAGCTTTTGAGTTGTGTGCATAAATGTAGTAGCAACTGTACTTGCTTTAAATGGATGAGATAATGCACAAAAGTGTGTATACTTGGTAATTCTATCAACTACCACCATGATGACACTCTTTCCTTCGGACATAGGTAAACCTGTGATAAAATCCATTGAAATCTCCTCCCAACGTTGACTTGGAATGGATAAAGGTTGTAGAAGACCCGAGGTTTTAATTGTCTCAACTTTATTCTGCTAGAAAATTAAACATTCCGCCACAAAATTTTGAATATCGAATTTAAGGCCATCCAAAAAAAATTCTTTCTTCACCCTGTGGTAATTTTTTAAAAATATTGAGTGTCCTCCTAAAGGAGAAGTGTGCAATTCCAAAAGAATATTTTGTTTTCGTTGGGAATTCTTACAACTATATAAGTGATCTTTGTACCATAAGGAATCATTTTTCCAACTAAATATATCAGATGTACTAGGATCTTGTTGCAACTTTTGAATGAGTGTCCACACTTATTTTTCCTTCTTCAATTCATCCCTTTCTTCGGTTATCCAATCTGGTTGGACAATAGAAATGGCACAAAGAAATGCTTCCACCTCTTCATTCTTTATTGAGAGTGCATTTGGAACAACATTTAGCTTTCCTTTTTTGTAGATTATTTAAAAGTCATAACCCAACATATTTGCGACCCATTTTTGCTACTCTTCTGAACATAGTCTTTGTTCCAAAAAGTGTTTAAGGCTATCATTATCACTTTTTACCTTGAAGTGTCTCCCATTAGGTAAGTTCGTCATTTCTTTAGTGCATGCAATATTGATAACATTTCTTTCTCATAAGTAGCTTTCTGTAAATACTTTCCTTTGATTGGACGACTTTCAATAGCAATGGGTCTTCCTTCTTGCATTAAAAAAACACCAATTCCATTTCCTGAGGCATCACATTCTGCAATAAAGGTTTTTGTGAAGTCTAGCGTAGCTAAGACCGGTGCTAGGCACATTGACTCTTTAAGATCTTCAAAGGCCTTAGTTGCTTCAGGAGTCCATGAAAATCCATATTTCTTCAATAATGTTGTTAGAGGTGCTTCTATTCTCCCATAATTCTTGACAAAATTGAGATAATACTCTGTTAACCTGAGAAATCCTTGCAACTACTTTATGGTTGTGCGGACTTTCCATTCTTTAATGGATTTAATTTTGTTAGGGTCTACCTTAACACCCTTGTGAGAGACAATATGACCCAAATATTCCACCTCTTCTACTCCAAAGACACATTTGGATGTTTTTGCATATAATTGTTTCCCCTGCAATAGTTTGAGCACCCTGCCAGCATGTTGAACATGATCCTTCTAAGACCTGTTGTAGATTATTATATCATAAAAAAATACTAGCACAAATTTTCTAAGGAAGGGTTTGAAAATGGAATTCATCAAGCCTTGAAATGTAGAAGGTGCATTGGTAAGGCCAAAAGGCATAACCAAAATTCATAATGACCCTCATGAGTTCAAAATGTTGTTTTCAGAATATCTTCAGTCTTCATTCTAATTTGATGATATCCTGAACGAAGATCCAACTTGGTAAAATAAATTGCTCCATGTAATTCATCCAATAATTCATCAATCACAGGAACGGTAAATTTATCTTTAATCGTGAGCTTATTGAGCTCCTTATAATCTAGACACATGCACCATGATCCATCCTTCTTGTGTACCAATACTACAGTAGCAGAGAAATAACTTTTACTAGGTTGAATTATACCAGCCTTTAACATTTCTCAAATCATACATTCAATTTCGCTCTTTTGGACATAAGGATATCTATAAGGCCTGATATTTGGAGGAACACTTCCTGGAATCAAATGAATATAATGATCATGATCACGAATAGGTGGGAGTCCTTTGGGAGTTTCAAAAACCTTGGAATGATTTTCCAAGACTTTTTGGAGATCTATAGAAATAGATGATTTTGATGTTGGAACTTCTAGTGAGCATAATTGTGCAATTATGCCTCATTGTTCTTTCTTTAGAACGTTTGTCATGACATTAGAACTTATTATCTTTCTAGGCTTCCCTGTAATACCCTGTAATTCGACTTCCTTTCCTTCTGAAAAAATATTCAAGAAAAGTTCTTGAAAATTAAAAGCTACTGTCCCCAAAGATTGTAACAATTGTACTCCTAGTACAACATTAACACCTCCCATAGGAATGGAAAGAATTAGACTATTCAATACATATTCTCCCATGGTTAGATTGATATTATGGCATTTTATAGAGAAATTTATAGTTCCTCCATTTGCAACCATCACTTGACATTCTGGTGCTGGGTATAGGAAACAATTCAATTCCTTGGCTACCTTAAAATGAATAAAATTATGGGTACTACATGAATCAATCAACACTATTACCTTTTTCTTCTTGATATTTCCTTCTATATTGAGAGTTTTAGGAGTGGTGATTCCTACCAATGCATTACACGATATGGTCGGAATCATTTCTTCCTCTTCTAGGGTTGGTTCCTAGTGTATATCCTCTTCTTATTCATTTTATTCTTCCTCTTCACAATCTATGTAAAATCATTTCTTCTTAGCACACTTATGACCTTTAGTGTATTTGCTATCACAACTGTAGAAAAGCCCTTTTTCTCTTTTTTCTTCCAATTTTTGTGTTTTCAACCTTGTAGGTTGTGGAAATCTAGGAGTAGCAACACTTCCTTCTTTATAGAAGTGAGTGGTAGGCTTCCTTGTCGCCATAATTTTACATTCAGTTTTTCTTTCCAACCTGAATGCCTTCTCCAATGAATCAGGTTCCAAAACACGAACTTCATGTTGGATGTTATCCCTTAAAGTACCTATGAAGAGATCAATCCTCTATTCCTCTGGAATATCAGCTACCCTTATATTCAATTTTTGGATGTCCTCAATGTGCTCCCCCACTAAACCTTTTCATTTGAAATTTATCAATTGGCTAAAGAAGGTGTTGCTCTTTGTATCCTCATAATGTGCTATCATTTCCTCCATAAAAAGTTAACCAAGTAAAAAAAAATTTACAGGAGAAAAGCCACCGATACCATACAAATGTATTTTGTTCTAAATGTAAAGTTGCAATGCGTACCTTTTGTGTGTTTTGCACATTATTGAGATCAAAATATTGCTCCATCATTAGTATCCATGTTATGGGATCCTTTCCATCAAATTTCCTCATATCCATTTTTGGAATATGGCGGTTCTTTCCACCAACATTAGAGTTTATGAAATCACGATTAACATTTATTTTGTTCTCATCATGAGTTTCCTCTACTATATTTTCACCATTAGGAAACAGTTGTTGTATCAACTTTGTCAAACCTTCCATGTCTTCTTTTAGATCATTCTTCATGTTTTCCATCTTTCATTGATCTTAGCTTCCATGTCATCCATCTTAGATTCCATGCCAGCTTCCATGGCATCTATCTTAGCTTCCATGCCATTCTTAAAACCATCCATATTAGATTCCACGCCTTTCTTCAAACCATCCATCTTAGTTTCCATGCCTTTATTCAAAACTTCCATGTCATTTTTTGTTGCTCTTTGCGAGAGCGAAATTTGTTGCACTTGCTCTTGTAAATTTGATATGTCGTGTTGCCATTCTTTTTCTTCATGAGTCATAGTAGAGCCTTCTAAATGCTTAATGGATGTTGAATTATTTTTAGGAGGCATTTCAGAGCCCAATATTGAAATATATTCTACAAGATGCCCTTGGAATCAATTCAACTTGATTCTTCAAACAAGACATATGCAATTCGGAAAAAAAATACACACGTTTTACTAGCTTTTGAGGAGCTCAATATTGAAATTGACTTATCTCTATACCTATAGATCCTCAATATTTTAAACTCATCCCTTCAGTATTCCTCTAAAGCTTCTTTCAAATGCCATAGTTATGAATTGATTTGGATTCCTCATGACAATGTTATGTCCAATCTCCCACAATGTCCTAATTATGGACTGGTTTAGAAGAGCGAACTTGTATGACTTGCCACGTGTCATTGTTTTCTCCTTTGGATCTAAAATATATAGAAATGAAACTACAATCCGTGTACTTCCAGTCACATTTTACAAAACTCCAATTTGATGCTCAGAGAGAGAGTTATGAATATTTTCCCACGATTACCTCTTTGAGATGAAATTTGGGAGCCTGAAAGAGACCTAACTTCCATAGATCATATCTCCAAAAACATTGCGAACCAAGCTTTGAAATTGTGGGACAATGTTCCTCAAGATTTCTACTTTTCTCTCTAAAAATTTTAGCTCCCAAACCTTCCTAGAAAAAAAGTTTTAGCGAAAATTCCGCGATGACCTTTTTAAGTGAAATTGAGGAGCCTGCAAAAATCCCTAACTTAAACAGATCATATCTCCGAAAATGTTGTGAACCAAGCTCTGAAATTTTGTGACGATGTTCCTCATGATTTTGGCTTCTTCCTCTAAAATATTTTTCTTCTGAACCATCGTAGAAAATTTTTTATAGTGAAAATGCCACGATGACATGTTTGGAGCAACAAAACCCTAGAATCCAAAGCTATGATACCAAATGTTGTGAAACCAACTCCAAAAATAGAAGAAAAGAGATCTCAACACCTTAGAAATAAGAAAATTTGAGGGGGAAGCCTCCAATACATTACATCAATGAACAATTCTTGGATGATTCAAATTACAAAACCTCCTTTCTATATATAGGAGTCCATGAGGCCATAATGTAATCTTAGTGGGGCCACAATGTAATGCTAGCCGACCTAACAATAATAATCTAAGGGAACAATAATAACAATATGGGGATTACAGGAGTACAATAATAAAAATAAGGGGTTTACACTAACAACAATAAAGGACTATACTAGTAATATACGGACCTAACACAATTATACGAAAAATTCAAAAAATGTGAATTCTTTCAGGAAAAGATATAATATCTTAACCATGAAATCTAGATGGAAGGGATAGTAGTGGACCTTGAAAAAGTGAAGGTAAGTCTTGTTTCGCTATTAACAAAAAAAAAGTTGATAAAAGGTCATTCATGATAATTACTAGGTGCTACCATATTTTCATACAAGGATTTTCTAAGTTAGCATATCCTATAACCTCTTTAGAGAAAAGAGGGGTGAAATTTATATGAATGCAATGGTGTCAAGAAATATTTGAGAACATGAAATATATAATTAATGTCTCTCTAGTACTCGAAATAGTCAACCTGGATAAATATTTTCAAGTATGTACTGATGCATGTTTGGAATGTCTTCTAGATGTACTTTTCCAAGAAGTACATGTAGTGGCCTATGAGTCTTGTAAGCTACAATAACATGAGAAAAAAAGTACATAAGTTATGATCTTAATTAACAAGTCTAATTCACACAATCAAAATCTGGAGACACCATCTACTTGGTAAAAATTTCACCTTGGTTACTTATCATGTAAGTCTAAAATATATTTGCATCCAACTAGACATGAATGCTTGGTAGGGATGATGGATGGTCTTTCTAAGTGATTATGGTTTCAAAATAAAACATATAAAAGGAAGAGAAAAGAATGTGGCATATGCATTAACTCAAAGTTTGACGCACATATATGAAGTATTAGTAAGTGAAACTAAAACATATCTTGTGGAGAATATTAAAGAGGAAACAATAATAGATCGAAATTACAAATAAATTTGTAAATAACTAAAAATTAAGTTTGATCAAATAAAATGGACTGATTATGAAATCATTAAAAGTGGGTTTTTGACATACAAAACAATAATTTATATTCCATATAAAGAAAATATTAAAATACTAATATTATATGAAAACTATAAGATACCATTTTCAGGCCACCTGAGATACCAAAAAAGAAATACAACCCTTAAAAAATACCTTCTCACCTAGGACTGAGTTATTAAACCCTATACGTATACTAGAATGGAAATGGGAGGTGATCTCTTTGGATTTTATCACAATATTACCCTTAACGCAGAAGCAACTTGAATCTATTATGTTGGTAATAGAAAAACTATGCAACGATGCCATTTCATCCTTTTGCAATCCACATATAGAGCTCCACTTGTGGCTAAAATATTTATGAATGAAATATTCAGACTTCATGGTATTCCAAGTATGACTATATCGAACAAATATATAAAATAACCTAAAAAATTTGGAGGTCATTTTTTGTTGGGATGGGTACAGTACTAAGTTTTAGCACTTGATACCATCCACAGAATGATGGGAAAAATGAAAGGGTTAATCAGATTCGTGAGGACATTGTAGAAATCCTGGTGAAAATTCCATGTCATAAATTTAATAATGGAAAAATAATAACCATTGTTGATGTGACAGTTATTCTGAGTTGAATGTTGGGAAAAAATCATAGTGGGTGTTCATTTTAGTTATTAGTACTAAGGAAATTAGAAAAGGCAATGTGTAAGGCTCTGGAAGGAAAAGAGGAATTATTGGAATTTAAGTTATGAAAATAATGGTAATTAGGAGAAAAGGAAGGTAAAATGTCACAGGTCACATGTGAGGAGTAAAATGAAGGTAAATAAAGTAAAATGAAGAAAATAGAGGCCTTATTGATGAAATGGCTTTTGAGAATCCATGGGAAATATTTTTTCTCAAACCTTTTGTCAGCTCAATTTTGGAGCTCTCTCATTACTCTCTCTCTCTCACCTACTCTTGGAAACCTATATTTTTGTTGAAGCACTTTCACATTGGATCAAGAAAGGCAAAGAAGGAAATATAAAGGAGGACAAAGCAAGAAAGATTAGGGTCAAGTAGAGACAATAGGATTATTTGTAGGTATTGATTTTCGTGTGTGATTTAATTGTTATATTTGGCATGGAGGGTGTTGCATTTGGTTATTTTCCCTTATGGAATGGGTATTTTTATGTGTGACATTGTTTTTAGCCTAGCCTTCCCATTTCCAGGTAGGCATGATGAGATGGGTTGTCATTCTTTGGTTGACATGTATTGCTAAATGGATTTGAGGCTGAGGGAGGTGGGTCTCTAAAATGAAAAAAAAATGGCCTAGTGATCTATGAACCAGATTGTGGATCATGGTAAAGCCACAGGCCTAGTGACCCCTGAACTAGACTGTGGGATGCGGTAAATCAAAGATTGTGTGCCTTGGTGGTCCTAAGAATCCTTGCCGGTCAATGGAGGGATAAATAGTAAAGCCAAGAGGTGGATTACTCTCTGCTGGTCCTAGTAGTCTTAGGATGGGATGTACCATAAATCCTTGAGAGTGGCTCTCAGTGTAGAGCCTAGTGATCCTCGTATGAAGATGTGGATTATGGTAAAGCCACAAAGACTAGGAGGAAGTAATATTCCTCATGGTGTAGGTGGAAAACCCTTGAAACATCCATGATTATTCTGTTCTTTTTGTTTGGTTTTGAGCCGCACATTCATTCTTGGAATATGGAAAAGGGGTGATTGGTTGAAGAAATATTTGGCTCAGGAAATCTATGGTCAGGTGGAACGTGGTAGTCCCATGCATAGTTGGATTTTACACTGATTAATAAGAAGCTAATTCCTTGGAATTTTATGTGTAAATGTATTTATTTATATGTGTATGCTATGGTTTATCTATCCATGATATTTATATTGTTATTTGTCATTTATGAACATGTATTTTGATAGTGATGATGTATTTTTCTCATCATATATTTATTTGTAAATGAATGATCAATGTATCTATGACCTAATAGATGATAATGAAACTAATTATGTAATGGAACATTTCTTCAGAGATATTCTCAAATATGTATGAGATCGTTATGCTCACATATGTTATTTACACATGTAGATTACATATTTGTGACATGTTTGGTGAATTTTCTGTCATGGCTAGAAGGTTTCCAGTCTAGAACTTGTCATGGTTTTTGCAAATACATTGTTGTTTCACTATTTTATTTAACTTATGAACTTTCCATTGTGTTATCGGTAGTAACCTGGGATTTAGGACTTAAAATCTTGCTCAAATCCCAATGATTTCACATAGGTCTATGGGAAAATATCCCTGGACGCATGCTTGCATATCCTCCTGAAGAATCTATAGCCACCAAGACTCACCCATGCCTATATTATTGGACTCTCTAGGGGTTTGAAGACCTAAAATGTTAGTGGGATACATGGTATAGGTGAATGAGTGCTTGGGTTGGCCTATAGGAGTCTTGTTGCTGATGTGGTAGCTCTGTGTGATATGTTTCTGTCGATTCGACTTCCTTAAGGTCACTTAGGAGGTTTAATCTGGTCATAGTAACTCTTGATCACATGTTTACCCAGGTTGCCTAGTTACTTGGGTAGTCGTGGGATGAGGGTGTTACAAAGTGGTATAAAAGCATGGTTCACCCCTTAGACTAGATGGGCAGTGTGTGTTGGTCATGTATTCATGTCAGTTACACATGTATTAATCATCTTTCTAGTCTAAATTCTTGTTGTGTATGCATGTTGTCAGTCATGGTTGTAGTGATGACGTCATGTGAAAGAGGATGTGTTGTTGTGAACTCTGTCGTCATGAGTGTATGTTTGGTTATGAATTGTGATGTCTTTGTTTTGCATACATTTCATTTGCATATATTTCCTATGTGTTGGTGGACTATGTGCTTATTGCATATTTATGTGGTTCATAGTTATAGTGGTGTCAGCATGTGAAAAGGGATGGTGTTTGTTGTTGGGTGTGATCATGATGAGTGCACGTTGGTTATGCATTTTTTATGCATGTAAGCGTCTATATATTTTTATGCATGCATTTTTATGATTATTTTTATTTTCCATGAGGTCATTGTATGCAATTATATCATCATGATCTTTTTGGTATATTATGATGTTAATGCATTGGTTGAGATAGAGAAGGAAATGCAAATCATCAAAGTGAAGTTGCGGCACTAGACTTTGGTGTAAGAGCATATCGACATACATGTATCATATGTTTGGCATCCATATATGTTAGTTAATGGATTTTGATATGAATGTTTGTAATTTTATTGTTTTTTTGGTTACATGCATGGTATATTTTAGTGAATCAAGGTGGTAATATGCATATGTGTCGAATACTCACGAATGATAGTAATGTGTTGTTATATTCATTTTTTTGTTTGTTTACATTAGGTAACTTGATGACTATACTATATGTTTTTATGAGTATGCTATATTATTAACTTTTTGTGTTTATATGATAGTTAATTTTATGATTCGGTTATATTTCATTGATGATTATGTTGTATGTTAACATGTTGTTGTCGATATAGGTAAGTTAACTTGATGATTAGGGCTATTTAATTTAACATATTGATGTTATATGTACCATGCTAATTTTGATTGGCCTATGAGGATGGTTATGGTTATGAGATTGAGATATGATATGATATAGTTGTGATATTGAGTTGTACTAATCTAGACTGACTGTGCATATGTGATTGTTATGCATGAACGAAATTTTTGTTATGAGTTTATGAGGTCAACATGTTAGCTAGTTACTATTATGGATATCTTGACCTTATTTATGTTTCAATTGATATGTTTTGAATCTATATCATGATAATTATATTTATTTTGTAGACGAGGTAGTCTACAATGAGATACATCCAGGTATGCATTTGATTATGTCATCTATTTGGTATTTCAGTGTCTGATTATGTCATCTAGTTGATTTATTTAACATTGTATGCTTTCAAGTTGTTTGAATGTTTTAGTAATCACATGATATGAGTATGTGTCTATAATACTGCATTATGAAATGATATTTCTTAAGATTATTTTACTAATATATATGTGTTGAGACAATTGATATGTACTTGAGTGTAAGTAGGTGATAGTTGTAGTATTATGATTTTGGCTATTAGTTGATTATGGCATGATTGTCAGTATTCGTAATGGTTGTTTTCAAATTAATAGATATGTTGTCTTGATATTTGGAACATGTTATTTACATGTATGAACAATTAAGGGAAATATTTTTGGTATTAGTGTGACAAGGTAATAGTTGATGTGTTTATATAACCAATGGATAGGTGATGTGATGGTAGATAATAAGACTCAATTGCGACAAGGTAAATGGTAAGATTAAAAAAATAAGGTGATAATTCCTTTGGTTATGTTGGGAAACCCTAATTCGAAGCGAATGATTTCTTTGCATACATGAAGTCTTCTTAACCATGATTTTTCCTGGCATTATGTCGAAATGTGCTATATTCATGAACATCTATTTGACAAGTGTAACAATCAATGTCTAGTTATAGCTGGATTTGTGAAGGTAATTAGATTTCCTTGAGAAATTATATATGTGTGTCTTCCATTACAAGTAAATGTACTTAGAACAACAAGGAAAGGTAACTAGTATCTTGTTATTCTATTTATGCACTTACAGTTATGTTTTTATGGCAATATGATGCAGGGGATTGCGTGGAAGAGAGACTTCCATGAAATATTTGAAAACGATTGGGTTGAGCTTTCCCTTGGAAGCTTTGGAAACCCATGGGGGATTGAGCCATGATATTTATTTCTAGTTTTGTGCTTTAGGTATTTTGTGTTTTTCTGCTATTGATTATGAATTTTCTTATGTCTAGTGTATTACCATATCAATTTTCTTGCGATTTCATAGTATTATTGATTTTCATGGTTTTAATATTGTTGTTGGATTTTGTTTTATAGTCTGCGAATTTCTTGGGAAGGAGGAAAGTTAATGAAGCTCAGGAAGGGATGAATGAAACTGAGAAGGTAATTTAAGACATGAATAAATCTCGGGGCATGAGTAAGGGTAGAAGAATTTAAAAATATTGCATTCAGTTAAACTGGTTGGGTCCATTGTGGTAAATGGACAGTATATGTACAAATATGAGAAAGGAAACCATAATGGTACAATAAATATTTTTGAGTCATCATATGCCTTGGTTGTGTTGGGAATGATTTTTCTCAATGTTGTCCATGGTGTGCACAAATAAAGGAGGTTATCTTAACCTTTATCTTGTGCTATATGATAATTATGTTGTGATCATGATTATTGTACTATTTATATATGTATAGATGCAAGTAAGTATGTATGTCCTGCCTAATAGGATGTTCATGGATCATGGTTGTTTAATTATAAATGTTTATATGTATATATTTGTGTATATATGTCATTATCTGACAAGATAATGATTTTATTATGCTAATGATTATGTATGTAGGTATGTAGGCATCTATCACATTTTATGACAAGGTTGTCAGGGATCACTCTTATAGAGGAATGATTTCTTATGCAGGGCATGAAGATGTTATTTTCTTATGAGGAATAAATTTAGAATAATAACCCTGCCAGATATATAAGATCAATATCATGTGGGCATGAATTGATGTTATGTGATTAAACTATGTGTATGTCTATGTTATAGTAGGTAATGCTAATGGGTACATAAACGAAATGAAAGAATTGTGGTTGGTAACATGCAAAGATAAGTATGGATAGTGGAAAGACACTAGAAGAAATTTTTATTGTGGGGTCAGTGTGGTCTATGAATGTGTTGTACTACTATTGTGTATGTATTGCATATGTTGTACATTCAATGATTGTACCTATGGATATGTCTACATGTGACATATTTATTGTTGTATACATATGATTTTGTATGCCCATTTGATATATGATTTTGTGGGTATAATGCATGTCTACTGCATGGTATAAATGGTGATATGTACATGTTGGATATGTGGCGTTGTGTACATATCATACTGTGCACATGTTGGATATGTGGTGTTGTGTGCATATGGTGTTGTGCGCATGTTGGATATGCATTTACATGTATGTATGGTGTTATGTTCATGTTGTGTTTCCAATTCAATGTACATATGATGTTATGTGAATTTTTTACAGATGGTGCTATGTATATATGGTGTTGTGTGCATGATTGTACATCAGCTGTTCTATGCATGTGGTGTTGTGTACATGCTGTACATGTTGTAATGTGTGCAGGTGATGTTGTATAAATGTATGGAATTTGTCGTTGTGTACATGTGGTGTCATGTGCATGTGGTTCATGTGGTGCTGTTGACATGTGGTATTATGTACACATTGTACAAGTGGTGTAGTCTAAATTTGGCAGTGTGTACATGTTTTGTAGGTGGTTTCGTGTACATGTGATGTTGTGTACATGTTTCCCAGGCAGTGTTTTGTATATGTGGTATTATGTACATGTTGTGCATATGGTACTCGTATACATGTGGTATATTGTACATGTTGTACATGTTATGTTGTAGGCATGCGGTGCTATGTATGTGCATGGTTTAGTCATGGTATCATGACATGTATATGTGCTGTGTTGTAATATGTGAACGTATCTGTATTTTGTTGTACACTGGGTGTATGTGTATGTGTTGTGTTGTACACCAAATGTAGGTGTATGTATTGTGTTGTGTGATATGCCAGATGTAGGTGTTTGTATTATGTCTTGTTTTACAATAGGTGTTGGTCTATGTATTCAACGGTGTTGTACATCGTGTGCGGATATATGTGATGTACACTATGTGTATGTGTATATGTTTGAAGAGAAGGCACTAGCTATTTTTCGGGTGTGGAAACCGATTCGATGTGTGTACAAAAATAACAAAGGATAAAGGCGGAATGAAGGACCGATGAAGGATAAGTATATATATTTGATTTCAGTTGTATTATGAAAATCATCTATGATTCTAACATATGATGGTTAAATGTCTTTTATGATTATGTTATATGGCTATTTCATGCCATTGATGATTTTAATTTATGATGGTTGTGTTTTGAGCTAACCAGATGTGATATATTTATAGAATATCATTTGATCAAATAACTATCTTGACTTGTTGTGATAGGAGGTAATAGAAGTGCAAGTGTACCTTATTGACAAGCTACCAATGAGGCATGATTTGAGTTTATTTATCTTTTATTTTTAATCTAATGGGTATTATGCTCTTGGTATGGGAAATAATGGAAATTCCTGGTTGGGTGGTTGAAACTGACTGCAAGAATTAGCAACAACAATAAAATGAATTGAAATGAGAAGAAATATGTTGGTAAAGACCTTCAGGAGCATGGCCATTATGGGACACTCGTACCCGGTAATCCCCATTGATTTCCATAAGCATTCTATGACCGATATTATGGTTTTGAGTCAGGTATATGCCTTGGATTTTTTATCTTCCGATGTGAGGAAGCCTTTCGAAGGGATGGATTGCTCGAGATAGGAGATGTCGGGGAACTTGGAAGGTGTGTGACTACACGAAAGGAGAATGCCATATTTCCCAATGGAATACGTAGTAGAGAAGGGAAGTTTGTTGAATGGATTTATCTTGGTCATTAACATCGCCAGATGAAATCAGATGCACATAAGGAGTGTTCCCTGGGACAATAAGACAATATATATTCACTGAGAGGACAATAGTGCAGGATTGTAGCATTGGACATTGGATGTAGGTTTCAATTTGCAATTGGATTCTAGACTTCCTCGGAAGGACGTGAATCCTATTATTACCTTGAAGGTGGATCAGTTAGCCTCTGGATTCCATTTTTTATTGATACTATGACCATATCCTTTTATTTTCTATTTGGGAAAATCTTCATATGGTTATATATGTGTTTATTATTGTAAATATTGTAATGAGTTGTGTTATAAAGCTCTGGTAAACGGTATGATGGTCATGTTTTCAATGGGTGGTCATTGTAAATGCTGAAATGCCTTCTGTTATAAAGTTCAATGGGAAGTGTTCTTTTCTTATAATAGACTTGTTGGTTTTAGGTGTCATTAAACACCGAGGGTAGTCTTCCCCCAAGGGGGAGGGTTCTATAATAACCTTGCTGAAAATTCCATGTAATAAAAGTTAATATAGGCGAAAAAATAACCATGGTTGATGGGACACTTATTCCAAGATGAATGTTGGGAAAAACATATTAGTGGGTGTCCATTTCGCTTATTATGGCTAAGGAAATTGGAAAAGGAAATGAATAAGGCTTTGGAAAGGAAAAGTGGCATTATTAAAATTTTATTTATGAGAATAATAGAAATTAGGAGAAAAGGAAGGTCAAAGGTCAAATGTTTCATCTGAGGATGAAAATGAATAAAATAGAGATCTCATTGATAAAATCGATTATGAGGATCAGTAGGAAAGTTTTTTTCTCAAACCTTTTATAAGTTTAGTTTTGAATCCTTCTCATTACTCTCTCTCTCTCTCACACACTCTTGGAAACTTAGAGTTTTCTTGGAGGAATTTGGAATTGGATCAAGAAAGCAAAAGCGGAAATATGAAGGAAGGAGAAAGTAAGAAAGAGTAGGATCAGGCAACTACAACATGATTCTTTGTAGCCACAGATTTTCATGTGTGATTTTCTTGTTAGATTTTTCATGCATAGTATTGCATGTGGTTATTTTATTTGAAGCATGGGTTTTTCCAGTTGTGACTATGGTTTTAGCCTAGCATTTCCATTTTTGAATAGCGTTGACGAGATGGGTTCCCATGCTTTGGTCGAGTTTTATTGTTTGTTGGATTCAAAGTTGAGTGAGGTGGATCTCCAAAATGAAAACACATAACCTAGTGATCCCTTGATCATACTTTGGATCACACTGAATACACTGGCTTATTTACCCCTAAACAATACTGTCAGTTTTAGTAAAGCCATGATTGATTGCCTCAGTGGGCCTAGGAATCCTTGTCAGTCCTTGGAAAATGTTTTGTGACGCACGAAAATTCTCAACATATAAGTTATAAACTAACAATATAAAAACTACCCATTATAGACGACAGACCAATGTAATGCACCATACTTTTTTCAAATTTTTTACAGTGTATTTTGGAAGATACAGAATATTGATTTCAATGAATCATAATGACCTTCAGAAATTGTTTGCACCCATTTTATTACAAAGTTAATTAAAATTAGTAAATATTAATGATATTGCATAAAATTTGTATTTCCTGAAAGTAGATTGAATTATGAAAATTCTTGTCTTGGTTCCAACTGTTAATTCATAATGTTTCATGGAGATTAATCAGGCCAAAGTTAAAGATATGTATTCAGAGCTTGGATCTCCGTTATTGTAGACGTGTTAGTTTGACCAATCTCGTAAAATAAATTGGCCGAATTATATTTTTCACTGATGACCCGTCAATTCTAATGACACAAAAGTTTAGCCTAACATTTACTTGTCTTTCCATCGGTCAGAAAATACAGCAAAGCCCCTCCAAAAAAAGTATTTAGCAGAAATATAAATTGACGTAAAAGCATTCATTATTTTCTCATAATTTCACACATTGCTTAATTTGGTCTAATTTTGCAAAGGTATGATTTTGCAAAGGATTGTTTTGGGTTTAAGGACTTTTCTTGGAGGTACATTCAAGGGGAATTTTTGCAAAGAATTGTTTTGGGTTTAAGGAATTTTATTGGAGGTGCATTCAAAGGAAATTTTTGCAAATGATTGTTTTGGTTTAAGGTATTTTCTTGGAGGTACTTTCAAAAGAAATTTCTTGGAGGTATGTGATACATTTTTTTGATGTTTTTTTGGCTTCATTTTTTTGAAGGTATTTTGTTTTTAGACGTTTTGGGCTTCGTTTTCATTGTTTTTTTTTAAGATATTTTGTTTTTAGAAGTTTTGGGCTTCATTTTCAAAGGACATTTTTTTGGATGTATTTTGTTTTTAGAGGTTTTTCAGCTTAATTTCCAAAAGACACATTTTGGTTTTAAGGTATTTTGTTTTTAGAAGTTTTGTCCTTAATTTGATTATTTTTAGAGGTTTTGGGCTTAATTTTCAAAAAAAAAAAAATTTGATGTATTTTGTTTTGAGAGGTTTTTGGGCTTAATTTTCAAAAGACATTTTTTTGACTTAATTTCGAAAGGACGCTTTCTAGGCTTAGTATTCAAAGGACATTTTTTGGAGGTAGTTCTTAAAGTAATATTTTTTTACAGGATTTTTTGAAGTATTTTTTAAAGTGCCATTTTTTAAGAAGTTGGAATTAATTTTCAATGGACATTTTTTGGAGTTATTTTTTGAAGTGACAATTTTTTAGAGTACGTGTTTTGGGTTGAATTAAATATTTTATAATGAATTTTTAAAATGAGTTTTTGTCTAAATTTTTAAATGAATTTTTTTTGCAGGACTTGGAAGGAAATATTTTGAGCTTCGTTTCATTTTTATAGGACATTTTTTATCTGGGATCTTTTAAAGTAAGTGTTTTGGATTGAAGTATGTATTTTTTGCAAAAAATTTAAAATGAGTTTTTTTAAAATTAAATAAATTGTGATGTTTTTGTTTAATTAATCTTTTGTCTAAATTTTTGAAGGAAATTTTTTGAACTTCATACTGTATTATCATGGGAAATTGAAGGAATTGCGCGAGAAAATATGATCGAACAAGAGACCCGGAGGAACGAAGAGAACATGGGAGAGAATCTCTCAAAATAAAGAGAGAAGAACTCTCAAATATTGAAAGGGAAAATCAACCGCAATTAGAAGTTGAAGCATGTATGTAAATGTAAATACTATGAATTTGATATTTAAAATTTTCCTACTATAAAATGTGTTCAAGGTTAATTTTTATTTGATGAAATAATTTGAAAAATATTTTGAAATGAAAGAGAGAGAGATATTCCTCAAAACATTGATGATGAGATACAAAATTTTGAAAGAAATTGAAGTGAAGAAATTGAATCACAAGATATATATATGTGTGTGTGTGTGTGTGTGTGTGTGTGTGTGTGTGTGTGAGTTAAACACATGCACGTATTATTGAAATTATAAATATTTATTAATTTAGTTATTTATTGAATATGTAAACTTATTATGTACTATTCATTTGAATATATACAAATGAAATAAATGTGGATGATGACATGTTAGAAAATGTTGACACTCCCACATATGGAGATAAAAGAGCTGACCATGTTATACGATATTGTGTTAAACACATTTTTGATACGTACTTCATAAAGGAAAATGTGAGGGAAAATATCCCAAATGTTGAAAGGTCTCCTATCATTAAGGAAATTAAAAGAAACTATGACTTTATTGGGTATTCGAAAATCAAAAAAATATAAAAAGATGAAAGAAAATATGATACAAAATATAAACAGTGCTATAAATTCAATTAGAAGATCTAGATAGGAAAATGTTTCAGTTGTAAGGAGAGCAATACATATGGTTGTGGTTTCATCAAGTACTAAAAATAATCTCTTGGTAAAATCTATGGCACGAGCATTAGGAACCTCATGAAATTTTTTTCATAAACATCAAAAATTTTGGTTAAAAAATAGATGTAAATGATGAACTCGCTTATTGAAGAACTATTTGTTGGAAACCATACAAAGATAGACTTGGAGAAAATGTTAGAAAAACAATATATGAATATTGTACGAAAAATTCACGTGTTTTTCCACATGCAAGGGATGTGAT